>JAYEVE010000976.1:0-523086 GCA_036346375.1 Guadua angustifolia
CGAACTCGCGCACTTCGGGTTGAGCCTCAAAGCGATTCATCCGGAGGTTAGCAAAGGTTTTCTCGTGTCTTGGATCGATTCCACTCCTTTTGATTTTCACGACTAAATCATCAACGACACTTCAAGATTTCGCCTATCCGGGGCGAAGGTAATGTGCATGGCACGCTGGTAAGTGGAACCAAAGATTCTTAAACCAAAAGCCATCCTTACATAACAAAGAACACCGTAGGGGTTACAAAAGCGGTCTTCTCTTCATCTTCGGGCGCCATGCTAACTGTGGTACCCGAGCACGCGGCCCAGAAGCACAAAGCAGAGCCGCACCCTACCGCGGAGTCAACGGCGAGATCGACCCGCCAAGTAGGGGTAAGGGTCCTTCTGCAGCTTTGTTGAGGTGAAGTCGACACATTACGCGCCACCTCCGTTGGACTTCTTGACGAGCACGGGTTGGCAAGCCACTCAGATGAGAGACTTCCTCGATGACCCCCGCGCCAAAGCAGCCTTTCTCCACCTCCTCCCGATCGGCTTCGACGCTCGGGCGCCTCCCGACCTTCTCACGGACCGACGCCTGGGAGTTGAGCATTGGTGCTCGATCACCTTTAGGGACCCCTACCATGCTCGGACGGTTGCCGTGCTAACACGCCGGAGTTGGATCGAGGAAGGTGACGAGCGCGTTTTCCTATTTGGCGCCGAGGTTGGCGCCAATGTTTATAGCTTGCGGGCTCGCCTCACTCAGGCTTACCACCTTAACCTCACCGGCAGAGCCTGTGAGGCGCGGATCCGGCCCGAGGGGCCCTCGAGAAGTGGCGTCAGGCTACCGGCCGGCTGTGGCACCGGATACCGAAAGCGCATGTTTGTGATAGCGCAAGGCTTCGGCTTTATCCACCCGGACCAGAATGGGGCTGCCGGCCTGCATTTTCACCACTAAGCACGATAGTGGGTTGTCGCCATGAACTTGGCCAACGCCACCGCCAAGCAAGGCATTATAAGGGTGGTCAAGTCGGCGACCTCAAAATTCACCATCTCTCGCAGAAGTTGCCTTCGCCCCAAGGTGACAGGAGACACACCGGCCGAGGGCATCAGTTAGATTCGGGTCTACCCAAGAGGGGTAGATGGGCGCAGATCCGCGCATGGAACCGAGCGCCAGAACGCCGAGGAGGACAAGAGGTTGATGTAACTCCCTCCGTCCACCAAAGACGCGCCTAGCCAAGACGTTTCCGGATGGTGGGCGACACCACGACTGAGGAGATGCCCCAGCCGGTGGCGCCTTCCAGTGGTGGTCGCCCGACCAAGGTGAGCGATCGCCCGACCACTTCAAAGATCCGACCTGCTCCGAGCTCAATGTGGTGGCACACACCTCCCTCCTTAGCCGTTTATAGGCGGCATTGGAGGAGAAGGTGGACGACCCGCCATGGATGTAGGCCACAAGATGATCACCGGCCGAAGGCCGCCGAGGATCTTCATCTTGATCACCGTCGGGCGGCGCTCCTTGAGCCGCTTCTCCACTATCTCGCCCACGCACCCGGTCAGCTTGTTCAGGCTGCGGTATTGGTTTTATGTATTGGGCAAGAGGGCTCGCCCTCCTTTTGATCACGGTGGTCGTTTCCATGACCGCGGCGGTCGTCGCGCCGATCACGGCGATCGTTACGCCGGTCACGACGGCTGTGCCGCGCGCTATGGGCGATCATCACGGCCACGGCGGTTGCGCTTCGAGGCACGGGTCTTTCACATCAGCACTCCGCACCAGACTCCGCCTGCCCTCTGGCCCGCCTCAGGTTTTCAGCCAGACTTGCAAGCGGAACCTTCGAGGTCCTTACCATCTTTACCTTTTGGCCACCTTTGGGGCCAGCGCCCCCTCGCCCCGCATTTCACAAAGACACTTATGTGTGAGGGAGAAGAGCTCTGAGGTGGAGCCGATGGTACGGTGGCCATCTTCTCCTTCATCTTATGCATCAGACGCCTCCCAGGAAGGCGACGACCATTATTGCTCGGAGATGTGGGGGATGGTATTGCGGCAAATGATGTAATCACGGATGAAGTCGCTGGTTTACTCCCCTTCTTTCGCTCCATGCGGAGGTCATCCTCCACACCGGCTCTCGCGAAGAGCCTGAAAATTGGCGACAAAGATGTCGCACAACATTCCCTATGAGTGCACCACCCTCGGGAGGTTTAGTAGCCAGCGAGGCAGAGCCCGCTGCAGCTGTTGGGAGGTAGTTGGCTATGACCTTTCAGATCCGCCACCGCCCCGCACCATCGCCGTGTAGATTTGGAGGAACTCCTCCGGGTTGGTGGTGCTGCCATATTTTTCTATGGCAGCAAGGAACTCGTTGGCCATGCCATGCGCAGCTGGCCGAGAAGGCCTGCACCCGACGCCAGAGGGAGCCGAGCCGCTGTCAGAGGTCCAGGCCAGAGACGTGCATGGGAGCGCGAGGTTCGGCTTGTCAGAGAACCGAGGAGAGGATCTCTCCTGTTTCAAGAATGAGAGCCATGAGGGGGACTCTCACCGTCAGCGGCCACCTGCTTACCATGACGGCGCTCTTGATCCGGTTGGCGCGACAGACGACCATGGAGGTCATCGCCGCGCTGCCGGCGGCTCTCATCAAGGTGAGAGCGAAGGTCCCCACGGTTCTTCGAGGAACCGGACCAGATTGCGTGCGTTCTTGGACCCCACTGCCGTGGCCTTTGTTGTTAGGGGCACCGAGGCCGAGAGCGCCTTTGCATGCGCTCTAAGCGCCAAGGCACGATCGCAGACTGATCGCCAGGAGCCCTACCCGAGTTGGGCCGTGATCCATGAGGCCAGCAACGCTTCGCAGCCCACGGAGTGGTCAGAATCTCCCGCGAACTCCACCGGAGGGTGGTCGAAGAAGAGCACGAGCGGCGTGTGTTTCGGGCAGGTAGTCAGCCCATGGCCAGCTGCGGCGACGGTTGCTCCACCGCCTGGGGAGCAATGGGCGACGCCATGCGTATGGGCAAGGTGGTTCTCGACGACGCTGATGGTCGGAGCGCCTTGGTCGCCGCCGCTTCGCGATATCCACGGTGCTAAGGATCCGCCATCTTTTGATGAACGAGCTTGCTTCTCAATCGCGAACGCCGAAGTCCACCGGGGAGTTAGCCGGAAAAGCCAACCACTAGCCCCTACTCGCGCACACTGCCGGCAGTATTCCGCTCGACAGTCTTGAGGATGCAGACCGGGTTTTGTTCGGAAGGAGGGCGTCTTCGCGGCCGGCTAAACCTAGAGGGCGAAAACCCTAGGGACTCCTACGCGACGGATTCCGGCGTCTATGAACTACAGATGACACAAAGGTTTTACCCAGGTTCAGGCCCCCTTGTTCTTGGGTAATAGCCTTACTTCCTGCTAGATTGTTTTGAGAGTATGTGAAGCTAGTACAAAGCTCCTGGATTACAAGTTCTTTCCTTAGACTCTATTGCTGGTCTCTCTCTTTTTTCTCCGCAACCTCCGACCCCCCTTCCCCATGCACCCAAGGGCCCTTATATAGGCCGAGCCAGCCGGGGCAGGTACCAAGGAGGGTCATCATGCTTATCTTCATACATTTATTACCCCTTCCTGTGCTATCCCGTTCCTCCAGCCTCATTAAATGCCGACGCATGGCTTCGCCCGGTCCGCCCGGGATGTTACCTTTTCTTGACAGGTTGGTGAGAGGCGTCAGAGGAATGGGCTTGTAGCAGAAATCCTCGCAGCTTGATGTTCGACACGCCGCCCTGCTCGTGAATCGCATTTATTGGGAAGGAGCCTTCGAGGTGAAGCCACTCGCACCACTTTTGCTTTTGCGGCACGGCGAAAGGTGGCGGCACGCCACCCACTCACCAGCGCCACGGATCGATCGGCTGGCGTAGTACGGCGTCTCGCCCACTGCCGCCGGATGCCACGTGGATCGATCATTGGCGCGGCGTATGCCTCGCCACCGCCGCCGGTGCCACGTGGATCGACCGCCCGCAGCGTATGCGCTCACTCGCGCCGGATGTCACGTGGGATCGACCACGGGCGAAAGCGGCGCCTCGCCACTGCCGCCGGATGCCCGCGGATCGACCGCCGGGCGAAAGCGGCGCCTCGCCACCGCTGCCGGTGCCACGCGGATCGATCACGGGCAGCAGGCGCCTCGCCACTGCCGCTGGATGCCACGTGGATCGACCGCCGGGCGAACAGGCGCCTCGCCACTCGCCGTCGTCGGTGCCACGTGGATCGACGGCCGGGCGGCAGTAGGCGCCCTCGCCCCGCCGCTGGGTGCCACGTGGACTGACATGTTGACCACTGTGTTGAATGCTTTTGTGCGGTGGGTAGGGTACCCTAGCGCAGAGTACGCTGACAGCCACCTCTTGCCGTTGCGAGTGTGAACCCGCCATCACCGGATGCAAGGTCCTTTCGGACGGAAGGCCGAAATCTGCCGGAGAGATAGCTAGATGAGCCAACCACTAGCCCCCTACCTGGCGTGCCCCTGTCGGTGTATTTCGCTTGACAAGATCCCGTCAATGAACAGAGTTGGCTACCCCTTAGACGGAAAATTTGGTTCGGTAGAGGGCATCTTAATGGCTGGAAACTCTAATGTCTCTCAACGATGGATCCAGGAATTAACAAGCCAATGGACACCACGATTTACCCAGGTTCAGGCCCCCAAAGTGGGTAATAGCCCTACGTCCTGCTTGATCTTTGTTGGCGAAGTGTGGGGGTGTTTACAAGAGCTTTCTTCTAAGTGTTCTCTACTCCTTTCTCTATGCCAGTCGGCCAGCCCCCTTTCTCCATGCACCGAGGTGCCCTTATATAGGTGAGCTGATACGGGCAGGGGAGAAGGAGGCGTTATACTTATCTACAACACATTAATTACACCCATCATTCCAGCTTCCACGTCGACCCACTACTCATTTATTATGCACGCCTCTGTGGCCTCGTCCTTCAAACCCCATTGAATGTTGGTGAGAGGCCTTGCCCGGTTCACCCAGGACACGACGCTCCTGCGACGGGTTTGGTAAGAGGTGTAAGACGGACGTGCCGTTGTCGTGTCGATAGCAGAATCCTTCATAATTAATGATTCTGACACGAGGTGCCAGGGGAGGGAAACTTCGAGGCGAAGCCTTCCTCTCATTCTTCTGGTTGCCTCTGTGGCCTGACGAGGGGGGCCCAGACGCTCGCCCACTCGTCAGGATGCCTCATAAGCTGACGCCCACGCGGGCTGCTCGCCTGGTGAGCAAGGCGTGATCGCCGATCGCCGAGGGCCATGACTCTCGCCCGGCGGAAGGGCGTGATCGCCCGGCTGCCTTCGCTAGGGCGCACAAACGCTTCCGAAAGTGGCGTGATCGCCCGGTTGCTCGCCAGGGGGCCATGCGGGCTCCTCGCCTGGCTGCCCGCTAGGGCGCCGAACTGGGCCAGGCCGCTTTTTTGGGCCTATTATTTCTTCGGCAGAGAGGGTACCCCGGTGCAAAGTACACCGACACCACCCTTTATAGGAGTCTGGCCGGTGCCCTGCAGTACCTGACCTTTACCAGGCCAGACATCTCCCATGCCGTTCAACAAGCGTGTCTCTACATGCACGGCCCACGAGATCATCACTTTGAGCTGATCAAGGGTATCCTCCACTACCTCAAGGGCACCCTTCACTACGGCATTCAATTCACTTGAGGCGGTCCTCATGACCTCACTGTCTACACCGATGCAGACTAGGTTGTGTAACGCCCTGAAATTTGGCCAATTTTAATTTTGGAGTTATTTAAATTTTTGTGAATTAATTTAAAATTTATTTGAATTTAATCGAATTTATCTGAATTTTTGGAGATTTATTGGATTTAATTGAAATTAAATTAAGTTATCTTCTCTTGACTAATTAAATATCAGAAAAAGAATTTATCAAAAATAAATGAAAATATTTTATTTAGGCTCTATATGCCCTAAAATATTTTTCGAATTTTTCTAGAATTTTTCGGTATTTTTAGTGCCCTAATTAATTACTTTGAATTTTTGCAATTATTTTTATTGGGAAAAGCTAAAAAGAAATCGGCGACTCTGATGTCGGCCGAGCCCAAACATGCTTGCCGAAGAAACCCTAGCGTCGTCCATCCTGGACCGTCGGATCTTGATCGGACGGATGCGCTCGGATACCGTTTTGCCGAATCGATTTTCAATCGCCACCGTCGGATCGCGATTGAACGGTGCGACATGACCGAACAATCTCGGGAGGGCGCGACTGCCGCACCGCCGGCTCCTGTTGGCCGCCGAGGATTTTGTCAGGATTTGCGTGCGTTACGAGGCGTGTCCGAGCGGGTGAAGTAGACCTCCGTGCTCAGCACTCCACTCCGCTCCTTTTGCCACTTCTCTCGTGCTCTGCCATTCTCCGAAGCGTGCGCGAGAGCTCGCCGTAGTAGCCACACTCTCCCTCTCGGTTCTTCTTCATTGTCTGCCGCCGTCCGTCGTTCCCCACCGCCCTTGAGACCTTCGCCGTGTTGGTTGTGACGCGCCGCGTCCATTGAGCCATCTCTTCCGATCGGAGACGTCCGAAAACGCCGCCAGCTGCATCGTCTTCTCCAAGTCCGGCGACCAGCGCCACCATTTCTTCCTCGGCGCCTCCAAGCTTCAAAGGTGCCGGATTCCCATCATGACGCTCAAGGTGAGGCCACGTATTCATCTCTTGGAATTAGGGCTGAAACGGTAGGGGTAGATCTTGTCCGTTGGATCTTAATCGGGCGACTCTAAATAGGCCACGCAAGCTTGTGAATAGTAAACCATGCGGGTAACCGTAGCCGTTGATCTTGGATCCAACCGTCCCTATTGCGCCACGTAGGCTTGTTAGATGTAAACTGTGTGGATAATCGCCGCAGTTGGATTTCAATCCGGCCGCGCCGGTGCGTCCACGTAGGTGCGATGAATAGTGAACCGTGTAGGTAACCGCAGCCGTTGGATTTCAATCCGACCGTCTCTGTTGCGCCGCGTGTCAGTCGCTGACGTGTGGGGCCGAACACTGTTCATCGGGCCCACTTGTCAGTGGGTGACCCCCGGGGTTGCTGACGTCAGCATGACGTCATCCGAGGGCCCACTTGTCAGTGTCTGCGAGCGATGTGGCTCATTCCTATGCTGACACGTGTCGCCGAGGGGAATTAATCCGGATTTTTCTTTATTTGAATTTCAGAAACTTGTAATGGCTATAACTTTCGCGTTTTAACTCGGAATCGAGTGATTCCAATGCCCAAAAATTTGTAAAAATATGAACAATTTATTGGTGATTTTTATTTTATTTTTGGTGATGGTCTTGCTGTCTATTTTAGTATAATTATTGTCTGCACGTTTGTTCCGAGTAGACTCCGAGTTGCCGGAAGTCGCCGAGGGAGAATTCAAAGAACCATCGCAAGAGCTAGACCAGAACCAACTACTTTTCGAAGGCAAGTCATGCTTTGACCATATTGCCCCTAGATTTTAAAATGTATTTCGATTCAATTTATGCATGCTATATTAATTAAAAATGATATTGCTTATGATGGGAAAGGTAGCTAAAATACCATTTTGATTATGCCACCTTGTTAATGTCATGGTATGCCCTGAACACCTTGTCACCCTAAGATGCTAAATTATGTTGGTTGCTATATTAATGCCAACACGGGAGGCTAGACCGTGGTTAGTCGCTTAGCCTGCTTGTATGCGTGGAATGACTTTCAAATCGCAAAACAATACTGACTAAACAATTATGGAACGCATTTTGGAATAATGTGATGATGTCATGAAATGAAATTGAGGGTAGCGACCTGTGTGGTTCTACTCGTGCAATGAAGTGGGCATTGGCATGTGTTGCATAAATGCAAAACCGGGGTGGGAAATGATTTGGACCAGGGCAAGTGGCGAGAAGGCTTCGTCTTGGGGTGGGCTGTGGCAACAGGATGTATGAAAGATTGTGAAGGCCGTGCCGAGAAGTATAAACTGGATGTCTTGCAGGACAGCTTAAGGACTTCACCTTACAAGCCTTTGACCTGAGTCTCTCGTACAACCACTTATGCGGAATGGGACGGACCTAGTTTAGTAGGTCTCTAATATCTTTCCTTCGATACCACGGTGTGATTACACAAAAATGTAACTGCTGAGGCGTGCACTGCTCGCGGCTTGGTACCCATCTAACGGTATTAAATGCATTTCTAAACTTTGGCTCTGTGAGGGAAGTGTTAGAAAGGCAATACTAGAGAGGTTCCTTTGGTTAAGTGTTAGTCTCCAAAGACTTTGTTGCAATCAATCACCGTGTGGTGGCGACTATATCTGTGGGTAAAGTGTACTGACCTCTGCGAGTGTGTGTGTAAAAATCTATTGAATAGCGCGTCCATGTATTGGACATTTCTCGGGGATTACAGTCAAGGGTTAGATTTTCAAAATAAAAAGTGGAATGGGTGGACGTGTGCCAAAGACAGATGAATCAAACTTAGGGCTGTGTGCCAAACTCTTGGAAAAGAATTGAGAAAATAAGTATTATAATATTGGTTTCACTGCTTTTAATCTAATTAAGAGTATCTGTTGAGAGAAATACTGCTTTATGCAAAATAACATTTTAAGCCTTTCCTTTGGACTGAGCTATGCATGTAGTAATAGAACTGCATCTGTGCGTGACTTGTTGAGTATATTGTATACTCACCCTTGCTTCAACAACAACCTCAGAAGAAGAAGCTGTGCCAGCTTGGGAGGAGGAGTTCACCGAAGAACAGGAGAATTAGGGTTGAGCCGCACTCAGTTGCCTGTGGCTATGAGGGTTTCCATTATCGTACTTTTGCTTCCGCTAAATGAACTTGATACTGTTGTTATTTATCGCTCTGCGTGGCGAGTTATTGTAAGGTAACCATAAGGTCATGTAACTCGATTATATTATGCTTGAAGTACTTTACTATTTATTTCCGCTGTGTATGATTGTGGTACTTCAACCTATTTATCCTGTGTGTACTAGCGTGATCCTGGACTAGTACGGAATACCAGAGAGGTCGGATTTGCGATTCGGGGCCCGACAGGGATGGTATCGAGCCATCTTGTTGTAGGACTTAACCCTAGTTAGACTGGCCGTCCAAAGAAGGACAAAAAGTAATTTCTAAAGAATAAAATCTGGGCAAGAATAATCAACGAAATCTTGACTCATCTCTTCTTCCTTACTTCATACCTATGTTGTATTGTGCTATTACTTTTGTATTATTTTAAAATTTTAGTACTAACGCGTTGCTTTGGCAGATGCAGATGGTTCACTCCTTCGGCGAGCATCACGGTGGCTACGCAGCGGAGCTTTGGAGGATGCTCCAGGTGTTGGGAGGCTTCGACCGCCCTCTCTACCGGTCCCGCACCTGGACGGTCAACGGGATTAACCGTGGATGGGAGACGACCCTCACCTTGTATGCACGGGAGAATGCACGTGCTAGTCGTCCGCTCCACCTCGTGGTGAAGCGGGCTAGCTACGAGGCGGGCATACAGGAGTGTGCCCGGGTAGTGCTGCGGCGGGTTAGCAGGGACCATCGCTACGAGTTGTGGGACACTGCTTTCCGTGTGCACCCGCACGCGGGAGGACCCCTTCAAGCACGCTTGGAGCTGGAGGACGACGCTGCGGTCGTACACTTGGGTCGGTTTGCCGCGGCTCAGGAGGAGGTCATGGATGCCACGACTACGGAGCTGCAGGCTGTGTACCGCGTCTTGGAGGAGACCGAGGTGGCCCTGCGAGAGACCAGGTTGCACGCTGTGCAAGAGGATCGCCGAGCTAGAGGAGGCTCTCTACGGTCACGGGGAGCCTGAGGCCGTCATGGAGCTCGACGACAACGACGAGGAGGAGTCGGAGGAGCCAGTGCCCGCGCCAGAGGACCAGCAGCCAGTGGTGCCCCCAGCAGCACCAGTGGGAGGGCATGGGGATCAGTTTGCCCCGATGCCAGCTCACCCGCCAGTGTACGTGATCGGCGAGCCAGAGCCAGGGTGGCTGGAGGACTGAGTACCGTGTTCGTGGAGTCGTGGTAGTCAGCTTTTGCGTTGAGACTCACCTGTTTTGAGTCGCGTCTTTAATTTCGAACCTACCTGTGCGATGTTGTAATGAACTAATTGATGTGATGCTTGTGACTGTTGTGGTTGCATAGTCCCTAGACTATGTAAGAAACCATACCTATCTTTTATTGATGCTTTAATGTTTAAGGGTTTTAAGTTACACCTGTTTCCCGTATAAGTTCCTATACTTGCCTATTCTTTTCCCCCTTATCTCTAAACCACCGAAGCAATCGGCAGATGGTGAACACTCGCAACAACGGAGCCAGAGGTAGTGGTTCACGTCCCGGAGGCAATCAGAGCAGTACACCACCACCACGAGCGGCACCACGGTGGACATGCGAGAATCGGGAGCTTTTCTCGCGGCCTGAGCGCGATTAATCACGAGACTATGATGGCAACCGTACAATAAATCAACACTCAAGCAATCGCCAACAACCAAGTTGTTAACAATGGACCACGACCTTATTCGAGATTGTTCGAGTTTATGAGGACACGCCCGCTGACATTCTCGGGCAACGCTAGTCCACTGGAGGCAGACGACTGGTTGAGAACCATCGAAAGGAAATTGCATATAACACGGTGTGAAGGAAATGAGAGGGTGCTTTATGCCTCTCACCAGCTTGAGGGAACCGCCGCTGAATGGTGGGAAAACTACTATGCGTCGCAGGAGAACCCACAGGAAATTACTTGGGAAGAATTCACCATAGCTTTTCGTCAATACCATGTGCCGGAGGGTATCATGGAGTTGAAAAAGGAGGAATTCTGAGTGCTGAAGCAAGGAGGCCAAACAGTGGTTGACTATCTGAATAAATTCACTCAATTAGCACGCTACGCTCGAGAAGACGTAGCAACCGACAAGGCCAGACAATCCCGCTTCATGAAGGGACTAAACACCGGATTGCAGGTGGGGTTGATCACCCACACTTTCCCCGATTTCCAAGAATTGGTAAATAAGGCCCTCATACTGGAAGATAAGCGTAAAGAGCTCGATGATAACCGCAAACGCCGCATGGCACAGCAAGGAGGACGCCATGGTCATCAGAAGCCAAGGGTGATACCTCAGCAATTCTCTAGATTTTAGTAGGGAAATGTTGTCAGGACACCACCACCAATGCCAAGACCAGTACACTACTACAGACTGCCTCATCCGCGACCCCCATCATCTTAGGGTAGGTCAGGGCAAGAAGTGATAATATTATCACCTTTGGGTTCAAACTTCAATCGGCGGTGATAAGAATAGTTTCAATTTCGCAGCAATGGAGGTAATATCATTGCGGTTTAATAGAGAACAGGAAGTGATAAGAAGATATTCTTGCCGGTTTATATGTAAAACCCGTAGTGATTTATTATTGCCGGTTCTATAGTAAAACCGGCGAGTGATAAGACCATTTTCTTCTTTGGTTTTACTATAGAACCGACAAAGTGATATTACTGTTCCCCATTATTAGTTCGGTACAGAACATAATAAACATTGTAATTTATCTCGCATAGAACATATGAAAGCATAATTAGTTAAAAAAAATAGAACATATGAAAGCATAATTAGTTAAAAAACAGAACATATGAAAGCAAATTTGTAATTTGCGGGATATGTATTAATTAAAATAACATTTACAAAGCATAATTTGTTCAGCATTACATATTTAGTCCTAATTATAATAGTCTAATGGTGTAACACCCCAATTTTTGCTTTTATTGCATTTAAATGGTATTTTGAATTTTTGGGAATTTCTGGAATTTATTTGGATTTATTTGGATTTATTTGAAATTATTTGAATTTATTTTGAATTAAGCCATTTAACAAATTAATTAAATAATGGAAAAGTTAAAATAAATTTTTGCTGAAAATATTTTATTTGAGTCACAAATGTCTTAAATTATTTTTGAGAATTTTTCGAAATTTTTCGATATTTTTAATGCCCCAAATAAATTATTTGAATTTCGGGAATTATTTTAAATCGAAAAAGATTAAAATCGATGAAAGTGTTGGGCGAACAATCATGCGGCCCGTCCGAGAAAACCCTAACGCCTTGATTGTTCGATCTCCATCAAGCGGCTCTCGTTGCGCCACGTCGACGAGTCGAAGTCGCCACGGACTCGCCGCCGCCCAGTGTGGGCCTCGGTCTCGCGCTTTCACGAGGCGAGGGCACTATTTAAGCGCCGCGCCCGTCTTGTGAACCTCACCACGCCGCACGCCAGCAGTACCTCGACGCCGCCGGAGACGCCACCGCCTCGCCGCACGACCTCGCCGAAGTCCGAAGCCATCCGCCGCACTTCCTCGCGTCGGTTCGTCGCCGCCGGTGACCTTCCGCCGTCGCCGTTGGTCCCTTGGAGTCCCTCTCGTCAAGCCGCGTCGGAGCGCTATCTCTTCACGTCGGAGGAGCACGGCGCCCGCCGCCGTCGTCGTCGTCTCCGCCTCCGGTCAGCCAGCGCCGCCGCGACACCGCCGAACCTCGCGAGCTTCCACGACCGTCCGATCTCCAATCGACGACCCGGATTCCGCCACGTCGCCCTTGCACAGTAAATCTCATCTTCAAACCTCATCCGTTAGATCTAGATCCTCGGCTCAATCGCACCGCACCATGCATATTCATCGTGTCAGCGACGCGTGGGACCCACTCGCCACCCGCCTTGCGTCGCGCGTGAGTCGCCGATCGCCGGACCCACATGTCACCCGCCTGCATGCACTATTCACCGAGACGCCGACAAAGACGGGCCCACTCGTCACCCGACGCCTTTGTCGCGTGTGGCGTCGCCGTGACGTCATCTTGCCGACGTCCGCAGTGGGACCCACTTGTCGAGAAATAGCCGATCGGGGCTGACGTCAAGAAGTCCACGTGTCACTCTCTGGTGGCGACCGTGTCACAGATGACGCAATAATTGATTTTCGAAAAAGAAAATATTTATTTATTTCGGTATATTGATTTTAAATATATTTTGAAACTTCAAATGCTTATAACTTTTGCGTTTTAACTCCGATTTGAGTGATTCCAATTTCTATAAATTTGTAAAATTGTGATCTTTCTGTTTATGAATTTTAATTGAATTTTTGAGCACTGTTTGCCTACTGTTTATTTATTTTATTGTTTGTGTTTACGTTATGGCGAGAGCGTTGAAGTGCCGAAGGTTTCGAGGGAGAGGTTCGACCGAGAGCAAGCTCGGAGCCGAATCGAGTACTTTTTGAAGGCAAGTTGTGTTTGATCATGTTGAACCTATTAGAGCAAATTACTTTGATTTAAACTATTGCATGCTAATTTGATAGAAATGACTTTGAATAAGTTTTGGGATTAGTTAAATGCCTAGTTCTTTGTATGCCACCTTGTCGTATATAATTGTATGCCATGAATCATTTGTCACCCTAGGTTATGGACTAATAGTTGGACATTAATAATTTGCCAACATGGGTTGAGTAGACCAAGTAGTATGCTTAGCCGGCCACGTGGACATTTTATGATTTTGGAATACCAAGGTAAATATTGACCTAATGAGATATGGAACATGATTTGTGAATAAGACATGTGTTATTGAGTTGATGATGGCACGTGGTGCAATGGTAAAGAACCGGGTGGGAAAATGATTTAGACCGAGGCATGTGGCAAGATTGTTTACAGTGGGCCAAGAGTGGCAAGCTGGCGGTCGCATTTGGTTTTATTGGTTTTGGATGTTTAAGGTCATTTTTGGTTAGACTTGCCTCGGTCAACTAAGGACTTAACCTTGCGAGCATTTGAACTGAGTCTCTCATCTGACCACAAGTTCCGTAATGGGACGGGCTTAATGAGTAAACCGGGAAATCTATTCTTTGGTCTTGTCGTGGTGGTGTGAGGCAGGAGAAGCGGAATGAGAACTCACATGGCGCAAGAGGGGGGCCTGGTGTGGTAACCAGTCCCTCGGTGTTGAAACCTTAGCGAGGCGATCTTGAGTTTAGATGGAACTTTGGAAAGGCCGTTCACGGTTATTTGCCTTGGTGGTATTTGGTGTATCTTGTGGGTAAAGTGTATAACCTCTGCAGAGTGTACAACCTATTGAATAGCCGTGCTCACGGTATTGAGCATCGCTTCATGATTCTGATCAAGGGTTAGATTTTCATGAAAATGACTTGTTGATGGAAAGTGCTTGGGTTGGTGATGATGAACATGACTTAGGATGGAAAAGTGATTCTGATTGAAATGTTTGTGAAAGCTACTATTCCTACTCTGCTTTTCTTGCTTTGCAATCTATTATGTTTATCTTGAATGTTGTCAGCTCATGAACCATAGCCTATCCTTTGTACTAAGCCATGCATGTAGAATATTAGATTTGCATTACATGCATGACTTCTTTGAGTGCTCAAAGTACTCACCCCACAACAACACAACTTCAGGTTGAAGAAGAAGCAACCCCTGCTCGGGAGGAGGAGTATCGAGGAGCCGAGCGAACTAGGAGCGAGCCGATCGATTACTGTGGCAAATTGGTTGGCGCCACGAGTTTATTTTATTTCATTGCATTTGAATATTTTAATAAGTCTTAAGCCTGAGGCGTATCTTTGTAACTTGACCATAAGGTCAATCAACTAGTTTGAGTATTTAATTAAAGTACTTATTATTTCGTTGGTTATGACCGTGATATGTACCAATGTTGAGGCTGTGTGCACTAAGCGCGATCTGGACTAGTGCTGAATACACGAGGGTCCGGATTTGCACATTCGGGTCCCGACAGAGGTGGTATCGAGCCATACCGGTCGTAGGGATCGCCCTTAGTTAGAATGGTCGTAGTGAGGATAAAATTATTTTCTAAAGAGTTAAAATGTGCCAAGATGATAATGCAATCTCGACTTACCCTTCTCTCTCACACCCCTTGCTGAATTTATCACGTCTTTGCGTTGTTTTAAAATATGTGAGTTTCACGTGAGTGTCCTTTGGCGAGATGAGGATGATCCACTCTTTTGGTGGCGCCTTTGGAGGGTACGCCATGAGCTTTGGCGTATGATGCATTCTTTGGGAGGATATGACAGCCGATCTACCGGGGACTATCAGAGATCGGGCAGATCGATATTGCAGGATGTCACTATCACGGTTTACGCGGGATAGGGCGAGGGCGAAGTCGTCCCATCCGCATCACCGCCAGAGGTCATCATTTGACGGGATCTGTGGAGACATCGCGTCTGGCGATGAAGCGATTGCTCGTACCTACCCTGTGGAGTTGGATGGCACAAGTGTTCCGCCACCACCACGCAGAGACACTCGCTTCTGGCGAGAGCCCATCGAGGAGGAGGATGCCACGATCACCCACGGCGGATATGTCATCGCTCAAGAGGATGTTATCGGCGAGGCGGTTCAGAGGCTGCAGAGGTCTCGTGATGAATTCACACGACTTAGGGCTCATCTGTTGCAGCACTTGTGAGTACTTGGCCCACTCTATCCAGAGGATTGGGGAACTGGAGAGCAATTTGTCACGGACGAGCGAGCGCTGGAAGTGAAGTCGAGCCAAGTGGAAGTGAAGTCGGAGCAAGTGGAAGTGAAGCCCGAGCTGTGGAGGTCAAGCGAGAACCAGAGGAGGTTGAGGGCAGCAGAGGCGCGAGGCGCCCTAGCCGAGGATCGTTGGGATAGGTTTGTACCGCACCAAAGACACCGCGGTGTATCCACCGAAGTTCGGTGGGGGTTGGCTCGAGGAGTGAGCGTTAGGATTAGCAGTTGAGACTCCTGAGTTGAGTCGCGTCTTGGAATAAGAGTCACCCTTAGAGGCGTTTGACTCCAGAGTGTTAGTTCGATTTGCTTCTTTCATGCTTGTGAGTGATTGGTATGTGTTGCAAGGCCCTTAGGCATTGTGAGCAACCATACCCAGTTATTAATAAAGTAATAAAGTTGGATTTTGTGTTACACCTTTGACCCCGCATAAGTATTCTACTACTTGTCTATTCTTACTTCCCTCTCATCTCTAAACCATGGAGCAATCGGCAGATGGTGAACACTCGAGGAAACCAAGGAGGAAATGGGAGCGGTTCTCGCTCAGCTGGAAACATCGATGGGGAAGGACAAGGACCTCAACCGGTACCGCCAGTTGATATGCAGAACTTTGGAGCCTTTCTTGCTGCATGCACTCGGTTGATGCATGCCATGATGCAGCGAGTGCAGCAAGTCATCGCCCAAGCCGCCGCCGCCAAGTCAACCAGGCAACCCGGCAGAGGCCACACTCGAGGTCGTCGAATTCATGAGGACTAGGCCATAACGTTCTCTGAAACGCCAATCCATTGGAGGCGATGATTGGCCGAGGACGATAGAGAGAAAGTTGCACATTACTCGGTGTGAAGGAAATGAGAGGGTACTCTATGCCTCTCATCGCCTTGAAGGAACCGCCATGAATGGTGGGAAAATTATCTTGCCGCTCATGAGCACCCGCAGACATCGGTGGGAGGAGTTCACGGCCGCTTCCGGCGAGATCATGTGCCGAAGGCATAATGGAGCTGAAAAAGGAAGAGTTTAGGCATCAAGCGGGGCAATCAACCGATGTCCGAATATCTGAACAAGTTCACGCATTTAGCACTTCACTTTTTGAGGGCGTAACAACAGACAAACGAGCGATCCGTTTCATGAAAGGACTGAATTCGAGATTGCGAGTGGGACTCATAACCCACACCTTTCCGGATTTTCAAGAGCTAGTGAACAAGGCGCCGATATTGGAGGACAAGCGCAAGGAACCGGAGGACAACCGAAGCGCAGGATGGCACAAAGCAGGAGCACGTCGAGGCGCGGCGTTTGAGGGTTGCGCCAAACCAGCTTCTTGATTTCAACCAAGGAATGTGATGTCAACGCCGCCACCGATACCAAGACTCGCGGACAAAATTTTCAGACACCAAAGACAAGTTGGGAACACACCCAGAAGCCAAAGCGATCGGTAGTCAAGCGATGTTTCATTTGTAACGAGCAGGGCACTTTGCCAATTATTGTCCCAAGAAGGAGGAGGAGTGACACCAGTTCGCTTCAATCTGGGACTACTCCAACAAAGACACCAGCGCCAGAGTAAGCCGTGGAGTTACTGTCTGGAGCCGCCACGCAGATCGTGGTAAGAGGCGAGTCAATCATGTCACCGCCGATGAAAGGAGAATACATCGGACGTCAGTCTTGGGTAAGTTACTTGTCAACTCAAGACTGCAATAGCTTTTATTTGATTCTCGAGCTTCGCATTCGTTTATATCCCGGATTTTTTTGTGAACAATGGGTTGAAAATGGTGAACCTTAGGCATGTATTGCTAGTACAATCCCGGGATCGTAACTCCGATCCGATGTAGGATGTTCGGGGTAAAGTTGCTTATAGATGGAGCGGAGTTCCTAGCAAACTTAGTGGTGTTAGATACCCGCACCCTAGATGTTATTTTGGGAATGGATGGTTGTCTAAACACAAGGTTGTATTAGGCGTGGACGAAGAGTCATATCGATCGAGAGTCCTTGTGGGAGAAAAATAGAGTTTCAAGCCACTGCCGTTCGGGATGGACAGTTGATGGTCAATAGTGTGAAGGCCATTAGCATAGAAGATGTACCAGTTGTCAGAGAATACCCGGATGTATTTCGGAGGATTTACAGGATGCCACCGAGACGAGGACATAGAGTTTGTAATTGAGTTAGTACAGGGAACGGCCCGATGGCTAAGAGACCTTATCGGATGTCAACCGATGAGCTAGTGGAAATGAAGAAGCGATTGAGGAGTTGATGGATAAAGGATTTATCGAGACCAAGTTCGTCACCATGGGGAGCACCTGCCTACTTTGTCAAGAAGAAGGACGGAGTTATCGGATGTGTGTGGATTATCGGCGTTAAATGAAGTCACTATAAAGAATAAGTATCCGCTACCGGGATCGATGACCTATTTGATCGCTTGAGAGGAGCCGAGTTTTCTCCAAAATTGATCTACGATCGAGGATATCACCGGTGAAGATTAGATCGGAGGATGTGCGAAGACCGCATTTTCGTCAAGATATGGACACTACTGAGTTCTGATTATGTCTTTTGGTTTGACAAATGCACTGCGTATTTCATGAACATGATGAACAAGGTTTTCATGGAATATCTGGACAAGTTCGTTGTTGTGTTCATAGATGATATTCTAGTCTACTCCAAGACGAGAAAAGAGCATCTTAGAACATTTGAAGCTAGTCCCGAGAAGTTAAGAGAACAAAGAACTTTTGCTAAGTTTAGTAAGTGTGATTTTGGAAGAACAAGGTGGAATTCCTTGGACATGTAGTAACCGCCAAGAAGTCGCAGATTGATCCAAGTAAGGTAGAAGCAGTGTTGCATTGGGAGCCACCCAAAACGGTGACCCAAATCCGTAGTTTCCTTGGAATGGCGGTTATTACCGCCGATTTATTGAAGGATTCTCAGCGATTGCGAGGCCTCTTACGCAATTGTTGAAAAAGGAGAAGAAGTTTGCATGGACGCGGAATGCGGCGTAGTTTTCAGAGTTGAAGAAACGCGACAACAACGGCACCGATGTTAGTTCTACCGGATTTAAGCGAGCTTTGATATATATTGTGATGCATCGCGCCAAGGACTCGGTTGCGTATTAATGCAAAACTGTAAGGTCGTTGCATATGCATCTAGGCAGTTGAGGCCGCATGAGGAGAACTATCCGACGCATGATTTGGAATTAGCGGTAGTGGTACACGCCTTGAAGTTATGGCGACACTATTTAATTGGGAGCAGATGTGAGGTGTACACCGACCATAAGAGTCTTAAATATATATTTACACATCGGACTGAACATGAGGCAGAGGAGATGGTTGGAGTTAATTAAGGATTACAATGGGAATTCATTATCACCGGAAAAGCCAATGTAGTGGCGGATGCTTTAAGTCGAAAAGAGCCACACAAGTGAACATGTTGATGGGAGAAAACCAGTGAGTTATGCAAGGAATTTGAAGTTGAAGTGGAAGTTGTGCCTAAAGGATTCTTAGCCGCTCTAGAGGTGAAGCCTACTGGAAGATCAGATTAAGTGAAGGATGAAGGGCGATGTCAAGATTGAGAGAATTAAGTCCAAAATGGAGGAAGGCAAGGCGAAGGATTTCAAAAGTGGATGAGCGAGGTACATTGTGGATCAAGAATCGCATTTGTGTACCGCACAGGAAGGAGCTGAAGCAGCTGATTTTGGAGGAGGCCCATGATTCCAAGTACTCAATTCATCCGGGAAGCGCTAAGATGTACCAAGACCTGAAGGAAAGATTTTGGTGGCCAAGCATGAAGCGTGAAGTTGCAGAGCATGTCGCGTTATCGACATATGTCAAAGAGTCAAAGCAATGCATCGAGGCCGCGGGGTTGCTCTGACCACTTAAGATACCCGAGGAAATGGGAAGAAATCGGAATGGATTTCATTACGGTTTACCAAGGACCCTGACAGGTATGATTCTATATGGGTTATAGTGGACCGTTTGACAAAGGTTGCTCACTTCATACCAGTAAAGACTACATACTCAGGGGACCGCTTAGCAGATTTATATATGTCAAGAATTGTATGTCTACACGGAGTTCCGAAGAGAATTGTATCGGACAGAGGTACCCAGTTTACCTCAAGATTTTGGGATAAGCTGCATGAGGCTTTAGGGACTCGTTTGAACTTCAGTACTGCATATCACCCACAGACAGATGGGCAAACGGAAAGAGTTAATCAGATACTGGAGGACATGTTGAGGGCATGTGCATTGGCTTACACAACATCGTGGGACAAGTGCTTGCCGTACGCCGAGTTCAGCTACAACAACAGTTACCAGGCAAGTTTGCAGATGTCGCCATTCGAAGCACTATATGGCAGACCCTGTCGAACGCCGTTGAATTGGAATGAGACCGGAGAACGTCATATGTTTGGGCCGGATATTCTTCGAGAAGCTGAGGAGCAGATAGCCATGATCAGGGAAAGGTTGAAAATTGCACAATCAAGACGAGAAGAGTTCTACCGATAATCGCCGCAGGATCTCGAGCTTTGAGCTCAAGATTTTGTGTATCTCGAGTTACCCCACTCAAAGGAGTTAAGAGGTTCCACACCAAAGGGAAGTTAGCACCAAGATATGTTGGTCCATTCAAGATCCTAAGTCGTAGAGGTGAAGTGGCGATCATTTGGAGTTACCGATCCTTAGCAGTGTGCATGATGTATTCCATGTGTCACAATTAAAGAAATGTCTCCAAAGTGCGAAGAGCAGATTGAGTTAGAATCGGCCGAGTCTGCAGGAGGATTTGACCTATAAGGAGTACCGGTGAAAATCTTGGACACAATGGATCGAGAAACAAGAAATAAATCAACCCGCTTCGCAGAGTTCAAGGAGTAACCATTCCGAGAGTGAAGCAACTCAGGGCGTGAAGAAGACTCAAGAAGGAATTCCCAACCTATTCCTTATCAAATACGAATCTCGGTCGAGATTCCGTTAAGGGGGAGGTTTGTAACACCCCAATTTTTGCTTTTATTGCATTTAAATGGTATTTTGAATTTTTGGGAATTTCTGGAATTTATTTGGATTTATTTGGATTTATTTGAAATTATTTGAATTTATTTTGAATTAAGCCATTTAACAAATTAATTAAATAATGGAAAAGTTAAAATAAATTTTTGCTGAAAATATTTTATTTGAGTCACAAATGTCTTAAATTATTTTTGAGAATTTTTCCGAATTTTTTCGATATTTTTAATGCCCCAAATAAATTATTTGAATTTAGGAATTATTTTAAATCGAAAAAGATTAAAATCCCGATGAACAGTGTTGGGCGAACATCAGGCGTCTGCTCAGGAAAACCCTAACGCCAAATTGCTCGATCTCCATCCGACGGCTCTGCGTTGCCACGCCGACCATCAAGTCATGCCGGACTCATGCCGCCGCCGTGTGGGCCTCGGTCTCCGCGCTCGCCACGGAAGCCGAGGGCACTATTTAAGCGCCGCCGCCGTCTTGTGAACCTCACCACGCCGCACCCAACAGACCTCGCAGACGCCGCCGGAGACGCCACCGCCGCCAAGACGACCTCGCCAAGTCCGAAGCCATCCGCACTTCCTCGCGTCGGTTAAATTGCCGCCGGTGACCTTCGCGTCGCCGTTGGTCCTTGAGTCCCTCTCGTCAAGCAGCGTCGGGGCGCTATCTCTTCACGTCGGAGGAGCACGGAGCGCTGCCATGCGCCGTCGTCTCCGCCTCCGGTCCACCCAGCCGCCGCGACACCGCCGAACCTCGCGAGCTTCCACGACCGTCCGATCTCAATCGGCGACCGGATTCCGCCACGTCGCCCTTGCACAATAAATCTCATCTTCAAACCTCATCCGTTAGATCTAGATCTCACGGCTCGAATCGCACCGCACCATGCATCGCTTCGCGAGTGTCACCGACGCGTGGGACCCACTCGTCACCGCCTTGGCGCTGCGTGAGTCGCCGATCGCCGGACCCACATGTCACCAGACTGCACTATTCACCGAGACGCCGGCAAAGACGGGCCCACTCGTCGGCCAAGACGCGACTGCGGCGTGTGGCGTCACCGACGTCATCTTGGCGACCGCAGTGGGACCCACTTGTCGAGAAATAGCCGATCGTGGCTGACGTCGGCAAGTCCACGTGTCACTCTCTGGTGGCGACCGTGTCACGATGACGCAATAATTGATTTTCCAAAAAGAAAATATTTATTTATTTCGGTATATTGATTTTAAATATATTTTGAAACTTCAAATGCTTATAACTTTTATGCTTTTAACTCCGATTTGAGTGATTCCAATTTCTATAAATTTGTAAAATTGTGATCTTTCTGTTTATGAATTTTAATTGAATTTTTGAGCACTGTTTGCCTACTGTTTATTTATTTTATTGTTTGTGTTTACGCTATGCGAGACGTTGAAGTGCCGAAGGTTTCGAGGAGAGGTTCGACCTGAGAGCAAGCTCAGAGCAGAATCGAGTACTTTTTGAAGGCAAGTTGTGTTTGATCATGTTGAACCTATTAGAGCAAATTACTTTGATTTAAACTATTGCATGCTAATTTGATAGAAATGACTTTGAATAAGTTTTGGGATTAGTTAAATGCCTAGTTCTTTGTATGCCACCTTGTCGTATATAATTGTATGCCATGAATCATTTGTCACCCTAGGTTATGGACTAATAGTTGGACATTAATAATTTGCCAACATGGGTTGAGTAGACCAAGTAGTATGCTTAGCCCGCCACGTGGACATTTTATGATTTTGGAATACCAAGGTAAATATTGACCTAATGAGATATGGAACATGATTTGTGAATAAGACATGTGTTATTGAGTTGATGATGGCACGTGGTGCAATGGTAAAGAACAGGGGTGGGAAAATGATTTAGACCGAGGCATGTGGCAAGATTGTTTCGGTGGGCCAAGAGTGGCAAAGGCGGTCGCATTTGGTTTTATTGGTTTTGGATGTTTAAGGTCATTTTTGGTTAGACTTGCCTCGGTCAACTAAGGACTTAACCTTGCGAGCATTTGAACTCGAGTCTCTCATACAACCACAAGTTCCGTGAATGGGACGGGCTTAATGAGTAAACCGGGAAATCTATTCTTTGGTGTCGTGGTGGTGGTGTGAGGCTGAGAAGCGGAATGAGAACTCACATGGCGCAAGAGGGGCCCCAGGTGTAGTAACCGATCCCTCCGGTGTTGAAACCTTAGCAAGCGTCGAAGTTTAGATGGAACTTTGGAAAGGCTTCTACATTGTTATTTGCCTTGGTGGTATTTGATGTATCTTGTGGGTAAAGTGTATAACCTCTGCAGAGTGTACAACCTATTGAATAGCCGTGTTTCACGGTATTGAGCATCGCTTCGGTGATTCGGTCAAGGGTTAGATTTTCATGAAAATGACTTGTTGATGGAAAGTGCTTGGGTTGGTGATGATGAACATGACTTAGGATGGAAAAGTGATTTACGATTGAAATGTTTGTGAAAGCTACTATTCCTACTATTGCTTTTATTGCTTTGCAATCTATTCTTGTTTATCTTGAATCTTTGTCGCTCATGAACCATAGCCTATCCTTTGTACTAAGCCATGCATGTAGAATATTAGATTTGCATTACAGGCATGACTTCTTCGAGTGCTCAAAGTACTCACCCACAACAACACAACTTCAGCTTGAAGAAGAAGCAACCCCGCTCAGAGGAGGAGTATCGAGGAGCCGATTTAACTAGGAGCGAGCCCCGATTGTTCGTGGCAAATTGGTTGGCGCCACGAGTTTATTTTATTTCATTGCATTTGAATATTTTAATAAGTCTTCGCCTCATGAGGCGATCTTTGTAACTTGACCATAAGGTCAATCAACTAGTTTGAGTATTTAATTAAAGTACTTATTATTTCGCTGGTTATGACTGTGATATGTACCAATGTTGAGATCGTGTGCACTAGCGCGATCCCGACTAGTGCTTTGAATACACGAGGGTCCGGATTTGCACATTCGGTCCCGACAAATGGCGCCGAAGCCCTATATCCAAAACTCGTCATCGTCGTCATCCTCCTCCTCCTCCTCGTCGCCGAGCTGCCGCTTGATGTGCGGCGGTGCTCAAATCCTCCTTCTCATCCCAATCCGATTCGGTGGCGGAGTTGGTCTTGCCCCAACGCCATGATTCCTCGCCGCCATTCTTTGTCGCTGCGCCATCGCTGTCGTCGTCCTCCTCCTCCTTTGCCTCCTCTTCCTCCTCCTCCGCCTCCACCTCCTCCTCCTTCTCCTCCTCCTTCTGTAGCGACGGATCAGTGGGGCTCTGACCAACACGTGCACGCTTCTTAGGGGGTGCCATTGTTGCAACAAAAGTGGATTGTGTGGGGGCTGCAACAAGAGTGGATTGTGTGGATTGTGACAAGAGTGGATTGGATGCAACAATACTGGGAAGGGCAACAGTTGGCAGAGGAATGTGAAGCGCAGCGGTTGGCGCAGAGAGAACCGGCAAGCGCGACGGTTGGTAAAAGGGAGTTGGAACGTTCGAGTATCACTGCCGGTTTGTATTACCAACCGGCAAGTGATAATGGACTATCCTTGCCGGTTAATACCTTTAGCGGCAGTGATATATTACTGCGGTTTAATTTAATAGCCGGCAGTGATATTTAAATTTTATCTTGCCGGTTCGTATATTCAACCGCAGTGATATGTATTTTCCGCGCAACACAATTTTCCCGCATAGTATGACCTTATCACCGCCGGTTCGCACGTAACGGCAGTGATAAGGTATTTTCAGCGTAATATGACCTTATCATCTGCGGTTCTTGGCGAGCAGCAGATGATAAGCTATTTATATAGCAATCTTCACCGACCGACGCATTTCCTACGAAAGCGTAAGAGAGGCGCTCTTTGCTCGGGTGTATTTTTCTGGAGAGAGGTCGCGAAATTTGGTGTCGATATTTTGTTCATATTTTTCATCGAATCGACATCTTCTCCAACCGAGCAAAACAAAGAGGAGCTGTATTATCTTGGGGAGTTGTTCTTTGAAAAATTGTATTAAAATTTTTCGAGGTTCTTGACTTGATGTATGTTATATTTGTCGTAAAATTTTACTTTACTGAGTGCTATAGATGTTGATAATTGTTGATTGTACGGTGTGAACAGTTTATGTCGGTACTGCTCAAATTAAGATCTAGCTAAATTATTGAATAAATTATAATTCATATTGTAGCTAAATTATTGAATAAATTATAATTCACTGCCGATTTTTAATAGTAAAGATTGCTAGATGATCAATTATAAATAGTGAGAATTGCTAGTTGAATATTTAAATAATGGGAAATGGTAGATGGATTTTGCAATAATGAAAGTTGGAACATAAATAATTATTTAGAAATATATCCTTATATTCAATTATATGCTTGTTAATTTGTTGTAGATTAATTTAATTTAATAGCTAGCGCTACATAACAAAATGAAATGAAGAAATCTTCTAAATAATTAAAAAATGCTAGATGGATATTTGAATAGTGAAAAAGGTTTGATGTATTATATAGGAAAATTGCTAGATGTATTTGTAAAACTAATCATTTACAATTATATATTGTTATTTTGATAAATTCATATCCATTTTAGTGATGTAGTGGATGTTTAAGTAATAAAATTGCTAGATGGACAATTATGCATAATTGTAATTAATTTAATTAATAAAAATTTGTTATATGGATTTTTAATAGTAAAGATTGCTAGATGATCAATTATAAATAGTGAGAATTGCTAGTTGAATATTTAAATAATGGGAAATGGTAGATGGATTTTGCAATAATGAAAGTTGGAACATAAATAATTATTTAGAAATATATCCTTATATTCAATTATATGCTTGTTAATTTGTTGTAGATTAATTTAATTTAATAGCTAGCGCTACATAACAAAATGAAATGAAGAAATCTTCTAAATAATTATAAAATGCTAGATGGATATTTGAATAGTGAAAAAGGTTTGATGTATTATATAGGCAAAATTGCTAGATGTATTTGTAAAACTAATCATTTACAATTATATTGTTATTTGCAATCATGTGCTTATAATGTTTTTATCGTTTTAATTAATTAGCAATGCATGACTCTTGTAAAGAATAAATTATTTTGATATCGTTTGTTCATATCTTTGAAATGTAGTTTGATATAATTAATCGTAGATGGACCGAAGGTGGATGTATGACACGGACCGTCGTGGTGCAGAGTTCTTTAATGGTGTGACTTGTTTTCTGAATGCGGCTGCGGCACACAAGTCGAGAAACTGGCGGACTATATGTGTTGTCCATGCGTTGATTGCAAAAATGAGAAGATGTTTTGTAACATAGAGTCGTCGTGCACACTTGCTTCAAGGGGTTTCGAGGTGGCTATACTGTTGGATCGAGCACGGTGAAGATGATATTGTACATGAAGGGCAACACATTGATGAAGATGATATTGTACATGAAGGGCAACACATTGATGGAGATGACGGAGACAACGATATGACGGCGGTGGAAGATCGTTCGTTGATACCCACGAAGATGATCTAGATCAAATCTTTGCGTGATGGGGAGGGACTTCACGAGTGAAAGGGAGTTTCAAAAGTTCCAACAGATGGTAGAAGACTCTACAACGCCATTGTACCCGAGCTGCAAGGAGGAGCATAGAAAGTCGCATACCGTGCTTTCCTCTCGCAGCTTGAAGGCAAGCAATGGTTGGTCCGATAAGAGCTTTCTTGGTGTTATGTCTCTTGGGGACTTGCTTCCAGAGGGTAACGTGTTGCCTTCAACTCCGCACTCGTGCCAAGCGGGTTATCCGCCTGTTGGGATTGGAAGTACAAAGAATACACGATGTCCAAACGATTGCATATTGTGTCGCAATGAGTTTGCGGACATGGATACTGCGTTGTTTGCAAAGCAAAAGCGGTATAAGCAACGACGCAGCGATATCGAGAACGAAGATGTCGGGTGAGGCGAAGAAGAAGAGGTGTCCCGTAAGGTGGTGTGGTATTTCCTATAATCCCCGTCTCAAGCGATTGTTTGCGAACAAAAGGCATGCCCAATTGCTACGATGGCACGCCGAAGAGCGTAAGAAGGATGGAATGCTCAGACACCCTGCTGATTCTGTGCAATGGAGGAACATCGACAGAAAATATAAGAAGCGCTTTGCATATGATGTGAGAATATAAGGTTCGGGTTGAGTACAGATGGGATGAATCCTTTTGGCAACATGAGTAGTAAATCACAAAGACTTGGCGGTGACTTTATGCATCTACAACCTTCCTCCTTGGCTTTGCATGAAGCGAAAGTACATTATGATGCCACTATTGATCCAAGGGCCGAGCAACCGGCAATGATATCGATGTGTACCTCAAACCATTGGTTGAAGATCTTCTAATATTGTGGACCGATGGTGTGCGGTATGGGATGAGTATAAAAGAGAAAACTTTATCCTACGGGCATTATTGTTTGTAACCATTAATGATTATCCTGCTCTTGGCAACCTGTCGGGCGAGACGACAAAAGGCTTCAACGGATCGCCCGATTACTGGATGATCTGACTAGCGGTGTGGTCAAGAACAATAGAAAAATGGCTTACATGCGGCATCGTAGGTTCCTCCGTAAGGATCACCCATACCGCAATAATAAGAGAGCTTTTGACGGGACAAAGGAGGCAGATTAGCTCAGAAGAATCGGTGGGAAGCAGATATTTGCCGCAGTAAAGGACCTTACAATTATTCACGGAAAGGGAGGCGCACATCTATTCCGACTTCCGTGATAAGGCTCTTTTGTGGAAAAAAGAAATCAATATTTTGGATCCTACCTTATTGGCAGCACGGAAGTTCGACACGCATAATCGACGTCATGCACATAGAGAAGAACATGTGTGATAGCTTGCTTGGTATCTTCTTGGACATACCGCAAAACGAAAGATACACTTCAAGCAAGGATGGACCTCAAGATATGGCGAGGAAGGAGCGCATCACGAAGAAATGGATCTGAGCAAAAAGTACCTTCCGCTGACTGCTACACTTTGAGCAAGAAAGAGAAAATTAGCGTTTGCGAATGCTTGCACGGAATCAAAGTTACATGCGGTTACTCTGCTAACATAAAGAGACTAGTCTCAATGAAAGACTTAAAGTTAATTGGTATGAAGTCTCACGATTGCCACGTGATGATGACAGATGCTTCCAATTGCAATTAGGGGGTTACGCAGAGAAAGTCCGAGACCCAATTATCAAGTTGTGTTCATTCTTCAACGCGATTTCACGAAGGCCATCGATCCATTAATACTAGACAAGCTGCGGGAAGACCGGTTCACACTGTGCGGGCTTGAGATGTGTTTCCCTCCATCTTTTTTGATATTATGGTCCATCTCATTGTTCACATTGTGAAAGAATCTGAATTCTTGGTCCGTATTTCTACATCGGATGTACCCTTCGAGAGATTCATGGGGTTATAAAGAAATATGTTAAAGAATCAAATCGATAGGAAGGCATTTGCATTGCCGATGGTGGGGAACCGAGGAGGTCATTGAGTTCTCGTCGATTATATGGATCTCAAACCGATTGGTGTGCCTGTATCTCGGCATGAGGGAAGGCTACAGGGGAAAGGGACACTAGGCGAGAAATCAGTACGTACTAGCAATCTAGCTGCATTTACACAAGCACATTTCGCAGTTTTGGGACAATCAGTTGTGGTGGCCCCATATGTCGACATGCACAAGAACGTGCTATCCAATACGAACCCAGGGAGGTCAGAGGGTTGGCTCGCGAGAGAGCACAGAGATAATTTCGGCGATTGGTTGTGTAGACACATGATGCGTACGGAGACAGACTGCACTCAGTTGAAATTGTTGGCTCAGGGACCGTCAACTACAATTCGGACATTCCAAGGATATGACATAAATGGTTTTACATTTTATACAAGAGCGCAAGATAAAAAGAGCACCAATCAAAAAAGCGGTATCCGTATAGATGCCTATGACAACAATGGAAATAGGCAAACCTACTGTAATACCGTAAATCTTCTTTGCCAGGGTTTTTGCCAGAAATGTTTTCATTTTCTTGATTCAAGGATTTATTCTGGAGAAAAGTTTTGTCGCCTCGCAGTTTAAAGCGTGTATTATCGGATTTGGGTTTCAGCTAAACCTTTGTTAATTTTGCGTCAGGTTTTAGTGAGCTTTTGCGGTGTTGCAACAACTAGCCTCATGTAGGAGCCAAAAAAAAAAGAACCAATTTGTCATTAGTCATTGCCTACTTATCATTATGTTATTTATCTTTCAGACATCTTTTAGAATTCTTATGTAAGTGTGAGAAAGGCTAATAGTTTACTTAACCAAAAGTCTTTGGCGTTGCTTATGAAAATCAAGCCTAAAAGCCCACCAACCACAAGAGAAAAAGGGAGCCAGCCAATTTGTTTTCTCCTGACCCAGCACTGACTTCCCCCATCTCCATTGCGCCTCCAGTTTCCCTTCCCCCGACTCCAGCCCTGGCGTCGCCTAGTCATCCTCCTCAGCCGGCAGCAGCAGGAGAGGAAGCAGCAGCAGGCCCCTTCCTCCTCCTCTTGGCTGTGCATTCCCTGGCTCGGCGCCTCTTCTTCTTCCTCTGCTGGGCGAGCAAGGGCAGCTCTAGCAGTGGCAGCAGCAAGGGCAACTCCAGCAGCGGCAGCCACCGGCGACTCCCCTCCGGCCAGCTCCGGCGACCCCCCCCCCCTTCTCCTCCGGCCAGCATCCCCCACCTCCCTTCTTCCTCCATGGACACTACTTGAGGTAAAACCCTAGGTCTTTGGGGGATTTTGAGACTTGCATGCAAGGTGTTTGTGCTATTGCTTAGCTAGAATGCATGATTTTGAGTTGTTGGAGGGTGGGGAATGGAGAGATTAGAGTGTTTGGGGAATTTTCTGTTCGGGCAGATTTCTGTCTCTGGTTAGAACTGCAATTTGAAAATTTTACAAGCGTTTCCTGGGAGTTTGGCTATAACGAAAGTTGTAGATAATTGAATTACCTTTCAATAGAGACCGAAATCAACAAGTTTCGTTCAGCCGTTTGAAAGTTATGGTTCTTTTACCACGTGCTGTCCAGAGCGAAGTATTTTAGCGGTTGTCTGCTGTTCGTCACAAATCTGGGAATAATTGGTGCTTTTCCCGGTCGGTCGGCTATAGAAAAAGTTGTAGATAATCAATTTACCTTTCAATGAAGTCCAGAATCGCTAAGTTTCGTTCAGCCGTTTGAAAGTTATGCCCGTTTTACCAAGTGCTGTCCTGGGTGGCAGATTTCTGTTTTCGGGTTTTAGGAGTGGGTTGCGAAGCCCAGTTAGCTATGAGCCTTGTGATGATTTTGGGTGTGTTTTGAGTGGGCTATATCTATGTGCAGGTGGTGTAACCCCGGGTGTGGCAACCGCGTCTCGAGAAGATTGAAGGCAAGTGTATTGACTTCGGTTGTGGCTTAGGTGGCCAGTTGGTTTTGCAATCATATAAATTATCCATGTGTTATTGTAGTATTTGCATGTTTGATTTTGCTTGCGATGTGATGAGTGAGAATGGTTAATTGGTTATGCTATCGTTCAAACCGAGATTATATGCAAGTGCATCAATTGATTGAATTTTGTGAATTGTAGATTGCATGTCTTGATCGATTTGATATGAGAGCCGCTAATGCTTGTTGTGGTTACATTGACAACACTAGTATGGATGAAACTTGCATGTGCATCCTTGTTTGTTTGCTATGTGTGCTACATTGAAGAATTATGTGCCTTGTCGATGTGACTTGTTGTGCTAACTTGTGTTCCGTGTTGGAGCTTACTAGTAGGATTAGGGTATTATTGATATCAAAGCCATGAGTTTTGATTCAAGAATAATGGTTCAATTAGTAGTCATGATAAAAGATTATGGTTTTTGTATGAAGTATTGATGATAAATGAATGTGAGGACGGAGTATGAAATTTGATTGCGAAAATGGTTTGATTTATAATCAAGATAGATGGAATTAGTAACTACTCGAGTATTGGTGATGTGAGTATGATTATGAGTGTTGAGAACGTGATTTTGAGTGTTGCGAATGCGATTATGAGTGTTGAGGATGTGAATGGTAATTTATGGATGTGAGGAGTGGCTGATATCTATGTATTTGGATATGGCTATGCAAATGTGAGGAAGGAATGTAGTTTGCAAATTGGTTTATGTCAATTGCATTTGTGCATTCATGATGGAAGAGGCGACCCATTCGATCAAGGGCCTCTGTGCTCACCAGTAGTAGTCTGAAAGTCCTACCTCGTAGTCCCATATCGTGGGTGTATGGGAGCGAGTCGAGAAAGTAGGCACCCTCCACTACAGGGTGGAAGGGGAATGAGAGGGTGCACACCGACGGGTGTGCACTCGGCCATACCGGTATGTGCTAAAAGAGGAGATGAGCATGCATGATGCATCATATGCATGGAAGTTGTGAAATCTGCATCTGTATTGCATTGATAATGATGGATCATGTTTTATGCATTGATTGTGATGTATGGATATGACATTCTGCTTTTGTATGGCATATTTGCATCTGTATTGCATTTACGATGATGAATCATGTTTAATGAATTGATTGTGATGTGTGGATATGAGATTCTTCTTTTGTATGTTTTGTGCACTTGAGTATGAAAGCATAAATGCATTCCATTGCATTGTGTGTTGCAACTAATAATTGGGATTGATGAGAATGGGAAGAACAGGTTGAGGATTGAGGCGTGGACTCATCCAGGAATGTGTATTGAGGCGAGGGTAAGATTTAGTTATGTTTTCGAGTTGGTTGTGGTAAGTGGAGTTGGTTATCGCTTCTTTACTGGTTGAATTTCCATTTAGTAATGGCTATATCAAATTCTAGAGTAAAAGTAATTCAATTGAATTCATTACATTTCCTACTTATTGCACTTTGCTGAGTCTTGGACTCACGCTTGTTTGCTTTCTGTTTTAGGTTCTTTGAAGCTGGCTCACCGGGATGGGAGTAGAGCACATGCACGACTTCGGTCACCATCAAACTCTTTAAATCAATTTGTAAAGCCTAGTGATATTGATTGAGGTTGTAATATGTTGTTCGTTGTGGGGTAGTTATTAATTTCTATTGGATGTGATATTGGTTAACTAAGGACCTGCTAGAATGATATCATATACCGCAATGTTTACATCTCACGAGTGGATGTCCTAGTTTCTAGAAAGGTCATGCCGAAATTTTGTAAATTTCGGTGACTTAGTTTTAAGCCGGTTTTAGAGTTTAGTAGTTGATTACAGTCAAGTTCGTATAGATGTTAGGTTTTTATGCCTTCTTCGGTAATTCTCAGTTCATTTGATCTTGATGTGGAGAATTATCGTGTGTCGTTAACCCCTCGGACATGTGTGGGTCCAAGGGGTGTCGCTAGTGAATCAGGGTTTTGGTAGCATTCGCGGTGCGTTTTGGCGCCAGGGTGTTACACCTACTACGGATTCATAGAAGAGATTTGGGAGCTTGACTATGGTCCTTTGAAGGTCCCTCTCTTTCGGTGCCAATGGGTCAGACTTCCCGGCGGCGTGAATATCGACAAGTACGGCATCACTATCGTGGACCTCAAACTCGTCGGATACAGAGAAGAACCATTCGTACTTGCTAATTACATTACACAAATCTTCTTTGTAATCGGCCGGCTAACAAGGAGCGCCACGTGGTTATTCAAGAAAAAAGAAGGATTGTCGGAGTTGAGAATGTTGTCGACGAGGAAGAGTACAACCAATTCGATGAGCTTCCCCCTTTTGGAGAGGGCGTTGACCTAAGTACCATGGAAGGCAAAGGAAGCTACATACATACGCCGCGATCATAACGAAGGTCGAGTCGTAGCTTAGTTGTAGTAATGAAATGTATGCTTTCTTTTGTATGAACCACATGTTTATTTTCTCATATGTAACAATTAATGTAATATATGCAATAATGGAAATTGAGGTTATGCTTTCTTTTTATCAAATTGAAAGTTTCTTGCATTTGGATTTTTGTGATTTTAGTGCACTTGAATTTGTTCGAATTTGTGACATTTGTTGTTCAATTTGTGACATTATTTGATTTTAGAAATATTAAAACAATTAAAAAGTTAGCAATCTGATTTTTATATGAGCGGGTAACTAGATTTAAGCTGAAACTTTCGTAAGTAACTAGGAAAATGGCAATGATGTTCACTTCCTTTACGTGCTAGTAAATCATGCTCTTCGCTGCAATCCAACTAAGAAAAGTTTCCAAAAATTCTGAAACAAAATCATGGATGTACATCTCATCTTACCCCATCTACATATAAAATTTCATGATCAAATTCGTCCTATATTAAGAGTAATAAAAAAGACAAATTTTAACAGAACATAGGCAAAGAGCTTATCACTGCCGGTTGTACAACAGACCGCCAGTAATATTCCACTATCACTGCCGGTTGTACAATGGACCGACAGTAGTATTCCACTATCACTGCCGGTTGTACAATGGACCGGCAGTGATATTCCACCACTATAAATAGAAACGCCGCGCCTTCCTCTCATTTACCTTAGCCCTAGCCGCGCCCTCCTCTCACTTTTTACATTAGCGTCGCCTCTGAGCTCCTCGCCGCCGCGCCTTGGACCACCGCCGTCGGTTCGCGTTAGAGCTCCCGCCACCGCCTCGACTCGGGCGCCGTCGCCTCGCTTCGCCTCGACCCGCCGCGTCGCCTCGACTCAGGACGGCCCGCGTCTCGCCTCGGAGCACGTCGTCGTCGCCTCCCCACCGTCGCCTTCACCTCCACGCCGTCTCCGCACCGTCGCCTCGACCTCCCCACCGTCTCCCCGCCGTCGTGTCGACCTCCCCGCGTCTCCCCACCGTGGTACACCTCTTGCGAAATTATGACAGAGGCCCGAATGTTCAATGTTGCTTGATGTCCCCGCCGTTGCCTCAGTACTGCTCTTGCGATGTGTGAATGTGCATGTGCAGATGTGAATATGAATGTGATTGTGAATGTGCAGATGTGCATGTGCAGATGTGAATGTGCAGATGAATGCTAAGGGGCCAGTCAATTCGTTTGGCTTGGGGACCTAACATGTGGGGTATAGTGTTCAGTGAGGATTTGGGACTGAAATAGACAATTTGTGACACATTGTTATTTTTTACATGGGCAATCTACATCTTTGGTATTCAAAACTGCATGCTTGATTGGCAATGTTAATGCTTCCTTGTAAAAAGGTAGTTATTCTTGCTTATTGATATATGGCTTTCTTCATTGTGCTTCCATTAATATGTTAATGCTTCACAAGAAAAAGCGTGGCTCATTATGACTGTTACGCATAACACAACACTTACGGTAATTTGTGTTGATTTACCATACTTGTCTTTGTGTATTGAGCAAATTCATTGAAATAAAGGGAGGCACGAGAACACCTTTGTGCAATATGGTTTCATTCTTATATGATAAGAGTAGGAAATGCGTGGTCAACTATGATAGATTGCATAATATCATGATGTGCAAACTTCACTTCGGTTCATTTTAGTCATACTTGTATTTTATGCATTATTGTTAGTTTGTTGTAGAAGTATTAAGGTATTACCGCATTATGCTTATGTTAAAATACAAACCTGATATTTTTGTTAATGCTTCACGGTATTGAATTGCTTCATAGTATTGAGTTAAAAAACTCAATTGCATTGCTTATTAGTATCAAAATTCAACTGCACCTAATGGAGCATCATCATCTCTAATTTGCTATGGACAACTCTTGAACAAACCTGAGCGTGCATTTATAATTATTGTAACTTTCCTTGTATCACTATGCTCGCCTATTCTTCATGAATTTTTCTACTTGTTGATATTGAGTTTCATGCGAACAAACACACAAAAATTATGATGTCTTGCCACTTGATGTCCTTTATTGATTCTCTGCATTTGACTTAGTTACTTCCTAGCATGTAGCCTCTATACTTTTAGCTACTATTTATGTTAATGTGATGTTTCAACAGGATCATATAATCTTTTAAACTTATAGGAGTAAATGGCTTGATAGAAGCATATACTTCCATTGTTGTGTACACCCAATACGTTGTTTAAATATTGTTTGTGGTTTGTTAATCATTGAGTTTTTGGGCATTTGTGTTTGATCTTTTGGTTAACTCTTTTGATATATTAATCTGAATTAATTTACTTATTTGGGAATTAATCAATAACTAAGGTAAGGTTGTCACAAATTAGTCTATTACTCGTCCCTTGTGGCGAGGAGGGCCTTTGGGCAACCCGACATCTGAGAACACTCAAAATAAACAAGTTGAGCTTTATGCTAGTTGCCTTGTGAATTCACATCGCACATGTCTTTGTTTTGATCATTTTGCTCTATGGTTATTTATATTGCAGCCAAAAGTAAACTTCAATTTGGTGCTTTGTATATCTTCTTGAAAGATGTATACATGTGTTGTAAATATTTGTTTAAGTAAAGATGTATACATGTGTTGTAAATATTTGTTTTGTGCCACTAATTGTAATAGTAAGTAGTTGTAGTTCATTTAGTTAATAGTTGTGCCACTAATTGTAATAGTAGCGGTTGTATGAAATTTCAAGATTCATTATATCACGAGAGTTACAAAAAGAAAATTCGACAAGTTTATAGAGTTTAAACTTGCGGTAATTTCTCTTGTTTGTAACTCTCGATATATAATGAATTTGATCTAATTTTATGTGTATGTATATTTTGTTGACAAAAAATGTATGTGTTTAAAAATAAGCCCTGCAAGTTCAAAAAGCATGGGTGTCACGAGGCGTCCGGTGCAGGCGAAGCCATGAGGAGACATGCTCGCAGAAATGGACTTAGGACTTGGTTCTTTGTCTTCTTCAGCGTACCACTTGTCTATAGGCTTCCTCCGCTCCTCTTCTTCATTGATCATGGAGTCTTGCGTGTCCAACTTTTCCAATGAAAAATTTCATGTTCTATGAAGATGATAGAACATGAAATTTTTCATTGGAAAAGATGGACACGCAAGACTCCATGATCAATGAAGAAGACGAGCGGAGGAAGCCTATCAATGAAGAAGACAAAGAACTAAGTCCCAAGTCCATTTCTGAGCATGTCTCCTCATGGCTTCGCCTCCTGTGCACGGACGCCTCGTGACACCCATGCTTCTTGAACTTGCAGGGCTTATTTTTTTAAAATCATTTTAGTGTGGAATATATTCTTAAGAAAATATGAATTTTTTCATTTCGAGATGTATATGTATCATGTGATTTTTTTTCTAATGTATAAGTATCATTTTAAAGTTACATGTGCACATGTTTGTAGCATGAGGTGACAACATCACTTATTCCTCTCAACTCTAGCAAATTACCATCGTTTGAATTCACAAGATTGATGTCATGTAGCAACCATAAATGAATGCAATATAATTAACCCAATAACATTTTGGATTGCTAGGAATGGCCTCGAATCAGGGACAAGTGCCAGAGGGAGTTCGGCCCTCGAATGTACACGTAGTAGGAGGGGTAGCCCAAGTGGCTACTTGAACCTCTGAGGATATTGATACGAACAAGCCGGCGCCACGACCATGGACCAAATCGACGCGTTCGCCATGGACCAAGCTGACGCCACTGCCATGGACCAAGCTGACGCGACTAACATGGGCGAGGTAAAGTATTAGTACGTTGTGATTCCCAAAACATTGTAGGGTCATACGACTAATAACAAGATCCAATTGTAGGCTCAAACGTCTGGTGAACAAAGGCGGTGCGCAGGTCGTGGTCCGAGCAAGATGCCTAAGGGCGTTCACAACATAGTCCAGCTCTCGGAAGTCGGGGAACCTGCTATACCCGCGTCAGCATTGGTGCCGTACAGGACAGCTTGCGGAGTACTTGCTAGGGATAACGTGCCCATCATCTATAGATCATGGACCGGCCGCGAAGGTGATTAGTGGGTGGTTCCCGATGACCTGAAGGACTCGCTATGGGGCAAGCTAAAACAAGTATTCCATTTCCCCAAGGGTCGAGTTGGTTGCAAAAGCGTGCACTAGGTATCATGTGCACATCTTTGGAAGAATTGGAAGACTCAATTTGAATAAGACCTATGTGAAGAAGAATGTCACGCCAAATTTTAACATGTTTCCAAAGATAAGAGAATTTTGGAAGGACTTTGTGGAGTCTGAATTTGAAGAAGCCTGCACGGTGAGTCGGAAGAACAAGGCTAACGCGGATAAGAATATGTACCCTCACACACTAGGCACTGGTGGCTACGTGAAGAAAATACCTGCATGGGATAGGCGCGAACAAGAGCTAACCCTCAAGGGCGTTACTCCTGCGACGGCCGAGTTCACTGCACGATCAAAGCACTGGTTGCTTGGGAGGGGGACTTCTATCTCAGAAGATGGCAGCTTGAGCTTCAGGAGCGATAGAGCCCGGGAGGTGTCCCAGAAAATATCAGATGCTCACGTGGAGTCTTCCCAAGGGCTTTTCATGCCACGAAGGAGAATGATGGTCGATTGTTGCCCTGGTAACGAGGAGCATCTGGCGCACCCGAGGAGTTGGTTTGGTGCCGTGGAAAGAAGGCTTCCCAGCTGACGCATCGTTGTAAAAGCGGCCGAAAAGAATAAGAGAAGATGAACTGTAAAGTCAAATACAAGATCTTTGTGGCAAGAGCGTTAGAGGAAGAGAGAGCGGCTAGATCAAGTTGTGGAGCAAGCGATCTGAAGCTCTCACTCACGACCGCCACTCGATGACCCTCCGAACCTCGATCCACGGTGTTCTTAAGAGCAGCTGCGTGTCATAGCGATTCCGGAGAGCATCGACTCCATTTTCGATGGATGACATCACGTAACCGACACCATGCAAGCTGCATTTGTCCGCGACATGGCATTACCATCAAGGTGGTGATGGCGGGGCTTGGCCATCGCCTCCTCGCGAGTTCTGCTGCTGCCCAATACCGCTGGGATTCGCCAGGTTGAAGTAAACGAGTGTAGTCCGACAATATCGCAAAATGGAGGTAGAGATTCTGGCGAGGGCGGAAAAAACAAACTTGGAGAAAGCGTGCATGGCTTCCTCGCGTGGCGCAAGAGCTTGATTATGTTCGGCTCGGACGATGAGGCCGACAACGACGCGATGACGATGAGCGCACTCTCCACCGCAGACACCGCCACGAAAAGTGCAACTCCTCGCCGACACCGGTTAGGACAAGTCCAACTCCTCATGGCACCATCCACAAAAGGACCAACTCCTCCGCGGCACCGGCCAGAAAAGTCCAACTCCTCGCGGCACCATCGAGAAAAAGTCCAACTCCTCCTCGGCACCACCAGAAAAGTCCAACTCCTCGGTAGGCACATAAGAAGAGTCGAACATCGGCACCATCTCGGAAGTCCGCATCGTCTTGTACCAAATCTCGGTCATCTGTGAAGGCAAGACTGACCTCGTAAGAAATTACAGCCGATATGGTGAAGAAGAACGCAAAGAGCAAAGCGAAGGCCGAGGTAACATCTCACTTCCAAAAGGTGCCATCACCCGAGAAGACTAAAGTCGATGCTAATCTTGCAGGAGTTTTTCTTGAGTATGGCAAAAGCCAAAGAGGCAGTATGGCTTCAACCTTCGAATTGTCGGACTACTGGCGCATCTCGAAAGCAAAACTTGAAGATGGCTAGTCTTTGGCGTCGATGTCGCAAGCTCAAAAGATCTTTGCTGAACAACGTCGTAATTCTGAGCTAGGTCTAATTTGGAAGTACATTAAGGGGCAACCGATGGCTCCCCAAAAGATTTAGAGAACCTAACAACAAAATTGCGGTAGCGTCCATCAATTATTACATGCAGCGGTGCTAAGAGGGTATGTGGGCGATCGGTGAAATACAAAGATTCGGATTTTCACAATGGGGATGGCATGTTACAGTTAGAGTTCTGCGAATTGTATATGTTGTACCGGCGGATGCTCGGGCCGCGTCCACCGGGTCGACTGTGGACTTTGTAGGTCTCTATTTATATTATTGTATATTCTTCTACCGTTCAAGCTGTATGTCTAACTTCTTTTTACATATGTAGAATGGAATACGATTATGTGCAAAAATAAGGATGAAGATTTAGGATTTCTCGATCCGGGGCTTGTTAACGAGAAACTTCGTCCGTGATAACCCAAAGTTTGTTGAAGACTATTTATTTAAGACTTTCTTCAAGTGAGAAAGAAAACCTCCGTACTTGTACCCTATAACTTTCGATCGTATTACCCTACTTCTAATATTGTTTTACTATTTTTGCGTGACACGGTGTGGGACTAATAGGTGTGTTAACATATATGTCTAGTTATCCTTTGGGTCCTCCTCGTCATCGAGTTAGAAGCTAGCGGGGTTTATGTCTTGGACTCGTTGAGAAAAGAACTTCGTGAGTATGAACATAATTTTGGAAGATGATGAGCATGTAAACTTCGATCGTTGCGTTATTGCTCTAGTAATATTTTATTCTATTGTATTTAAGGTTAATTACTATTTAAAATCATTCACAGTAGCATTCACATGGTATTGCAAGAAAGGTGGTCCACATCTTCCCTACTGGGACAACTTTCAAAGTAATAACAGACTTTCCATGCATGAGGCAGGACTGTGGAAATAGTTTATCGCATACTACGTATGTACAAATTTACATGCAATTGCCACTAGTATCGGCTATACTATAACGAAGACATGGTATATAATTACACATTCATGCCTACTTTTCTTTCATTTAACATCTATCATCATTAATTAAATTTCTCTTTTCTTCAATAATGCGCTCCAAGCCGAGAACCAATCGATTCTTGTCGAAAGAAATTTTAGCAATTCAAGAGCATATCGATTGGATTCATTGTGAACATGTCATCGATCCAAAGGCGAGTTCCTGACTAAAGCTTCGATCTAAAGTGAGCGAGATGTACTCACACTACATTTGTGAGCAGACTATTAATTGTAAAAAACTAAATATTGTGATGCTTTAATATATTTTAATTATGATCTAACAACGCTTCATATACTATATATTTGAAGGCAACATATCATGTGCACATAGGCCTTCCGTGTACACATCGTGCACACCAACTAATAAAAGTCACGAAAACTACGAAAAAATTTGTAGATGTACTTCATAGATTACTCTACCTATGTATAAAAAGTTCAAATTCAATACATATGAGGACTTACAAAAACTCTTTTTGTAAGTCCTCATATGTATTGAATTTGAAATTTTATACATAGGTAGAGTAATCTATGAAGTACATCTACAAAATTTTTCAGAATTCGTTTGCCGGTTCGTCTAGGAACCGCGGCGGTGATACACGAATCACCTTGTCGGTTCGTCGTATAAGCGGCGAGATATACATATATCGCTTGGGATTCTAGGTTGAGCCGGCAGAGATAGTTGAGTATCGCTGCCGGATGCTAGTGTAAACCGGCAGAGATAGTCTAATATCACTCGCGGTTGTATAATGAACCGCGGTGATATCTATTATCTTGCGGTTCCTCGGTAGTGATAACCCCCAGTATCCTTGCCGACCAATGATCTGCGGCGCCCATGCTTGGCGATAATGGCGTGGACGAACCGGCAGTGCTGACCTATTCTGTAGTAGTGGTAGGACAAACTCCTCAGACCCCAGTCAGGATCGTTAATCAAAACGGAGAAAATCAGTAGATGTCAGGAAGACGCTGCTACAATTGCAATGAAGCAGGACATTTCGCCAACATGTGCCCAAAGAAGGGAGGCGTGACACCAGTGCGCTTCAACTTAGGGAACACGCCAGCTAAGACTCCTGTCCAAGGAGGAAGCCGAGGACCTGCTCAAGCTGGAGCCACACCGCAAGCATTCACGCGAGGCAGAATTAATCACATTTCCGCAGACGAAGTCCAGAATGCTACGGACGTTGTGCTCGGTAAGTTCCTAGTCAACTCAGTGCCAGCTACAGTATTATTTGATTCGGGAGCTTCACATTCATTCGTTTCTCGAGATTTTGCTGTGACAAATGACCTGGATATTGTTAACCTTAAAAGTATGCTTCTAGTCCAATCCCCTGGATCAGAACTCCGCTCTAAAGTCGGATGTTCTGGGATTAAGCTAGTAATAAAAGGAGTAGAGTTCCTAGCGAACCTTATTATATTAGATGCCCAAACCCTGGATGTTATCCTAGGAATGGATTGGTTGACTAAGCATAAGGCTGTATTAGACTGCGGGCGAAGAGTTGTGTCTATCGAGAGCCCTGAAGGTAGAAAAGTGGAATTTCAAGCAGTGGCAGTTCGAGGAGGTCAGATGTTAGTGAACAATCTGGAGACCATCAGTATAAGAGATGTATCAGTGGTCAGTGAGTACCCAGATGTTTTTCCCGAGGAATTACCAGGAATGCCACCAGACAGAGACATAGAGTTTGTAATTGATCTAGTACCAGGAACCGCACCAATAGCAAAGAGACCATACCGAATGTCCACCGAAGAGTTGGTAGAAATGAAGAAGCAGATCGAGGAATTGTTCAAAAAAGGATTCATCAGACCGAGCTCATCACCATGGGGAGCACCGGTTCTGTTTGTTAAGAAGAAAGATGGAAGTTTTTGAATGTGTGTTGATTATCGTGCACTTAACGAAGTGACGATAAAGAATAAATACCCGTTACCCCGGATAGATGATCTTTTCGATCAATTAAGAGGAGCAGGAGTATTCTCCAAGATCGACCTTAGGTCAGGATACCACCAGTTGAAAATCAAGACAGAAGACATACCCAAGACTGCATTTTCTTCAAGATATGGACACTATGAGTTCACAGTCATGTCGTTTGGATTGACGAATGCGCCAGCATACTTTATGAACTTGATGAATAAAGTATTCATGGAATATTTAGATAAATTTGTGGTCGTATTCATAAATGATATTCTGGTTTACTCCAAGACGAATGAAGAGCACGCCCAACACTTGAGGTTGGTGTTGGAAAAGCTGAGGGAGCAACAGTTTTATGCAAAATTCAGTAAGTGCGATTGCTGGAAGAGTAAGGTAGATTTCCTAGGGCATGTAATGACTGCGGAGGGAATTGCAGTAGACCCAAGCAAGGTTGAGACAGTACTGCATTGGGAACCGTCGAAGACGGTTACGCAGGTCCGAAGTTTTCTTGGAATGGCTGGTTATTACCGCCGATTTATAGAAGGATTCTCGACAATTGTGAGACCCCTTACGCAATTGCTAAAGAAAGAAAAGAAATTTGTGTGGACATCAGATTGTGAGAAGAGCTTTCAGGAATTGAAGAAAAGACTGACATCAGCACCAGTGTTAGTTCAACCAGATGTGCATCAGAGTTTTGATATTTACTACGATGCATCACGCCAAGGACTTGGATGCGTGTTAATGCAGAATGGGAAGGTAGTAGCTTACGCGTCAAGGCAATTAAGGCCACATGAAGGGAATTACCCAACGCATGATCTAGAATTAGCAGCCGTAGTGCATGCCTTAAAAATATGGTGTCACTATCTCATTGGAAATAGATGTGAGGTGTATACAGACCATAAAAGTCTTAAATACATTTTCACCCAATCTGATCTGAACATGAGACAAAGGAGATGGTTGGAGCTGATCAAGGATTACAACATGGGTATCCATTATCATCCCGGCAAAGCCAATGTAGTGGCTGATGCCTTAAGTCGGAAAAGTCATAATCTGAATACGATAGCGGGAGAAAGCCAGGGAGAATTGTGCAAAGATCTTCAGAGATTGAAATTGGAAGTTGTTCCGAAAGGATTTGTAGCTGCTTTAGAGGTGAAGCCTATCTTGGAAGACCAGATCAGGGAAGGACAGAAAAATGATGAAAAGATCGAGAGGATCAAGTCCAAAATGAAGGAAGGCCAAGCAAAGGAATTTAAGTTGGATGAACAAGGCACGTTGTGGATGAAAGAGCGCATTTGTGTACCCAACAAAAAGGAGATAAAGCAGTTAATACTCGAGGAAGCTCACGACTCCAAGTATTCGATTCACCCAGGAAGTGCAAAAATGTATCAAGACTTGAAAGAAAGGTTCTGGTGGCCGAATATGAAAAGGGAAGTAGCTGAGCATGTAGCGCTATGTGATGTATGCCAGCGAGTCAAAGCTATGCATCAGAGACCAGCAGGATTGCTGCAACCATTGAAAATACTAGAGTGGAAATGGGAAGAAATCAGAATGGATTTTATCACCGGATTGCCAAGGACACAAGGAGGTTATGACTCCATATGGGTCATAGTGGATCGCTTGACAAAGGTCGCACATTTCATACCAGTAAAGACAACCTATTCCGGAGATAAGTTAGCAGAGCTATACATGGCAAGAATCGTTTGCTTGCATGGAGTGCCAAAGAAGATAGTATTGGACAGAGGTACCCAATTTACCTCGAGATTTTGGGATAAATTGCATTCATCAATGGGCACCCGCCTGAACTTCAGTACAGTTTATCACCCGCAGACAGATGGACAGACTGAAAGAGTCAACCAGATATTAGAAGATATGTTAAGAGCATGTGCGTTGGCTTATACGTCGACTTGGGATAAATGTTTGCCGTATGCGGAGTTTAGTTACAACAACAGCTATCAGGCTAATCTTCAGATGTCACCTTTCGAAGCATTGTATGGTCGACCTTGTAGGACGCCATTGAATTGGAATGAGAGGCGGTGGCGTCGTGTCTTCGGACGAGACATACTCCAAAAAGTCAAGAGCAAATAGCGATTAGAAAGGTTGAAAATCGCGATCAAAGCGGAAGAGTTATCTGAGACAATCGTCGCAGAGATTTGAGCTTCGAACCTGAAGATTATGTATATCTCAGAGTTACGCCTCTTAAGGGAGTCCAAAGGTTTCACAAAAAGGGAAAACTTGCACCAAGATATGTAGGACCGTTCAAGATCATAAGCCGTAAAGGTGAAGTCGCATATCAACTGGAGTTACCGCAGTCATTAGCAGGAGTACACAATGTCTTTCATGTATCGCAACTCAAGAAGTGTCTTCGAGTTCCTGAAGAGCAAACATCACTGGAAGAAGTTGAACTGCAAGAAGATTTGACCTACAAAGAGCAACCGATAAAAATTCTAGATACAGTGGATCGGAAAACCAGGAGCAAGACAACCCGCTTCTGCAGAGTCCAGTGGAGCAACCACACAGAAAGCGAGGCCACCTGGGAACGAGAGGAAGATCTAAAAAAGGAATTCCCAAACCTATTCTCTAGTTAAGTTTCGAATCTCGGGGTCGAGATTCTGTTAAGGGGGGTAGGTTTGTAATGTCCCGAAATTTGGCCAATTTTAATTTTGGAGTTATTTTAATTTTTGTGAATTAATTTAAAATTTATTTGCATTTAATCGAATTTATCTGAATTTTTGGAGATTTATTGGATTTAATTGAAATTAAATTAAGTTATCTTCTCTTGACTAATTAAATATCAGAAAAAGTATTTATCAAAAATAAATGAAAATATTTTATTTAGGCTCTATATGCCCTAAAATATTTTCTGGAATTTTTCTAGAATTTTTCAGGTATTTTTAGTGCCCTAATTAATTACTTTGAATTTCTGCAATTATTTTTATTAGGAAAAGCTAAAGAAATCGGCACTCTGATGTCGGGCCGAGCCCAACACTTGTCTTGCCGAAGAAACCCTAGCGCCGTCCATCTGGACCGTCGGATCTTGATCAGACGGATCGCTCGGATCTGTTCGCCGAATCGATTTTCAATCGCCACCGTCGGATCGCGATCGAATAGTGCGACATGACCGAACAATCTCGGAGGGGCCTTGTTGCCGCACCGCCGCCGACTCTTGTTGGCCGCCGAGGATTTTGTCAGGATTTGCGTGCGTTACGAGGCGTGTCCGAGCGGGTGAAGTAGACCTCCGTGCTCAGCACTCCACTCCGCTCCTTTTGCCACTTCTCTCGTGCTCTGCCATTCTCCGAAGCGTGCGCGAGAGCTCGCCGTAGTAGCCACACTCTCCCTCTCGGTTCTTCTTCATTGTCCGCCGCCGTCCGTCGTTCCCCACCGCCCTTGAGACCTTCGCCGAGTTGGTTGTGACGCGCCGCGTCCATTGAGCCATCTCTTCCGATCGGAGACATCCGGAAACGCCGCCAGCTGCGTCGTCTTCTCCAAGTCCGGCGACCAGCGCCACCATTTCTTCCTCAACGCCTCGCGAGCTTCAGCAGCCGTCGGATTCCCATCGCACGCTCAAGGTGAGGCCACGTATTCATCTCTTGGAATTAAGGCTGAAACGGTAGGGGTAGATCTTGTCCGTTGGATCTTAATCGGGCGACTCTAAATAGGCCACGCAAGCTTGTGAATAGTAAACCGTGCGAGTAACCGTAGCCGTAGATCTTGTATCCAACCGTCCCTATTGCGCCACGTAGGCTTGTTAGCTGTAAACTGTGTGGATAATCGCCACCGTTGGATTTCAATCCGGCCGCGCCGGTGCGTCCACGTAGGTGCGATGAATAGTGAATCGTGTAGGTAACCGCAGCCGTTGGATTTCAATCCGACCGTCTCTGTTGCGCCGCGTGCGAGGTAAGTACTCCAGATCAATGAAGAAGAGGAGCGGGAGGAAGCCTATGGACAGTGGTACGCCGAAGAAGACAGCAACCAAGTCCATTTCAAAGCGAGTCTGCCTCCTCATGGCTACGCCTCTCGGTGTACCGGACACTCCCATCACATCCATGCTTCTTGAACTTGTAGGGGCTTTTTTTTAAATCATTTTAGTGTGGAATAAGAATGATTCATTATTTTTTATTAAGCAAATATATTCATTATATACCGAGAGTTACAAAAAAGAGAAAATTCTGACAAGTTTAAAGAGCTTAAACTTGTCAGAATTTTCTCTTTTTTATAACTCTCGGAATATAATGAATCTGAACCTACAATTTTATACATACAAATCTCACATATCGTACAAGTTTAAGCTAATACTTAGGTAGTGTGTGGGCTTGTAGGACACATATACATACAAATCTCACATATCGTAGAAACTTCACATATACATAGAAATTTCAAAATTCACCAGAAATTAGAATAATTCACATGATACATATACATAGAAACTGATCAATAACAACATGATACTAATGTCAATTGCTCTATGAATCATGTCTCTGAGAACCGATTTGGTTGATAACTTGTGCTCTCAGATTTTTGGGTGAAAAATTGAAGATTAGATCTTCAATCCAATCACAAATCGGCTAGACAATTAATTTAGCAAGTTAGGCCTCAAACCCTTACCTTCCTAAGCATGCACAGTAATGAGTATTTTGTGAGAATTTCTAGACTGTTGTAAGTATTGCGGTATTAGCAAATTTATCAAGATAATCATTCCAAGCAAAATAAACAGCCATGAGATAACAAGTCATGGGACAATAGCTTACTGGACAATGAAACAGACTAATGTATGGGTAAACAATACAAATTCACATGTTATAGCCAAAGATATGATCTAATATCAAACTATACAGAGGGACAATAGCTTACTGGACAATGAAACAGACTAATGTATGGGTAAACAATACAAATTCACATGTTATAGCCAACAACAATATTCATTTGACATGATACATATACATTTCAAACTTCACATATACATAGAAATCTCACACATACATAGAAATCTCACATATACATAGAAACTGATCAATAAAAATAGAATAATTAGAATAATACACATGATACATATTCATTTGAGCATAAATACTGAACAAAGATATGATCTAATATCAAAGTATACAAACTCATGAACAAGCATTTGTAGCATTGCCTAACAATGACAAGTATAAGGGACATCACAACTAGCATAGTGCTCAAGTTGTTAATTTGTATTGTTCTCAGATAACGGGTTGCCTTAAAGACCATCCTCGTCACAAGGCACAAAAATCATTGACCAATTTGTGACAACCTTATTGAAAATAAACAATATTTCAACACTTTAACAGATAGCGAAATTAGAGAATACTGATAGCAATAAGGTGATTCGGAACTTACTGAACAAGATCTAAAGCATGCGTAACAAGATTCACACGGCATACATATATTAGAATTGACAAGTTAACAAATTAACTACTCAAGTAAATGTCAGTTAAAGATTGTTGTTGTCACAAATGGTCTTGCTAAACCCAATCTTCATCGAACAATAATCCCACTCTTGCAAGGTCCCCAAGTCTTGTAGACTGGCCCCTTTGCAAGCTACTAACAGAAGATCAATCACAGAGAAAGCGAGAATGATTAATAAAAAGATCATTAAATGAACTAAGAAGCAGCATGCATACATGTAGCTCGTAATGTTTTAAGTTCAGATTTCAATTCAGATCAGCACACAGACTGCAAGCATGAATGTTCAGATCAGTATTCAAGTGATAAACTAACATGCAAGACTAACAGTCTAAGGCCTTACTCACAGATTAATTATCATACTCATTAAACAACCCATAATCATCACAGAGCACACCAATCACTGATACTCCCTCCAGTCCCGAATCAATCGAATGGCTTTACCACTTAAACCTAGGTTGGCTTTACCGGTTCTTGCTCATACAAGACGGAGGCTCTACCGTAGGTGAGGAAGACGGAGGCAGGATCGTCCGAGGCGAGGAGGACGGCGGCAGGGTCGTCGGAGGCGCGCAGTGGGGTCGTCGGAGGCGAGGACGATAGTGGCTCGCGCGCGGAGGCGAGGACGGTGGCGGTGGGGTCGTCGGAGGCGAGGAGGACGGCGGCGGTGGGGTCGTTGGAGGCGAGGAGGTCGTCGGAGGTCTTTGCAAACGAGCGGGAGGAGGAGGAGATTGGGGAACAATGGCGGGAGTAGCAAAAATTGGGGAAGAGGAGGCGGCAGGATGGATTTATAGGTGCACCGTTAGTCCCGGTTGGTGTATCCAACCAGGACTGATGCCTCACATCAGTACCGGTTGGATACACCAACCGGGATCGATGATTACATCGATCCGGTTGAATACACCAGGGGTGATGAAATGGGACCTCGGGGAGCCCTAGGCACTATCAGTCCCGGTTGAAGACATCAACCGGTACTGATGTGAAGAGTTTATAACACTCAAAATAATTTTGTGCCCTTACTACTTGATTAGAAATCTCCCTCCCCCTTGGCTAGCACGAGGCGCTTGAGCGCGGGCTTTCCCGGCCGTGAGGTCTCGGGTTCGAGCCCCGCTCGCGCCCCCTAGCCCTTCTTTTGTTTTAATTTACTGTTTAACGAATTCTTTTTTATTTCTTTTTTTTATTTGTTGTTTAACGATTGTTTCATTAAATGACTAGCCCTTCTTTTTTTTAATTTACTGTTTAACAAATTCTTTTTCGCTTCTTTTTTTATTTGTTGTTTAACGATTGTTTCATTAAATGATTTTTAACCTTCTTTTTTTTAATTTACTGTTTAACGAATTCTTTTTGGTTTCTTTTTTTTATTTGTTGTTTAACGATTGTTTCATTAAATGATTTTTAACCTTCTTTTTTAATTTATTGTTTAACGAATTCTTTTTATTTCTATTTTTTATTTGTTGTTTAACGATTATTTCATTAAATGATTTTAACCTTCTTTTTTAATTAAGCATTTAACGAATTCTTTTTATTTCTTTTTTTATTTGTTGTTTAACGATTGTTTCATTAAAATCTATTTGTTGATTTTAATGAAAAATCGATAAACAACAAATAAAAAAGAAATAAAAAGAAAATAAACAAAGAAATTAAAAAAGAAGGTTAAAATTCATTTAATGAAACAATCGTTAAACAACAAATAAAAAAAAGAAACCAAAAAGAATTCGTTAAACAGTTAATTAAAAAAAAGAAGGTTAAAAATCATTTAATAAAACAATCGTTAAACAACAAATAAAAAAAAGAAACCAAAAAGAATTCGTTAAACAGTAAATTTAAAAAAAGGCTAAATGAATCTAAAGTGGTAAAAGCATTGTTATAATTCCATTGCAAATTGTCACCTTGTTATATTAGTACAGAGGGACTTTGAACAATATTAGTACAATTTGAACAGAAAATACGGAGCAACAGGAGAACCACTAGAAGAATGAGAAACTAGTATGTTAGTAGTCTATTACACCAAAAGAAAGCAAAGCAATCCTTATTTGCTAACATACTTTGCTTTTACAAGTGATCCTTCATTATGATCGCGGCGTACATAGGGAGATTCCTCTGTATCATTCAGGACACTAATGTCTACGTCCACCGTGAAAGGAGGTAGCTCGTCGAGGCTGATTATACTCTTCTTCGTCGTGGCGCCCTCAACTCCGACAATCCTTCTTTTACTGGAAGAACCACGTGGCGCCTTGGCGATCGCTCTTGCTAGTCTTCTCATACCTTTTTAGGTTTCTTGTCCATGTCCATCACATAGAATACTGTGTCACATCATTAGCGAAAGCACGAGCGGTTCGTCCCTATAGGCCACTTGCTTGAGGTCCACGATTGTCATACCGAACTTATCGATATCCACGGTGTCGGTTTGACCCATTGGCACCAAAGCAGAGGGACTTTTAATGGCCGTACTCCGGCTCAGATCTCCTCTATGAAACCATAGTAGGTGTCCATCTTTCCATTTTGTCCAAGGCATCTATCATACGCCACTATTTTGGTTGGTGCTCTTGTTATCTGGGTTGTCGTGTAAAATGTGTACCCATTTATCTCATACCCTTGAAATGATATGATTGTTGTGGATGGTCCTCGAGCCAAGAGTTTCAATTGTTCATCATCATGCGCTTGCCCATGATTTCTTTTGTAACCAAGCTGCCGAAATGATCCATTTGCTCCACTGCGATCCACTTATCGACTTCTCTGGGTATTGGGCGTGTAGACTCATCTCGTGATCATAGATATCTGAGCCACTACTGCTTGCTTGTTTCAATACCGTGAAATGTGCTTGTTTAAATGCAAGTAGATAAATCGCTATAGGTTCTTTTCTCCCTAAAGTCCCTTTTCCCGTAGCCTCCCCTCATGGCGTGATCTGGACGCAATCAGATTCATATCATCAATGTAACTAACACAAAACTTCGATCACCTCCTCTGTCTTGACACCTGCTTAATGCAATATACAGGCGAGATCGGTTCTGAACATACTTCTTTAGGATACCCATGTACCTCTCGAAAGGAACATATTGTGGAGGAACACGGTCCGAGAATTTCTATCTCTTTAACAATATGGACCATGAGATGGACCATAATATCAAAGAAGGATGGAGGAAGATCATCTCAAGGCTAACCGGACTATTGACCATGTCATCATGCGGACTAGATACCTTATTCGCTCGATGACCTTCTGCGACACAGCGTTGAAGAACGAACACGACTTTATGATTGTCCCTCGTACCCAATCTGGCGAGAATACCTCGCACCGCCTTTGGGAACAAGCTGTGTCATCAACACATGACAATCATGGGATTTTATGTGTATGATTTTATTCTCTTTCATGTTTATGAGTCTCCTTATGTTCGAGGAGTATCCAGAAGGGACCTTCACACTATTCAAGAACTTAATCATGTTTTTTTTCTCTTCCTTGCTCAGAGTGTAGCTCGCGGGGTGGAGGTAATGTTGTACTTTCTCTCTCTTTTCGGATGTAGGTCGTTCACGAGTCCTAATAGTCTGTAGGTCCTTTCGTTGCTTGAAGTGTATCTTTTGACTTCTAGTACATATCTAGGAAACCTAGTTCATGAGACATTCTTCGTGATATGCATGAAGTCCGTGAGTGGTGGACCTCTAAGTCTTTCGATGAAGGTAAGTCCCAAAATATTGACTTCTTCTTCCAAATGGCCTTCGTGTGACCTTGTTCGGTAGGACGGGTTTGCTACGAGGACCTTTTCCAAATACTACTTTCAGATCCTTTACCAAAGAAAATACAAGCGCCCCTTTGCGATGCATGGGCTTCTTCGCTTCTCTTCTATCCCATCAAAATCCTCACCCTTCCTCCATGCTTGGGTCCTTCATATGGAGGAACCTACGGTGGCCCATGTACACAACCTTTCGAGAGTTTTTAGGTACTTGCTGTCCAGTATTCTCTAGCGGTGGATGCGGGCTTTATATCCTTTGATAGATAGGCCGATAGATTACCAAGTGCAGAGCGATCGTTGATGGTTCTGAATAGCAATGCACGAGAGTGAAGTGCTCTCTTTTGTACTCATCCCATACCGTACACCATCGTTCCACAGTGTTAACAGATCTTCAACCAACAGTTTGAGGTACACATCAATGTCGTTTCGAGGTTGCCGGGCCTTGGATAAGCAATGGCATCATAATGTACTTCCGTTTCATACACAACCAAGGAGGAAGGTTGTAGATACATAGAGTCATGGGCCAAGTCTTTGTATTCTCGCTGCTCATATCGCCGAGCAGGTTCATCCCATCCGTACTCAACCCAAACCTTATGTTCCTTGCATCCTCGGCAAAGTCGGGTATGTTCTATCGACTTTCCTCCTTTGGGAGCAATCGGCAAGGTGCCTTAGCCTTCCGTCGTCCTTACGGTCTTCCTTGTGCGGCGCATCATCTGGGCATGCGCTTTGTTCGCAAATAAATGCTTCAGCAGGGATTACAGAAAATACCACACCACCTTAGCGGGAGGTCTCTTCTTCTTCTACTGCCCTCTACCTCACAGGTCATCACGCTGGTCTTATACATGCAAGTTTTGCACACCGGACAAGCTTCCGAATCCTCATACTCATTGCGATAAAGGATACAATCATTACGACATGCATGTATCTTCTGTACCTCCAACCCCAAAGGGCAGACAACTTGTTTGGCATCGTACGTAGTTTCGGGTAGTGTGTTCCCCTCTGGAAGTAACTTCTTTATGAGGCATAACAACTCGTCGAATCCCTTATCAGACAATCCATTGGTCGCCTTCCATTGCATCAGTTCTAGTGTGGTACGCAACTTTTTATGGCCCTGTCGACAGTTTGGGTACAACAGTGTTCCGTGGTCCTCCCATAGGCGCTGGAACTTTTCGTAATGTCTTTCATCGATGTATTCTCCCTCTCCATCACGCAGCATCTGGTCTAGGTCATCATCACCACACTCCCCAATGTATCTTGAAGAACCGTGTTGACCGGCGTCCAGGGATATTGTTGTCCGCCTCTTCTTCTTCACCGTCTTCCTGTATAATCTCTTCTTCACCATGCTTGGTCCAGTAGGTATAGTTTGACATGAAACTCTTGTGAGCAAATGAAAGTGAAGGTGGCTGGATTTTGGCCACTCCTTCTCATTCTTGCAGTCTATGCATGGACAACATATGTAGCCCGACGTCGTGTGTGCATCGGCCGCACGAAGAAAATCTTGCAAACCCTACAAGAACTCCGGGGAGCGTCGGTCCATATACATCCATCGCCGGTCCATCTACATTATGTCACATCAAGATAACTATTAGCTCATTTTGCGATAATGAATTGTTGAACCAAAACCTAAATATTAGCTAGATCCACACCTACAATCCGAGCTAAATAATAATCCAAGCAAAATCTAAACTCACACAACAAGTTTTTGCAACCTACAAAAAGAATTGGTCGATCAGTGCGGATTCAAAACTCGAACAAAATTCACGACGACTTTGTTTGCAAATTCTGTTGAAATTGTAACACCCTAAAAATTTCTAAATTATTATTCAATCATTTATTTTTATTTTTCCTAAATCTCTAGCACTTAATTAATGATGTTTTCAAAAATAATTTCTTGATGGAAATTAAAACCAAAATTATACTAGAAGTAATTTTTCTAAGTTTAAAATATTCCAAAGTATTTTTGAAAACTTTTCTCAAATATTGAACTCATTTTATATTTTCTATAAAGCCATTCATATTTTTGATATTATTTTAATTCGCAAATGAATTTAAATTTCTTCTTTTCCACATAACTATTGCCATTTGAAGATCCCAAACTCCATGATTTCCATGCACTATTCTCCCCCCAACTACGTGCAACCAAACCTCATCCTTCATCGATCGATGGAACTAAAACCTAAATTTAAGTTAGATCCACACATTAAATACGAGCTACATTATAATCCAAGCAAATTCAAAGCTTACACAACAAGTTTTTGTATCCTATTTGAAAAGATCAAGCTAGATCTCTACATTCATAATCTTTCATCAATCATGGGAAAAGATCAAATTTTTTTCATAATTCAAGCAAAAAAGAGGCTCCATTTAACACCAAATGATGTGAGGAATGATGTTACTAACCTTAGTTACCTTGGTTGCGAGTAAAATGACCAAAATTTTGAAATTTGGGCAGCACCTCCCTCTACATTCATAATCTTTCATCAATCATGGCAAAGATCAAATTTTCTTCTTAATTCAAGCAAAAAAGAGGCTCCATTTAACACCAAATGAAATGAGGAATGATATTACTAACCTTAGTTACCTTGGTTGTGAGTAAAATGACCAAAATTTGGAAATTTTGGGCAGCACCTCCCCTCCCTTGAAGCTTTTGGCCAAAGCTCCACTGTTCTTTTCGCACAGTGAAATGATCTCGATGCAGCGAGAGCGGAGGAGGAAGAAGTTTAAATTGGGACTCGATCTGGGTTGAAGACCGAACCGTCTTGATGAGATCCATCGATGCGGTTCGTGTCACGAACCGGTACTATTAGCACCCACTAAATAGTACCGGTTCGTGACCGAACCGCATCGATGTGATCTCATCGCACCGTATGTGTCTTCAACCGTACTAATCGCTTCCCCGCAACTGAGCCGTTGAACCGGATGATCTAACTATCGCCCCGATTAAATCTTGAACCGTCTTGATGGGCGGTAGCAAAGGTCGGTTACAGTAGTAGTGTCTGTCTAAAAGGAAGCGCAACAAAGCGTGTCGAGGGACGTTTATGCCCATGATTCCTCGTGATAGTTATGTAGGACACTGAACATAGTAGTCTCTAATGAACTCGAGGCTGGAGGACGTTGTGCTTGTGGTGCAGCTGAGATGAAGTTCCTCCTGCAAAACAACTGTAAAATCATGTGCTGAAAAATTGACTTAATGATAAAATTAGCATTGTAAAGTGGTGTTCGTGCATATGCTGTTTCAGATGATGCTTGTGATAGTATGATAATGGTTTTGCTTGATGCAATGCGTTCGTGTGAATGGTTGTATGGATTGATTTTGAATCAAGTTATGGATTTGTATTCGGATGCGTTTCTTATTTATTCATGTGCAGGTGTTGCTCGAGAACGAACGTGGTTGATAATGGGACCGAAACTAGGTTCGGGACTAGATTCAGAGAGGAATCGAGATCTTGGTGGTTAAGGATGTCATGCGGGACATTCGGGCTAAAGAACGATGCACATGGAGGCTGGTTAGTCACGTAATTACAGCATGTGGGTTGTACACGTGCAAAATTTGTTTTCGGCTATGTTGGGCTAAGTGGAGTTGTATACAAACTCTTTGCATGTTAGAAGTGGAGTTGTATTTATACTCTTTATGTTTGCTTAGTATAAATAGGAGGATGTGTCTCCTGTTTATTTGCATGGAGGTTTTAGGGTTCATACCCTTTTTATTTGGAGTACGGTAATCAGATCAAAGAAAAAATATTCTTTGTGCGGCCAGAGAGTTTTTTTGTTTCTTCTGCTTGTGTTGGTTTGCGGCTGAACTTTCTCGCCTAGCGCCTCGTGTTCCCAGTGATTTGTTTTTGGTCCAGCGTCTGAAGGCCGGCGACTAGAAATCTTCCCGGCATCTTTGTTTTTCCTTGCAGACAACAACGGTAGTTGCATGCATGCATGATAGGCAACTAGAAGATTTGATATAGGCTTTTGTGCTGGACGTCCTGGCTGGTAGCTGCAGAAGGTGATTAAAGAGGTGAAATTCAAGATTTGCAAATCGATGTGCTGGTAATCTCATTTTTTGTTTTTGCTCTTTGTTTGCATGTTTATTTTCTTTTTAGATTGATTCATAGTTTTATCATAATAATTTTGATTTGATCCATTCAAAACCTTGCTAGGGCATCAAGTGTTTGATCTGATAAGTTTGGTTGGTTAATTCTTCATAAATCCTGATTAATCTCGTAATTAGAGTTTGGTCCGTCATAGTTAGTGCCTTGAAGCCGTGCTCGCGCTCGGAGACCGTGGTCTGTTCGAGCTCGGCCGCGTGGGCTACCTCCTGCGCCCTCATCGTTTGGCGAAGGTCGTCAAGCTCCCTGGCCTTCTCCTCGAGCTCCTCCTGCTCGACCTCAATGGTTGTGATGAACTTGGAGTGCTCAGCTTCCCGCGCCTCCACCATGTTCAGAAGGCCCCTCAGAATGTCAGCATGCTCTTGAAAGCCCTGCAGCCCTTGGAGACGTTGTCGATCGCCTTCATGTTTGGAAAGGTGGCCCAAGGTAAGAAAAGGGAAACAAGGGAACCCAGGCTAACTAGCTGTGAAGGTGCGCAAGGGGATCCTTACCACGCGAAGGTGGTTCTCAAGGCATGCGCAGGTGTATTCCTCGTGGTCGTCGATGTGCTCACGGGAGATCTCTTCCTGCACCTCACTCGACGCTCCCGGGGCGAGGCCAGTTTCGACCGCCACCGGCGTGCTTGGGCCAAGGCCTTGGGTCTCAGGCCGTGGCGACACAGAATCCGGCCGCCTCCTCCGGTGGGTCGGCTCGCAGGGCGAGGGGCCGCTGCATGGCGGACCGGACCCGTGGCGAGGTCGGCGCTCCGCCCGCCTCCCGACCGAGGAGGCGGCAGCGGATCCACCGCGTGCCCTCCCGCTGCGCAGTCAACCTCTGTGGCTTGGGGTGCCATGGCCTCGGCGCCAGACGCATCCCCGGTCGGGCAGGCCTGAGATGCATCCGCAGCGCGGCCATCTTCGGTGGCCGGTGGCACCACGACCTCGGCGTTCGGAGCCGCCACGGTCGGGCGAACCTGGAGTGACTCCGCGGTCGCGACCAAGGCGCTCTGGAGACATTCCTTCGCGTCGGCCTCGGGAGGATCGACAACAGCAGCGGCGTCTCTCTCACCGGTGTCGAAATCCTCGCTAGTCGCGGGCTGGTTCTCCTCGTCTGAGTCGTCGAGCCCTTGGTCGAACTCACCAACCGGGGCCAGGCTCGGGGGCTCAGAAGGAAAGTGCGCCCGGCCCGAGGGGCGGTGCGGGGCCAGCACGTAGGAGTCCGTCTCCTCCTCAGACTCGGACTAGCCCTGGACAACAGCCATCATCAAAACGGACAAGTTTCGAGTGCAGGCGCTCGAGGTTTGCGATCAAGAACAGACACTAAGCCAGAAAAACACGAAGGGGGCGGAGCAAACCGAAAGGTCAGAAACTTACTTGAATCGCCAGCCTCCGCCTTATCGAGAGCCGGCGTAGGTCCTGTGTAAGGACCCGAATTCACCAATTCGGACCCACCGTGTATGCCGCACTATTCCCAGGATTAATGCTAGTGCACACGGCTTAACATTGGTAAGCATCACATCATACACAACGATAATAACAATAAGACTTCATTTATTTAATATAACTAGTGTATGATCTTATGATCACTTACATTTATTCGGCCTCATGGGCAAGACTAAGATAAAATAAGACAAATGCAGCGGAAAATCGTAGAAGACGTAACACTGTTGTTGTTTTGTAAGCAAGGGTGAGTACACCAACACGTACTCAACAAGTTGTGCACAGAATGCATTTCTATTATGACTATATGCAGGCTTGTTCCAAAGGAAGGCTTATGGTTCATAAGCAGTAAAGCAGCATTTTCAAACATAAGCAATATGTAGATTGAAAAGACAGTAAAACAAATAATAACAAGTAAATAGATTCCATTGTTTGCAAATCAACCCAAGTCTCAACCTAAATCAAATTCCATTATCCACATGGCATTCCGCCATCCCAACAGTTGTCAATTTTAATTAACTACCCCTTGACTGTAATTCCCGAGCATTGCTCAATACCGTGAGCACGGCTATCCGAATAGATTGTACACTCTGCAGAGGTTATGCACTTTACTCACACGATATAACCATGTACCACACAAAGTGACGATTATAACAAAGCCTTTACAATGCATCCTCTTAACCCGGTGCTACCCGCTAAGGTTTCAACAACGAAGGGCTACACCGCCACGACAGGGCCCCTCTTGCGCCATGTGAGTTCTCCTGTGCACGGACTCACACCACCAAGATAGCACTTAAGTTAAGCATTTGCAAATTAGTCACTAAGTCGCCCCATACAGACGATGTGGTCGCAAGTTTGACTCAGTCAAAGGCTCGCAAGGTTAAGTCCTTAGGATTGATTAAAGCAAGACATACACATACCCTTTCTCGCCCATCAGGCCCACACAACACCCTTGCCCTTCCACTTGCTTTAATCCAAAGTGATTATCTCCCGGTTGGTTACCAAGCATCACATGCTTATCACAAATCAATATCATCATTGTGTGACCTCCCCGCCATGACAACTCAATCTCTTTGTGCATCCACACATGATACACAAATTACATCATTGTTCCATATTCCATTAGTCAAATTTAATAATCATCATTTCATGTACATGTGATGACGTGGCATGGCTAAGCATTCTATTCCGTTCTAATCCTCCATGTTGATTTTCTATTAACCAACTATAATTAACCAACCTAAGGTAACAAGTGGATCATGGCATACAATTTATCAAGGTAGGATGTAATTCAAAGGGTACAATAGCTAATCCCGAAGTAAAGTTGAAATCATTTATAAACATGAAATAACAAGTGACAAGTTAAATCAAAATAGCATGCAATCTAATCTATGGGTGCAACATGATCAAAGCACAACTTGCCTTGGTTAGGTTCCTGGTCTTGGTCTGAAAATAACTCCTGAGCTGAGAAATCCCCTTCAGTAGCCTCGCACAATTCAACGTCTACGCGAATCGAGAGAGAAAAGCAAGTAAAAACCAAAACCAAAGAGCAAATAAACTCAAAAATTCAAATAAAAGCCACCATTAGAAAGACCTCATTTTTACAAATTTTTAGGAATTTGAATCACCTCAATCCGAGTTCGTATGCGAAAGTTATGAGGTTTTGAAGTTTGAAAATCCTGAAAATAAACCCTAAATAATAAATTCCGAATTTAGCGAATTATTTTTGTAAAGGAAATTCAGGATTTTCCCCGAACGCGTCTGAACGACACGTGGCAAAACCCGGACCACTCGATTCGAATCACACGGCCGAAACTTACCCGTGCGCTTTACTGTTTACCAAGGCGACGTGGCTCACTCCTGATCGTCCGATGGCAATCCGACGACCCACGAAGCTCGAGTTCGACGATGGCTGGCGGCGGCGCAAAGACACCGGAGTTGGAGACGATGACGAGTTCGGCGGCGTTTCGGCGGTTCCCGGCGAGGTTGAGTTAGCGATTCCGACGCGGCGTGAGACGACGAGTCTGAATCAACCTCCAAACCGACGGAAGAATCACCGACGGTGACGGAAACGCGGCGCGAAACCTCAACAACGTTCTTCGTACTCCGGCGAGCTCCCGAGACTCAACGGCGATGGCTCAAAAGCAGAGGCTAGGGCTGCTGGCTGCGCAAGGGGATGAGGAACCTCGAGGTGCGGACGGGGGCTTTTATAGCCGTGGCATGCGCGCGAAAAAGGCAACCCTAGGAGTCCATGTCGAAGTCGGCGGCGGCGGCGGAATTTGGAAATTTCCATCGGAGACGACGACTGTCGTTTGTCGGATCAAGATCCGACGGCCGAAAGAATTCGGAGTTTCCAAAAATACAAAAACCCGCACAGTGCACGGGCCGGCCCATTACTGTTCCTTTCCATATTCTCCCGATTTTCCTTTTTTATTTATTCCAAATAAAGGTTTTGATTTATTTGGAGCCCTAAAAATACTCTAAAAATTCCCATAAAATTCTCAAAAATACTTTGAGCTCTTCTGGATTTAAATAAAATATTTTCAGAAAAACTTTATTTTGCAAATCTCTTTTTATAATTATTTCTTGATCAAAAGATAATTTACTTTCAAAGAATTCAGATAAATCTCAGAAAATCCAAATAAATTCAGAAAAATCATAAAATCCATAATTAGCAATAATATAATATTATTTAATTAAAGAGCTGAAATTTTGGGATGTTACAAACCTTCCCCCCTTAACGGAATCTCGACCCCGAGATTCAAGGCTTGACTAGAGAATAGTTTTGGGAATTCTGCCTTCAAATCATCTTCACGCTCCCAGGTTGCTTCATTTTCTGAATGATTACTCCATTGGACTCTGCAAAAGCGAATGGACTTGTTTCTGGTCCTACGCTCCATCACATCCAGAATTTTGATCGGGTGTTCCTTGTAGGTCAGATCCTCTTGCAACTCAATAGCCTCCAACGGCGTTTGCTCAACTGGCACTCGAAGACATTTCTTAAGTTGTGACACATGGAACACATCATGCACACCGGCCAATGATTCTGGCAACTCCAACTGATAAGCAACCTCTCCTCGACGGCTCAAAATTTTAAATGGTCCCACAAACCTAGGTGCTAATTTCCCTTTGACATGGAATCTCTTAACACCTTTAAGGGGAGTAACCCTAAGGTACACATAATCATTGGGCTCAAAACTCAAGTCACGACGGCGATTATCAGCATAACTCTTCTGCCTTGACTACGCTGTCTTCAATCTCTCCCTGATCATGGCAACTTGCTCTTCGGCCTCCCTAAGAATCTCAGGCCCAAACACCGAACGCTCTCCCGTCTCATTCCAATTCAATGGGGTGCGACAGGCTCTCCCATACAAGGCTTCATATGGCGACATTTGCAAACTAGCCTGGTGACTATTGTTATAACTGAACTCGGCATACGGCAAACATTTATCCCAAGATGTGCTGTACGATATCGCACAAGCCCGCAACATATCCTCCAAAATCTGATTAACCCTCTCGGTCTGACCATCTGTCTGCGGATGGTATGCGGTGCTAAAATTCAAATGAGTGTCCATCGCTTCATGCAGCTTGTCCCAAAATCTGGAGGTAAATTGTGTACCTCGATCCGACACAATCTTCTTAGGCACACCATGCAAACACACAATCCTTGACATGTATAATTCTGCCAACTTATCTCCTGAATAAGTTGTCTTCACCGGAATGAAATGTGCGACTTTAGTCAACCGATCAATGATCACCCATATTGAGTCATAACCTCTTTGAGTTTTGGGCAATCCTGTGATAAAGTCCATTCTAATCTCCTCCCACTTCCATTCCGGAATCTTTAATGGCTGCAACAATCCAGCGGGCTTCTGGTGCATTGCCTTTACCCTCTGGCATACATCACATAATGCCACATGCTCCGCGACTTCACGCTTCATGCTAGGCCACCAAAATCTCTTTTTAAGGTCCTGGTACATCTTGGCACTTCCCGGATGGATAGAATACTTGGAATCGTGAGCCTCCTCAAGAATCAACTGCTTGAGTTCTCTCTCATTTGGCACACAAATCCGGCCTTTGAACCACAGGGTTCCTTGCTCATCCACCGAGAAATCCTCAGCTAACCCTTCATCCTTCTTGGACTTGATCCTGCTGATCTTCTCATCCTTGCTCTGTTTATCCCTGATTTGATTTTCCAAGGTTGGCTTCACTTCCAAGGCTGCAACAAATCCCTGCGGCACAATTTCCAATCTCAACTTCTGAAATTCTTCACACAACTCCCATCGCTTGCTCACCAACAATGAATTCACATGATGACTCTTTCGACTCAAAGCATCAGCCACTACATTAGCTTTTCCAGGGTGATAATGGATTCCAACATTATAATCCTTTATCAATTCCAACCATCTCCTCTGCCTCATGTTAAGATCCGACTGAGTGAATATATACTTCAAACTCTTATGGTCCGTGTATATCTCACATCTATTTCCGATGAGATAATGACGCCATATTTTTAAAGCATGTACTACAGCTGCTAACTCCAAATCATGCGTCGGGTAATTTTCCTCATGCGGCCTTAACTGCCTTGATGCGTAGGGCACCACCTTGCCATTCTGCATCAACACACATCCCAGACCCTGTTTTGAGGCATCACAATAAATATCAAAGCGATTTTGCACATCCGGTAACACCAACACAGGGGCAAATGTTAGTCTCTTCTTTAACTCTTGAAAACTATTTTCGCACTCAGGCGTCCATGCAAACTTCTTCTCCTTTTTCAACAATTGCGTGAGAGGTCTCGCAATCGTCGAAAATCCTTCAATGAATCGGCGGTAATATCCCGCCATTCCCAGAAAACTACGGATCTGTGTGACTGTCTTCGGTTGCTCCCAATTCATAACAGCTTCTACTTTACTTGGATCCACGGCAATTCCTTTAGCAGTCATTACATGGCCAAGGAATTCCACCTTCTCCTTCCAAAAGTCACATTTGTTGAACTTAGCATATAACTGCTTATCTACTTAACCTTCCGTAACCAATCTCAAGTGCTTAGCATGCTCTTCTTTCGACTTGGAATACACAAGGATGTCATCAATAAAGACGACCACAAACTTATCTAAGTACTCCATGAACACCTTATTCATGAGGTTCATAAAGTAGGCTGGGGCATTGGTCAATCCAAATGACATGACTGTAAACTCATAATGCCCATAACGGGTTGAGAATGCTGTCTTCGGAATATCCTCCGCTCTAATCCTCAACTGATGATAACCCGATCGAAGATCTATCTTAGAGAAAATTGCTGCTCCCTTCAACTGGTCAAACAAGTCATCAATCCTTGGCAACGGATATTTATTCTTGATTGTTACTTCATTAAGTGCACGCTAATCGATGCACATCCTTAAACTTCCATCTTTCTTCCTTACAAACAAAACTGGCGCTCCCCAGGGGGAAGAACTTGGCCGAACGAAACCTTTCTCAAGCAATTCCTCAATTTGCTTCTTCATCTCAACTAACTCATCGGTTGGCATCCGATATGGCCTCTTTGCTATCGGTGCTGTTCCGGGTACCAACTCTATGACAAACTCAATGTCCCGATCTGGCGGCATGCCCAGTAAATCCTCAGGAAATATTTCCGGATAATCTCTAGCCACTGGTACATCCTCCAAATGAACCACCCTCATATTGTTGATCATCAACTGACCATCACGAACTACGGTAGCACGAACTTCCACCTTCTTACCATTAGGGTTTTCTAAGGTCACCATTCTTTGGCCACAATCCAAAACAGCCTTGTGCTTTGTCAGCCAATCCATCCCTAAGATAACATCTAAGGTTTGCGTATCTAACAAGATGAGATTAAGCTAGAATTCTATCCGTTCATAAGCAACTTAACTCCTAAACACCCAAGGTTAGATTGAAGTTCGATCACGGGGTTTGGACTAAAAGCACACACTTAAGATTCTTAACAGCAAATCCATTCTCCAATGCAAAACTCTGAGAAACAAATGAATGCGAAGCTCCAGAATCAAATAAAACTGTAGCCGGTACTGAGTTAACTAGGAACTTACCCAGTACGACATCCGATGCCTCCTGAGCTCCATCAGCGGTGATGTGGTTGATCCTTCCACGTACTGTCGTCTGAGGCGACGCTCCCTGCTGTATTGTCACTTGATTTCCTCCTATCCCTTTAGCTGGAGTGTTGCTCACGTTGAAGCGGACTGGAGTAATTCCTCCCCTCTTCGGACATTTGTTGGCGAAATGCCCAGTCTCCTGGCATGAATAACACCTCTTAGCATCGGGCTGTTGGCTTCCAGAGACTGCATTGCCCATTGGTGCTGGAGTTTGAAAATTCTGACCCGCAGGACGGGGTGTCGGGACTGGTGCCCTATTCGGCAACTGAGGCTGAATCCTGGCAAACTGTTGAGGTGTCATCCTCAACCTGAGATGATTTGGCTGTCCCACCTGACTAGCCATCCTGCGCTTGCGATCCTCACCCAACTCCTTGCGCTTATCCTCAAGGATCAAAGCTTTATTGACCAACTCCTGAAAGTCAGGGAAAGTGTGGGTGATCAAGCCCACTTGAAGTCCTGAGTTTAACCCCTTGAGAAAGCGGGACTGCCTGGCCTTATCTGTAGCCACATCCTCAGGTGCATAGCGTGCCAACTGAGTAAACTTATTCAGATACTCAGCCACTGACTGGCCCCCTTGCTTCAAAGCCCTAAATTCCTCCTTCTTGAGATCCATCATTCCTTCAGGCACATGGTACTGGCGGAAGGCAACGGAAAACTCTTCCCAAGTGATTTGCTGCGGAGCTTCATGCGCTGCGCAGTAAGTCTCCCACCATTCTGCAGCGGTCCCTTCAAGCTGGTGTGTGGCATATAGCACCTTCTCATTGCCCTCACACTGCGTGATGTGTAGCTTCCTCTCAATAGTCCTTAGCCAGTCATCGGCCTCTAGTGGATTGACATTGCCTGAGAACGTCGGTGGGCGAGTCCTCATGAAATCTGATAACTTGGAGAAAACACGTGGCCCATTGTTGCCTTGCTGCGCGTTGCCGGCAGCTTGGCCCGCCATGTTCTGCATTTGCTGCATCTGCTGCATCATTGTTTGCATAATTTGAGTCATGCGACTATGAAGGCTCCCAAATTCTGCACATCTCTTGGTGGTCTTTGGTTGTGGTGGTGTTCCATCATTGTTGAGGTCATCATTCCGGCGAAGGCCACTTCCTGACGCTCCATTGTTGCCACGAGTGTTCACCATCTGTTTAGGTTAGGAGAGGGTAGAAGTAGCACAGATGAGATGTAAGAATCTCTAAAGCGGGGAAGATAGGTTTAACCCAAATGAAACATCTTTATTATTTTATTGCATAACTTGGTATGGTTGCTTACATAAGCTTTAAAAGCTTTGCAACACATACTGCACACTCAGCAAACAAATAAAATCCAAACTAAGCACTCAACCTTAACGTCTATTACAATTGGTAATGCTATCTTATGGACGCGACTCAACATTCGAGTCTCAACTTAATCTAACTCCGAGTCTGACTCTGACTCCGAATCTGACTCTGGGTCGGGGTCATGTAGCTCCATCTCCGGCTCTGGCTCAAATCCAAATAATGCATCTTCCAACTCACGGACCTTCTGGAGAGACTGGGCTAGAACCTCCCGTAGCTGAGTCTTCTCTTTCTGGGCCTCCTCTCGGGCTCTTCGCAGCTCCAGAGCCATATCATCAAGGGCGTCCTCTTGAGCGATGACATACTGGGCTAGGTAGGCGATCGTGGCATTCTCCTCTCTTATTGGCTCCCGATCATAGCGGTTGTCCCGGCGTGGATGATGACGAAATACCGTGCCTTCCAACTCTCGGGGTAGGTGCGAGCAAGTTGTCTCATCGCCAAAGCGTCTTGGCGCTGGATCCCGGCTTGAGGCGTAGATCTTCGGCGATGATGCGGATGGTACGATTTCCTCTTGCCCTTGCTCGTGCGTAGATCGTAATCTGAACCTTCCAAGCAACGTCAAGTCCAGCACGTACTATGGTCTCCCCTCGGTAGATCGGTCTGTCGAAGCCTCCGAGCATCCTCATCATGCGCCATAGCTCTGCGGCGTAACCTCCTTCCTGCTCTCCGTACTCTTGGATCATCCTCATCTACTCAAAAGGGAAATAGATAAGTCCACTATGCTCCATGGTCTTGGGAAATCAAAATTTCAGCAAAGGTGAGGAGTGGAGAATGAGGTGAGTTGAGAGAGTTGTATTAATTCAATTTAGATTTTGCCTTTAGAAAATAGGTTTGGACACTCTACCAACTAGGGCCAAGACCTACAGTCAGTATGCTCTGATACCACCTCTGTAAGGACCCGAATTCACCAATTCGGACCCACCGTGTATGCCGCACTATTCCCAGGATCAATGCTAGTGCACACGGCTTAACATTGGTAAGCATCACATCATACACAACGATAATAACAATAAGACTTCATTTATTTAATATAACTAGTGTATGATCTTATGATCACTTACATTTATTCGGCCTCATGGGCAAGACTAAGATAAAATAAGACAAATGCAGTGGAAAATCGTAGAAGGCGTAGTGACTCATCGATTACACCACGGCATCGACAAGGTTTGGCCTAGTGACTCGCGTCCACCGAAAGTCCTCCTCAAGCACAGGCGATGACTCCTCCACTGTTGTTGTTTTGTAAGCAAGGGTGAGTACACCAACACGTACTCAACAAGTTGTGCACAGAATGCATTTCTATTATGACTATATGCAGGCTTGTTCCAAAGGAAGGCTTATGGTTCATAAGCAGTAAAGCAGCATTTTCAAACATAAGCAATATGTAGATTGAAAAGACAGTAAAACAAATAATAACAAATAAATAGATTCCATTGTTTGCAAATCAGCCCAAGTCTCAACCTAAATCAAATTCCATTATCCACATGGCATTCCGCCATCCCAACAGTTGTCAATTTTAATTAACTACCCCTTGACTGTAATTCCCGAGCATTGCTCAATACCGTGAGCATGGCTATCCGAATAGATTGTACACTCTGCAGAGGTTATGCACTTTACCCACACGATATAACCATGTACCACACAGGCGAACGATTATAACAAAGCCTTTACAATGCATCCTCTTAACCCAGTGCTACCCGCTAAGGTTTCAACACTGAAGGGCTACACCGCCACGACAGGGCCCCCCTCTTGCGCCATCTGAGTTCTCCCGTGCAGGACTCACACCACCAAGATAGCACTTAAGTTAAGCATTTGCAAATTAGTCACTAAGGTTGCCCCATAACAGACGTGGTCGCAAGTTTGACTCAGTCAAAGGCTCGCAAGGTTAAGTCCTTAGGATTGATTAAAGCAAGACATACACATACCCTTTCTCGCCCATCGGGCCCACCTCGCACCCTTGCCCTTCCACTTGCTTTAATCTAAAGTGATTATCTCGGTTGGTTACCAAGCATCACATGCTTATCACAAATCAATATCATCATTGTGTGACCTCCCCGCCACGACAACTCAATCTCTTTGTGCATCCACACACGATACACAAATTACATCATTGTTCCATATTCCATTAGTCAAATTTAATAATCATCATTTCATGTACATGTGATGACGTGGCATGGCTGAGCATTCTATTCCGTTCTAATCCTCCATGTTGATTTTCTATTAACCAACTATAATTAACCAACCTAAGGTAACAAGTGGATCATGACATACAATTTATCAAGGTAGGATGTAATTCAAAGGGTACAATAGCTAATCCCGAAGTAAAGTTGAAATCATTTATAAACATGAAATAACAAGTGATAAGTTAAATCAAAATAGCATGCAATCTAATCTATGGGTGCAACATGATCAAAGCACAACTTGCCTTAGTTAGGTTCTGGTCTTGGTCTGAAAATAACTCCGAGTGAGAAATCCTTGGTAGCCTCGCACAATTCAACGTCTACGCGAATCGAGAGAGAAAAGCAAGTAAAAACCAAAACCAAAGAGCAAATAAACTCAAAAATTCAAATAAAAGCCACCATTAGAAAGACCTCATTTTTACAAATTTTTAGGAATTTGAATCACCTCAATCCGAGTTCGTATGCGAAAGTTATGAGGTTTTGAAGTTTGAAAATCCTGAAAATAAACCCTAAATAATAAATTCCGAATTTAGCGAATTATTTTTGTAAAGGAAATTCGGGATTTTCCCCCCGGAACGTACGGACGACACGTGGCAAAACCCGGACCACTCGATTCGAATCACACGGCCGAAACTTACCCGTGCGCTTTATTGTTTACCAAGGCGACGTGGCTCACTCCTGATCGTCCGATGGCAATCCGACGACCCACGAAGCTCGAGTTCGACGATGGCTGGCGGCGGCGCAAAGACACCGGAGTTGGAGACGATGACGAGTTCGGCGGCGTTTCGGCAGTTCCCGGCGAGGTTGAGTTAGCGATTCCGACGCGGCGTGAGACAGCAGTGCGAATCAACCTCCAAACCGACGGAAGAATCACCGACGGTGACGGAAACGCGGCGCGAAACCTCAACAACGTTCTTCGTACTCCGGCGAGCTCCCGAGACTCAATGGCGATGGCTCAAAAGCGGAGGCTAGGGCTGCTGGCTGCGCAAGGGGATGAGGAACCTCGAGGTGCGGACGGGGGCTTTTATAGCCGTGGCATGCACGCGAAAAAGGCAACCCTAGGAGTCCATGTCGAAGTCGGCGGCGGCGGCGGAATTTGGAAATTTCCATCGGAGATGACGACTGTCATTCGTCGGATCAAGATCCGACGGCCGGAAGAATTCGGAGTTTCCAAAAATACAAAAACCCTCAAGACGAAGGCAGGCGGCCCATTACTGTTCCTTTCCATATTCTCCCGATTTTCCTTTTTTATTTATTCCAAATAAAGGTTTTGATTTATTTGGAGCCTTAAAAATACTCTAAAAATTCCCATAAAATTCTCAAAAATACTTTGAGCTCTTCTGGATTTAAATAAAATATTTTCAGAAAAACTTTATTTTGCAAATCTCTTTTTATAATTATTTCTTGATCAAAAGATAATTTACTTTCAAAGAATTCAGATAAATCTCAGAAAATCCAAATAAATTCAGAAAAATCATAAAATCCATAATTAGCAATAAAATAATATTATTTAATTAAAGAGCTAAAATTTTGGGATGTTACATCCTGCTGCCCCGACGAGGGACGGGCACTCGCTTCGCGCTCATGAGCCTAGGACCTCGGACCTCATGCTGGATCCGCATCTCCATGATGGCGGCCACAGGGACCCGAGCCTGGGCGCCTGGGCGGCTGAGGCTCGAGGGCCTGGCGGCGGCCGTCGCGCTCTGCTGCTGCACGAGGGAGAGCACATCAAGCAACAAAAGACGCAGGGCATGGTCTCGGGGGCTCGACCGTGGGAATCCTTACCGTGGCGCGGTCACCCCACTCGACGTGGGCTTTCTTCACCTCCTGGCGACTTGTTCCGGCAAGGGGAGATCTCTTCTTCCCCTTCTTGCTCTTACCCCCGCCGGGCAGCGGGCGCATCCTCCTGGCTGTCTCGAACAGGTCCTGATGGTCCTGCGAGCGTGCGAGGTTCAAAAGGGGCTCCGTGGACACCCGAGTTAAGGGCTTGATCGAAGCGGCTTACCTCAGCCTTTCGGTGGAGCACGTTCTTCGGGACGGGGTCGCCGACGGCATAATCGTGCGCCAGCTTCCCGAACATCTCGTTCATTCTGGCGGCGATCCAAGACTCCTTCGGCGCTGCAAGAGAAACAACCATCAGAAAAGTCCGAAGGGCGAACTCAAGCAAAGCCTCGGGGCAAGAGGCCTTACCGGACATGCCCTCGCGGGTCGAGTCGATGCGCCCTTGGATCTCATAGAACGGGTGCATCCTCCTCCGCAGAGGGGACACCCGGTTCCGCAGGAAGTCATTGGCGATCGCCTGCCCGGTGAGACCGCGCTCGGCGCAGATGTGTATGATGGCGATGGCCTCCTCGTCGACCTCGAGGTCATCTACCTCCGGGGTCTCCTTCTTCCCGGCAATGGGGGACCCCTCGTACACCAGCGTGCCGAGTTCCCTCTTCTTCAAGTAGAACCACCGCTCGTACCATGGGCCGAGGGAGTCCCGAGCTTGGAGCTTGGGGAAGGACCACTTGAGCCCTGTCCGCAGCCGGAAGTAGAGGCATCCGACCACGGGGTCCTTCCTAGAGCGAAAGAGGCTGAAGTACCGGAAGAAAAGCGAGGGGGTGGGAAGGATCCCTAGGAACCCCTCGCACAGGTGGGAGAAGATGGTGAGAACGAGAATGGAGTTTGGCACCAGATTGATGAGTTCAATCTCGCAGCTGGAGAGGACCGCCGCGACGAACTCGCTCTCCGGGGTCCGTAGACCGAAGAGAGCGTAGTGCTCGGTGCAGACGATTTCGTCGTCCCTGGGCTACGGCTCGGTCTCGCCGCCTGGCAATCACCACGTCACCGGATCAATCAGCCCCAGAGACTCAAGTTCCTTCATCCTCGCCAGCGACAGAGTGCTCCTCCCCAGCTTGGCCATGGCGATCGTAGCGTGTTTGGTCGAAGGAAGAAGAGGATTTTTGCTCGGACGGAGGGGCTTGGAAGATGAAGATCGCGAGTTTTCTCAGCGGTTGCTGTGGGGTTCGGGTTTGTGGGGCGTGTCGCCGATAAACCCAGTCCACGGCGCTTCAAAAGGCGTGCCGACTGTGATTTGACGGGTGCAATTAAAGCCTGGGCTACGGACTCGAGCCGCCCCAGTTGTCGCTGGCCGTTCGCATCCGTACCATCATCGCGAAGTACGAAGGTCGCCAGGTGTCGAGGCCGAAGGTTTCACCTGGTGGTCTCCGCCCGACCTCGGCCAAGGGATCGAGACCTGCAGAAGCTTACTCCCTATGCTCGCAAGGTGAGGCTCGAGGTCGTTTCAGGTGCCCTCTTCGACCTAGAGCCTCGGGGGCTCGCTGATGAGGGATGGGCAACCCTTGGCCGGTCAGCGCATGGTCAACGAGCTTCCAAGGCCAAGGGGCCCCGACCATGACCTGGGCGTGCGCTGGGGCGCGTGACCTCAAGCGCGTATGCCCTCGAGCGCGGAATCCGCACGACCTCGAGCTCGGATTGGCTCTCGTGCGGGCCGTTGTCCCCCTTTGATTTCGGAACATGCATTTGACCCGCGGTTACCAAGATGCGGATCATGGGGGAGAAGCAGGCGCGCGCGTTAGGTCCAGAGCAGTTACTGACCAGTCCTCAATGTGCATGAAGGCCACTACCCGGGAAAATCTCCCGCCCGTTGCGAGGCGGGGAGGGTATAAAGCTAAGGATGCGCAGCCTGGGAGATCATCAGAGCTTGAGCACTAGACATAGCCATTATTAAGCTTGAGCTGTAATACTCCACTGTACACGAGAATAGCAAAGAACACCGCCGCAAGGCAACTGGAGTAGAGCTGTTACCTTCATAGGGGCTCGAACCAGTATAAACCTTCGTCTCACGCTCGTTGTCACCTAGCTCCGACCTTCAGCACGCCGAATCCTCCCCTTCGTTGAGCCGAGCTCTGTTCGGGTCCCAGATTTCACTAACCCCTATTTCATTTTTTGTGGTTGGTGATTCCGATCGTCGACAGGAAGGCTCACCAACGATGCCCATTTTGGCAATTCTATTGAGAGAGAGGGTCAACTCTGCTGTCACCATATACGTGCTCAATGGAACACTATCCACGTCAAGGCGACTAGCAAAGGCGATCGGCTAAAGATAGAATATCTAAGCCGATGCAAGACTGTTTTGACGGAAGTCATAAGAGACTAATCCATCAAAGAATCTCCATGCCAAACCAAGCACAAGCAGGAGAGGGCTCAAGCTCTACGGCCCAGGTTGATATGGCGGGAAAGGTCCGTAAGCTGATTGAACCTAAGTCAAGGTGGTATCCTTCGGGCATTAGCCAATCACAATAAAGACGGCTTTAAAGGCTAAGGACCCAAGAGATGAGAGAGGCCGAGCAAGAAAAACAGAGGGAGCAAGCGTTCAAAGAGCTCTGGCCAATCAAGACTGCTAAAAAGGAGTGGAGCAGGAAGGAACCAGTTGAAGAAGAATTTGATTTAGCCGACGATCTAGATTCACCTGTGATTAGGGATGATACCCCTCCACCGATGGATATCAACATGGTATTCATATTGCTGGCCGAGTTCAAAATAAGCACTGAATCAGCCAAAGAGACATTTTCTCAGTTGTGCTTGGGGGCTCAAGACACAGTTTTTGAGAAGCTTGAAGATGATCATTAGCATTTAAAGCCATTATACTTGAAAGGGCACATATATGGCAAGTCGATATCAAGGATACTCACCGATGGAGGAGCAATCGTCAATCTGATGCCATACACCACTTACAAGAAACTAGGTAAGTCCGATGAAGATCTTATCAAGACTAATATAGTTTTAAATGATTTCACAAGCGATCCCATTGAGGCAAGAGGGATCATGGTGGCTAAATTGACAGTTGATAGCAAGACATTGCCGACTGCCTTCTTTGTGGTGGATGCTAAGGGAAATTACAGCGTTCTGCTCAGACAAGATTGGATTCACATCAACTGTTGTGTACCGTGCACCATGCACTAGATTCTCATCCAATGGAATGGGGACAAAGTTGAAGTCATCCGAGTTGATATATCAGCTCACATTGCCATGGCAAGCTCAGACGAAAATTGGCAACATGAAGTAGAGTGTATATCTGGTAAAGCTCTAGACGATTGTGGTTTTATCTGCATTAATAAGACAATACTTATTCTGATCAACATGAAGCCATGTACACTTGATCGGACATACGAGATCTTACGCCGATGGAGACCAAATTAGTAGTAAAGGTTCTACAAGATAAAATATAAAGCTATCAACAAATAATGGATAACAATGAGGCTATTGAAGATTTCCAAGAAATTGAGAAGTTGGTCCAAGGTTTCACGTCGAATGATTTGTAAGAGAAAGTTGATATAGGTGTTGGTGATAGGAAAAGACCAACTTTTATTATTTCAAAGTTAGTTGTAGATTATAAGAAAAAGTTGGTCAAGATTTTAATAAATTATAAATTTTATTTTGCTTGAGAATATCATGAGATGCCTGGTTTAAGCTGACAACTTATTGAACATCGGCTACTTATAAAGCCAGGTTATCAACTGTTTAAACAATCTTCTAAACGATTTAATCCAGCTTTGTATAACATTATAAAAGAAGAAATTGAACGATTACTAGATGCCAAGTTTATCAGGCCTTGCTGATACGCTGAATGGGTTTCTAACATCATTCCTGTTATGAAGAAAAATAGAAAACTTGGTGTGTGTGTTGATTTTAGAGACTTAAACAAAGCCACGCCAAAGGATTAGTACCCAATACCAATAGTCGATATGCTTATCGATGCTGCGTTGGGTAATAAGATCATTAGTTTTCTTGATAGTAATGTCGGGTATAGCCAGATATTCATGGCAGAAACTGATATACCTAAAATGGCCTTTAGGTGCCCTGTGCCTTAGGTTTGTTGAGTGGATAGTTGTGACGTTCAAATTAAAGAACACTAGTGCAACATATCAACATGCTATGAACTTGATCTTTCATGACCTAGTCGGCCATATTGTAGAGATTTACATCGACGATGTTGTCATCAAATCCAAAGGGAGTTGCAGCATCTATTCAATTTGGAAATAATGTTCAAGAATACAAGAGCACACAGTCTAAAGATGAATCCGTACAAGTGTGCTTTTGGTGTGTTGGTTGGACAGTTTTTGGGCTTTATGGTTCATGAAAAACGAATTGAAGTTAATCAAGAAAGAGTCAAAGCCATAGCCAAAACCAAGCCGTTAGCATGCAAGAAAGATTTGTAGAAGTTGATTAGCAAGATTAACTATTTACGATGATTTATTCAAAACTTGTTTGGCCATATCAGTTTGTTTACTCCATTATTGAAGTTGAAAGATAATCAAGAGTTCATCTAGGGAGCTGATCAATAGAAGGCCTTTGAAAATATTAAGAAGTACTTATGTAATCCTCCAGTTTTAGCCACATCTCAAAAAGGTATACCATTCAAGTAGTATATATCGGTTGAGGAGGAAACTATTGAAGCACTATTTTGGTGCAAGAGATTGATGGAAAAGAGCATGTTATTTTCTACCTAAGCCGATGATTAATTGATGCAGAGACTAGGTACCCTTTGTAGAAAAACTCTGTTTGTCATTATATTTTGTTTACACAAAGTTAAAGCATTATATTTTAGCATCAACTTGTAAGATCATTTGTATAACCGATATTACAAAGTATATGTTATCAGCTCCAATTCTGTGAGGTTAACCTAGTAAATGGGCCTATACACTCATCGAGTTCGACTTAACATATGAATCGGTTAAGTAATTGCCGATTTCATAACAAGACATGAAACTAGCATAAATGCTGATATAATATCTGTTGCCTCTTGGCAATTGTTTTTGATGGATCAGTGTGTAGAGAAGGTGATGTCATTGGGATAGTGTTGGTCTCACCAAAAGGATACAATTTTGAGTTCACATTCAGGCTAAATTGCAGATGTTCCAATAATCAAGCCGAGTACGAAACATTGCTTAAAGGCCTACAACTGCTTGATAACATCGAAGTTGATCCTATTGAGGCTTATGGTGATTCATTGCTGGTGGTCCAACAAGTTAAGGGAGAGTATAACTGTTATGATGAAATTTTGATCAAATATTTAGAGCAGTATCTTGTAGTCATAGGCTCATTCACCTCTTTCTTTATTAGTCATATTCCTTGAGAGATGAATGACAAGTCCAACTTGCTAGCCTAATAAGCATCACATTATAAAGTTTTTGGCTAATTTGAGGAATGTGAGCCGATTGAAAAAATGGTCATGTGTGTTACCACCACAGATTGGAGGGCAAAAGTAATGGAGTATTTGACTAATCCATCAAAACCCGCTGATCGAAGAATTAAGCAATAAGCTTTGAAGTATGTTGCTCTTCATAATGTACCATATTATTAGACTTTAGAAGGCTTGTGTCGGGACCCGAATATGCAAATCCGGACCCTTTGTGTATACTGCACTAGTCCAGGATCACGCTAGTGCACACAGGCTCAACATTAGTGAATATCTCAATCATACACAACAGAAATAAAATAAAAGACATTATATACTAAATATTACTAGTTGAATGACCTTAGGGTCAACTTACGTGACTTTGCCTCGTAAGTCTGACCAACAAATTAAACTGCAGTGGAATGAAGACGTAGATAAACCCCTCAGTATACCACAGGTAACTGGCAAGGCTCGCACCCTAAACATTCGTCCCTTTATGGTACACCTTCTTCAACACTGGTGATGTTGTAGGCAAGGGTGAGTACATAAAGCACTCAACAAGTTGTGCACAGAATGCAATTCTAACATAACTATATACAAGGCTTATTCCAAAGGAATGGCTAACAATGGCTATTTGCAATAAAGTAGCATTTATGAATAAGTACAGTATATAGATTGAAAAGACAGTAATAAAACAAATAACAATAATAGATAGATTCAGCATTTCTCAAGCAAACCAAATTTTCCACCTAAGTCAAGATTCAACCTCCCATGGCAACCTGCCATCCATCCCAAGTTTTCATTTTGCAAAAGTCTAACCCTTGACTGTAATTCCCGAGCTATGCTCAATACCGTGATCACGGCTATTCAAATAGTTTGCACAATCTGCAGAGGTTATGCACTTTACCCACACGACATGATAATCTCTTTGTGCCTGGCCATTTAGCGCACTTCCTTTGGTGTGAGGCAGAGAATCATGACAAAGCCTTTACAATGTTTTGTCTTAACTCGGTATCACCCGCTAAGGTTTCAACACTGAAGGGACTGGTTACCACAACAGGGCCCCCCTCTTGCGCCATCTGGGTTCATTAAAAAGGGTGAACCTCACTACCACTGGTAGTACCAAAGCTATGACATTGCAAATTAGTTAGCTAGGCTGCCCCATAACAGATATGTGGTTGCATGATTGACTTAGGTCAAAGGCTTGCAAGGTTAAGTCCTTAGAGTTGATCAAAGCAATAGTTGCACATACCCTCTGCCCATCGGGCCCACCCAAGCACACTTGCCCTTGCCACTTACTCCGATCTAAATCATAACCACCCCATTTGATTACCAAGCACCACATGCCATCAACAATTCAATATCATTGCGTGACATCCATTGCCACAACAACTCAATCTCATCGTGTGACCACACATGACACACAAATTCATAACATTGTTCCATATTCCATTAGTCAAGATTATTTATCAATGATTCAAGTACATGTGATGACGTGGCATGGCTAAGCAATCTAATCCGATCTATCCATCCCATGTTGATTTTATTATTGATCAACTGTAGTAAACCAATCTAGGGTGACAATAGATCATGGTATATAAATGACAAGGTAGGGTGTAAATCAACAGGTATGTTATCTAAATCCCAAATTAGATTGAAATCATTTATACCCTTGAATTATCATGCAATATGGTAAAACAAAATAGCAACTTTATAAACATGGGTTCAACATGATCAAAACATAACTTGCCTTAGGAAAACCCTTATCCATGCTCTGGACCTCGGTCTTGAGTTGATGAACCTCCCCCGATTGCATCGCACAATTTATCTTCTACGCGAAATGAAAGAGAATGCAAAATAAACACCAAAACAGTGAGCAACCAAACTCCAAAAATCAAATAAAATTCACCATTGGATAGATCTCAATTTTATAAATTTTTAGAAATTTGAATCACCTCAATCGGAGTTCGTATGAGGGAGAACGAGCTCTCGGAAGATTCAAATTCCTAAAAATTCAGAAAATCAATTAATATTTGAATTATTTTATAAAACAAATCCGCTTTATTGCGTCATCTTGACGTCGTACGACGGAGAACCAACCGTCTTGCCGACACGTGATGATCGGCATCGTTCGCGTGGAACGGTGCCATCGCCGGTCCACCGTGGACCACGGCAACATCGCGTGCGCTGCTACCGATGCCAAGACGACGTCACCGCCACGTGTCGGCCTCTGATTGGTTTGGCTTGTGAAGCGATCTGGTGCACTCATCAAGATCTAACGGACACCGATCAATCTAATACGTGGCGCAATCTGGATCGTGCACCCACGATCGGATGGTGGCCGCTTACCCGAGCGGTTTACCACTCCCCGAGACGACGTGGCTTGATCGGCAGCGTCCACGGGAGATCCTATGGTCAATGAAGCTCGAGCTCGAGGATGGCATTGCGGCGGTGAACTCCCGCTGGACTTGAGAACGACGACGTTGCTGACGGCGCTCCGATGATTCTCCGGCGACGTGGAAAGGTGGAACACGTGCGGCGCGACAAAAGGAATTCGGATCTAGGCTCGAACGAGACGATCGGCGACTTGACGGCGGCGCAACACGACGAAAACAGTGGCGGCTTCGAGCAACAACTCCGATGAGCTCTCGGGCTTCAACGGCGACTCGTCGGGCGACGATTCTTCTGCGAAACGATGCGACGCACACAGGAGATCCACGGGAGGGTCGCTCGGTCCTTAAATACCCCCTGTGCGACGCATAAGGGCTCGGGATTCTAGGCGGCGGCGTAGCGACGGCGGACTCCGAGTTCGGGTCGGAGACGACGAAGGTCAACCGCACGATCTCAATCCAACGGCCACGATACAGTCCCGGCGCAGCACGATCGGATCCGTCCACCACATCCAACGGCTGAGATCGCTAGGGTTCCGAAACGGCGCGGCCGATCTAGAGCGTACGATGCAGATCCAACGGCGAGGTTTTAGGGTTTTCGCGCGATGCGCATCGTTGGATTAGGATCCAACGGTTGGCGCTAGGTTCACGGGCTTTGGGCCAAACAGCTGCACAACGCCGACACGAGAAACACTGATCTTTGAGCTTGACCTAATCTTGTTGCAAGGAGATATTCCGGGTTTTTCCTTTTAAAATAATTAAAGAAAATATTTTGATTTATTTAAGCCACTTAAAACACCAGGAAAATCCCAGAAAAATCTCAAAAATACTTTGAGACATTCTGGACCTAAATAAAATATTTTTAGCAAAACTTTATTTTAAAATTAGCTACATATAATTAGTTTTTGACAAAAGGGCAATATACTTTAATTTAAAATAATTCAAATAAACTCTAGAAAATTCACAAAAAGCACAAATTGCAAATAAACACTATTATCTAAATAAAAAGGCCAAAATTTGGGATGTTACAAACCTCCCCCTTAACAGAATGTCAACCCCGAGATTCAAGGCTATCTAGAGAATAGGATGGGGAATTCTGCTTTCAGGTCCTCTTCGCGCTCCCAGGTTGCTTTGCTCTCTGAGTGATTGCTCCGTTGGACTCTGCAAAAGTGAGCAGACTTGTTTCTGGTCCTACGCTCCATCACGTCTAAAATATTGATCAGCTATTCTTTGTAGGTCAGGTCTTCTCGCAACTCGATTGCTTTTAACGGCGTCTGCTCTGCTGGCACTCTGAGGCACTTCTTGAGCTGACACGTGGAACACATCATGCACACTTGCTAATGACTGCGGCAACTCCAACTGGTATGCAAACTCTCCTCGACGACTCAGGATTTTGAATGGTCCAACGAACCTAGGTGCAAGCTTTCCCTTGGCATGAAATCTTTTTACACCTTTATTGAGGGGGTGAATCTAAGATACACCAAATCATTGGGCTCACAGCTCAAACCATAACGGTGATTGTCGGCGTAGCTCTTCTGCCTTGACTGTACTGTTTTTAGCCTTTTCCTGATCCTGGCAACTTGTTCTTCAGCCTCCCTGAGAATCTCAGGCCCAAACACTGAATGCTCCCCCATTTCATTCCAATTTAACGGGGTATGACAGGCACGACCATATAAGGCTTCAAATAGTGACATCTGCAACTAGCCTGGTAACTATTGTTATAACTGAACTCTGCATATGGCAAGCATTTATCCCAAGACATGGCGTAAGCTAACACACAAGATCTCAACATATCTTCCAGAATCTAATTAACTCTTTTTGTCTGGCCATCTGTCTGCGGATGATAAGCGGTGCTAAAATTTAGACGAATTCCCATTGCTTCATGCAGTGTATCCCAGAATCTTGAGGTAAATTGGGTACCTCGATCCGACATAATTTTCTTAGGCACACTATGCAAACACACAATCCTTGACATGTACAGATCTGCCAAATGATATTTTGAATACGTAGTCTTCAGTGGTATGAAACGAGCAACTTTGGTAAAGCAATCAACGATGATTCATACGAAATCATATCCTTTTTGAGTTATGGGAAAATCCTCACCACTATAGATCCTTTTACTGGTTTACGTCCTAGTTCCCCTTAGGGATCTGCGTGACTGTAACGAACAAACAGGTCACCAATGCATTGCCTTTATTCTCTAACCCACATCACATAGGGCATCCTATCCAATAGCTTCGCTCTTCATTTTAGGCCACCAATTTCTTTAGACCTCATTACATCTTGGCACTTTCTGGATGAATCAAATACTTGGAATCATGGGTTTCCTCAAGTATCATCTGCTTAGGCTCTTCCTATCCGACACACTGGTTCGGCCTTAAATCCTCATGGTATCCTAATCACTCAAAATTCTGTTTCTTGGCTAAGCCTTCTTCTTTCCTTGACTTGATTTTGTATTTCTTCTCCCTTCGAACTTCCTGTGATCTGATCTTCTAATGTTGGTTTTATTTCTAAGGCAGCTATGAAACTTTATCGAACATCTCCAATTTCGGCCTCTCAAATTCTTTGCATAACCCTAGTTGACCGCTCATTATCAACATATTTGCACTGCGACCTCATAACTCAAATGTCGACTACCACCTTGGCCTTACTAGAATGCCCATGGACTCTGACACTAGAATCTTTGATCATTTCCAGCCATTTTTTCATTCTACATTAAGGTCTGACTGGGCAAATATATAATTTAGACTCTTATGATTCGCATCTATTTTCATTGAGATAGTGACACCATTTTTTTTAAACTGCGCACTACGATAGCTAACTCCAAGTCATGTGTAGGGTAATTCTCTTCATGCTGTCTCAATTGCCTCATCGTATAGGCATCAATCTTGCCATTTTACACCGATTCACGTCTCAGATCATGTCTAGAAGCAACACCATATATGTCGAAACTGCTCCCCACTGCTGGTAATACGAACATAGGTGTTGACGTTTAACCGCTTCTTCAACTTCCGAAAACTCTTTTCACACCCTAGCGTCCATGCAACCTTTTCTCTTCAACAATCGCATAAGAGGTCTAGCTGTTGTCGAAACCCTTCTATGAACTAGCGATAATATCTTGCCATTCCCAGAACTTCTAATCTAAGTAACGAACTTTGGTTGCTTCCAATGTAACACAACTTCCACCTTACTTGGCTCAACAACAACTCCTTTAGCAATCTTTGCGTGGCTAACGAGATTCAACTTTTTTTTCTTCTAGAAATCACACTTGTTGAACTTAGCGTATGGCTGCTGCTCTCGCAATCTTTCCAAAACCAATTTAACATGTTCTGCATGTTCTTACCTTGTCTTAGAGTATACTAGAATGTCATCTATATGGCAATCAGAAATTTATCCAAATACTCCATAAACACCTTAGTCATCATATTCATGAAGTATGCAGGGGCATTGGTCAATCCAGGGGATATAGCCAAAACTTATAATATCCATATCGCGTAGAGAATTTAATCCTAGAAACATCCTTCACATGATTCCTCAATTGACGATAGCTGGAGCGAAGTTTTATCCTAGAGAAATTCCAACTCACTTCTTAACTGTCTAAACACGTTGTCGATCCTGATATTGGATATTTGTTTTCGATCTTTTCTTCATTTAGAGCACGATTCAGTGCACTCTCCCGATCTTCCATTTTCCTTTTTGATAAACAAGAGCTCCCATGGTACGTACTAGGTCTTCCCAAAACTCTTCCTAGTAACTCTTCGATATGCTTTTCCATTTCCCACTAATTCCTTGGTAGACATTTGACATGGTCTTTTCGCTATTGGTGCTGTACCGGGTACTAATTTGCTCACGAACCTGATCTTTCGATATGACGGCATACCAGGCAAATTCTTGAAAAATATGTCAAGGTATTCTCTGACAACTGGCGCATCTTCTAATTGGCAAATTCCACACTATTATCCATCAGCTGGCTAACATAAACTGTCGTCACTTGAACCTCTTTTTTCACATTCAGGGTTTTAAATTGATATACTTTTCACCAAAATAGTCCTAGGTTTGAGCATCCAACTAATTTCAAGAATAACCTCAAAGGTCTAAATATCCAACACAATATGATTTGCTTGGAACTCTACTCTCTCAATAAGCACTGAATTCTCAACATACTGGGATAATTCTAGTACAACTAAGCACTTACTAACAATGACAAATCCTCTGGCTAACAAGCTCGGCTGGTACCACTAAACTAGCCACCATTGCACATGTGTCCTTTTCAAGTGAACCATAAACACAAAAATACTCTTAGAGAAATATCTAGCTCATCATTTTACATTATTGCTTTTCATTCCAATACTCTGTATACCAATGTATCAACTATTTTTGCTTTATTTCTTTCGACAAGGAAACCTTTACATGGAATTCATCACTAATCTCTTTACTTTACAAATAGGGTTACGATATTGCACTAAGTAAACTCATGGCTCCTGACTTCCTTGATTTAGCATTGGCGCTGGGGCTTCGACAGGGACGGAGTTGAAATTGACTTGAGCCAATGCTATTGCTTTCCTTTGAGGGTATTTAGTGGCAAAATGCTCAGGTTTGTGGCAAATATAGCAGAGTCTAGAGTGAACTTTCTTTCTTGAGCATTCGTTGATTGGAATGGTGTCTTTACCTAGACGCCTTTTCTTCAATTGATTTTCTCGGCAAATTTCTCTTGCAACTTCCCCACTCACTCTTGGCGTTATGTACCGGACTGAGGTAACTTCCGGTATATCCACGGCTGTAGGAAATATTTGTTCTCTCTATGGGCATTGCTTAATAAAATGGCTTTCCTCTTGACAATAGTAACACAAACGTTTGCATCGTTTTGCATTGATGGATGCAACTATATACTTGTCTTTGTCCTTATAATTTAGGGTTGATTGCTTCAGAGGGCACTCTCTAAACCAATGACCTTCTTTATCACACAAGAAACATGCCGTTGGTGATTGCCACTTACTGCTTTCCTGATGAAGGCTGACAGGTTCTGGAGGCTGCGTTTTTTTCCAAGCGACGTCTCCTAGGTAACTAACTTTCCCCCTCTTATTGATAATTCTCGAGCAACTAGCACTACAAAAGGACACCCCTTTTTGCAACGCATATATGTGTTGCTAAAAGTCCGTATATGCGTTGCTAGGGTCTATACCAATGCATTATTATGCATTGCCTATGCTGCCGTTGCTAGGGTCTATTGCAACACTTATATATGTGTTGGTAAGGCCTAGAATTAACCGTTGCTAAGCATCAACGGATATTGAGTGGTTACAGCAACGCTTACATATGTTGGTACTACCCATGGACGAATGACTTCTGTAGTCCGTTGCAACATATAGATTTGTATTGTGGCAACGCTTATATGCATTGCAAGGAATAAACCAAGCGATGAAAAATATTATTAAATAATATAATTTGGCGCCAATTATAGTTAAAACGCATATGCAATGGAATTGAAAATTTGAAGACCATTATGGACCCACACATGGCAAATAAGCAAACATTGTTGTGTATTATAAATAAATTGTTGCATTACAGTGAGTAACATCCTCATAAGTGTAGTCATAATTTTGTTCAGAACAAAGATTGTAATAAAAATATATATATAAACACCGGAGCCATCTTGGAATGCCACCAGGTTGTCATTCTCCATCTCAGTCCAACGTGTGGCAGGCCTCCATTCTCCGTCTCAGTCCAACATGTCACTGATTTTTTTCAACTATTTATCTTCTCAATCTACAAATGAAATTGAATACTTTAATATGATGCAATGTTAAGGAGGAATAAATCTTATGGAGATCGAAAAAAATCATACACAAGTTGAAGGCCATGCTATAGGACTTTCACCTACGTCTCCAATAACATTGAAGTTGTTGTATGGTCGTATCAGTGGTTCATCATCCAAAATTGTAATACTAGCACGCACCATTCAAAATTGTTTGCCCAATTGAACGCCTCCAACTTTCTATGTTGGATCACAACTAAGTATAGTTGCTAAGGCAACATTCTAATAAATGTTTACCTGGTACTTAGATGATTCTAGATTTAACGAATTGGACATTGTTTCCTGGTCCATGACCTATAATGTATACTAGATTACTTACAAAACTTAACAATTTGATAAATTTCAGAGAATAAAAGGATCACATTATCACCTTGGATGCATTAGTACACTTGTTTTTGTCGAATCTAATATCAGTGTTGATCTCTTTTGGTTTGGCCTGTCATTAGATCATAATGACTAGTCAATATTTAAGTATATCATGGTTTGATAAGATAGGAATGATCTATGTATTGAAAGTGGGGATAAAATTGACCTTTTGTGCAGTAGAAACTCTATTGGCTTGTAGTAATTTTCCTTCTCGGGCATTTGGTGCCTCCGTCTGCAGCTAAACAACATATAGTTACAATGGGAGGCTTTTAGGTTAAAACGATGTTGAGTATGGTGTGCGAACCTTATCATGAGTTTTAGTATATTTGTAGCATGGCTACAGATCCTCGCACTCATCATCTTCACATTGCTCCCTCTGTAGTGAAAAAGAAAAATCAGTAGCTTCACAAAATTAAATCTTCACAAAATTAAATCTGGTCTAAAATTCATGTTAATGCATTCCTATCGTTGTGTAATTCAGTTCGTCAATCATTCTAAAGTCTTGACTTTGAGGGTCACCATATACTCGCTGTTGTTAGAAAAAAAGAATATAAATTAGAATCAGCTATTCAAATTCTAATTTTGCAAAAATCATATTTTTCGTAGAGATCCATACTTTCCGTTTAGAATTAGTCTGATCAACGCAAAATACTTCTTGTACATGTTCAACAAACAAGAGAAAGGAAGAGTTGTTCTCTTCCTAAGAAGGCATCTCAGAGAAAGCAGAATTCTGGCTGATCGTTTATGAACTTCAAGAATGACAGGATGGTAATGAAGGAGGAATGCTGCACTTAATCAACACAAAACAAACCTGCTACCACCCAAAAATGGCAACGTTGTGAGATGAGGCCCCTTAGAGGTAATAGCAAAGTTATAATATTGAAAGAGCAGATATTTGCTGTTTTTTCTCTATGAAATACATTTGCTTATACAGTTAAAACTTACCAAGTAGGGAGCACTAGTCTAAGTGCAAAAAGCCAAGAGTACTTCACCCCAAATCCAAATCTGAAACCACAAGCAAGAAAGCACAATTGTCATTGGACACTATACAAGCATGTGAAATGGTTGCAGTTAAGTTCCTCCGAGAGAAGCAAAACCACATGATCATGATGGTGGACATTTTTCATATTCTGCCATGTCTAATAAGTAATGAATTGTATCAGATAAGGCAGGTTTTGCAAAACCGTTAGAACTACAACCTGTGAATATGATTCTTGTTAGCAATGTTCTAGGAAGTCCTGTCTCATCCCTGCATTTATCTTTAGTAAGTAGGCCAGCAATTCCAAAATATACATGCAAATATTCTAGAAGCCTACCAGAACAGACATAAGAACACCTACACAACAAACCTAGTGCTGGATTTGTTTGTAGGATCACTTAACAAACACTTGAATGGCAGAATTCAAGGTTGGAAGCCTTGATGCCTGAGTGACTAAAGGAAACTTGAACACCGATATCAGAAGATGTACTGCCATATAATTATAAGGACACTGGAGACTCATCCAACATGTCATGCATTGTTAATTCTCTTCCATTAATATCTGAACATAATAGTCAGATGAAAGTTATTTCTGGCAATTAGCTGGTTCTCTATGGCAGTGAAGTGAACGCTCATATTCAAAATGACCACTCTTCACAGACAACTATGCCTACGAGTGCTGATGATTCTGGTCAAGAATGTCCCAAGAAAAAAGTATGTGAGGTACATGTCTATTCAACTTGAATATTTACTCCCCAAATCATAAATCTTTTGAAATTTTACAGGCGCAAATTGTGTTTGATTTGTGTGCATCTTTTAATATTTGATTGCTTAAGCCTACTAAATTTCAAACTATGCTTCTAAACCTGTTTTCAGCCTAGTTCACAGATGTTTGTATGTACTAGTTTCTAATTGTTCTCCTCAGTTCTAGCTCTGCTGTCCAAACCAAAACCATGTTGAAACTGGCTGCATGTTTGTCTTACCAACACAAAAATCTTATAGCCCTGCTCTATTAGAACAAAATGATCCTGCAAACGAACAACACTAGCTTGAAGAACCATACCAAATCTAACGCAGGCGACATAATTTGCAAGATTTATTGCCATTTTGGAGGCATTGCATCCCGACCCAATGCCTTTAGAATTCACATTAGTCATTTCTCCTCACCTAAGTAGTCACAGGGAAAATAATAAGAAGAAAGGACCAATCACCACACAGTGGGATCTCTCCTCAACAGATCTTCAAAATAGACACAAAAGACTGAATTTCTTGTAGCATGGGTTCACAGAGATGGAATTCTATAACAAATTCCTACAGTTACTAAAGATACACACGCAGAATCGAACAAAAGGACCAAATTGATGGCTAGCCTTTCTTATCACACCGATCCAAGAACCGTAAGCAAGAAGGGAGACACAGATTGGTTCTGCACTGTAAGGTGTGGGCTGAGCTGCCATCCATGCTTCCTCGCCATGGCCTCTCTCCCCTCCGTCTCCTCGGTCCCCAGATCACCACCTCACTTTCTTCTCCGGACGGCAGGTGGCAGCAAAGGTAGGCCTCCTCTCCGAAGTGTCTTCCCCATCGGCCATGTCACTCCACAATCCAACCAGGACAAGCAAACCAAAGGCGAACAAGATTAGCACCACGGCCGACGACACCAAGCTGCGGCATCGCCCAATGATCGAGCGGATCCAGACCACACAGCCCAACAGCCAACACCACTAGATCCGATCAAGAACAACCGAAAAATAAAACATTCTTTGAGGAAAGAAGTGGGCACTGGCCTCCGATGGACGGCAATGGCGGCAGCGAGTCCGAGAGAGTTGGGAGGCGCTCTCCTCACCGTGGTCGCCGAGGGCGGTGCGGTAGCGTTGCGACTTGAGGTTCGCATGGTCTGCGGCATCGAAGCGAGATCTGACCGGGTCGGATCAGATCGTGCGCGTGGGGCGGTGGAGAGGGCGAGATCGAGGCACAGAGTAGTGCTGGCCTCTTGCTGCTTCCTCGTAGGCGCGAGTGGGAAGAATCATCGCGCTCGAGTGGATGGGAATGCGATGGGGAATGGAGCCGGAACAGTAGCGATTTGGCAGAGGGATTCTTCATTTTATCGGTTAGAGAATGAGACAAGGAACCTGTTGGAGATGGCCTAACCCCACGGATGATGCTTGCAACGCTTTGCTAGCGTTTCCACCCTGTTGCTTGCAACGCATAACATCATGTGTTGCTATGTATCCGTTGTTAAAGGGGTGTTCCTGTTGTAGTGTAGGGTCTGTAGATTCTTCCGTTGATGCTGGATCACGGCAGTAACTACCAAATCCAAGGAACACTGAGTTGGGCAATGGTCTTGTCCTTCACAAAGGTGATATATGATGTTACTTATAGGACATTTTCCAATTGGATGACTTCCTTCGCAACTAGAGCAATTGATCGCATGCTCATTTGAGGTATGCCCAATTTCTCCACAGCGAATGCACGCTCGATCTTCTAACTTGTCTAGTTGACAGCACTTCAAAGAACAATATCAAGATCTAGAACAAAGTGCAGGGGTAGCGTTCCTCTCTGATTCCATTGTGACCATACTATTCTTTGGTGAAATAAAGAGACCACGAAAAGCAACAACGAATTCATTCCAAGTGATATTCTGCGGGGCTTCATGGTTAGCACAATAGTCCTTCCACCAATTGGCAGCATTTCCTTGTAACTGATACGAAGCATACTAGACCTTCTCATCACTTCTGCACTAAGCTATGAGTAACTTCCTCTCAATAATCTCGAGCCAATCCTCTGCTTTTAAAGGTGAAACATTTCCTGAAAACATTGGTGTACGAGTCCTTATGAATTCTAATAACCTTAAGTACGTACAGGAATTATTGATAACAGTTCAAGACGCTTTATTGACATTAGCTTGATTGGTCATATTCTGCATTTGTTTCATCATTGCCGGTATTAACTGAGTCTGAGCAACCAAAAACTCTCTGAAACTCTGCACATCTATCTGAATTGACGGTTGAAGGGCTGATCCATTCCCAAAATTTTCATTGAGTTGATTATCACTTCCACTGGCTCCATGGTTACCACTAATCTAAACCATCTGCTTGATTGCCTCAAAGGGTTAGGAGAGAGGGAAAATAGTATAGGTAAGAAGTAGAGATCCTAATACAGGGGAGATAGGTTTAACCCAATAACTTAAGCAATCAATATTAATAACTTGGTATGGTTGCTTATATAAGCCTAAAAGCTTTGCAACACATACTGCACACCCAGCAATCAAGAAGAACCAATTCAACCTAAACATACAAAACTACCGTCTACATGGGCAACACTCCTATCTTAGGAAACGCGACTCCCACACGTGAGTCTCAACTAGCTACTTGAAGCATTGAGTCTTCTAGCTCTTGATACACTTCCTTGATCCACTCTTCCATAAGCTTGATGATTCTTTCCTTCGTGATCTTTATGGTAGCAGCAGGTACTTGATGCCATCACCTAAAGTGTGGTATATTGTTTTTTCTACTCAAGACAACTCAGGTAAGATTTTAACTCAATTCAGCGGAGCTAAAAGAAAAAAGTTTCAGCAAGGGAAAAGGAAGAATTTTTGGTAAGGACGGAAATAGAAGAATGAGATAAGTCAAGAACACATTATTCTTCTAGGTTAGGTTTTTTACTTTAAAAAAATAATTTTGAATGACCTATAGAGACGACCAACTATCTAGGGTCAAGACCTACAGTCAGTATGGCTCTGATACCACCTTTGTCGGGACCTGAATATGCAAATCCGGACCCTTTGTGTATACTGCACTAGTCCAGAATCACGCTAGTGCACACAGGCTCAACATTAGTGAATATCACAATCATACACAGCGGAAATAAGATAAAAGATATTATATACTAAATATTACTAGTTGAATGACCTTAGGGTCAACTTATGTGACTTTGCCTCGCAAGGCTGAACAATAAATTAAACTGCAGTGGAATGAAGACGTAGATAAACCCCTCAGTATGCCACAGGCAACTGACAAGGCTCGCACCCTAAACATTCGTCCCTTCTTGGTACACCTTCTTCAACACTAGTGATGTTGTAGGCAAGGGTGAGTAAATAAAGAACTCAACAAGTTGTGCACAGAATGCAATTCTAACATAACAATATGCAAGGCTTATTCCAAAGGAATGGCTAACAATGGCTATTTGCAATAAAGCAGCATTTATGAACAAGTACAGTATATAGATTGAAAAGACAGTAATAAAACAAATAACAATAATAGATAGATTCAGCATTTCTCAAGTAAACCAAATTTTCCACCTAAGTCAAGATTCAACCTCCCATGGCAACCTGCCATCCATCCCAAGTTTTCATTTTGTAAAAGTCTAACCCTTGACTGTAATTCCCGAGCTATGCTCAATACCGTGAGCACGGCTATTCAAATAGTTTGTACAATCTGCAGAGGTTATGCACTTTACCCACACGACATAATAATCTCTTTGTGCCTGGCCATTTAGTGCACTTCCTTTGGTGTGTCGGCAGAGAATCATGACAAAGCCTTTACAATGCTCTGTCTTAACTCGGTATCACCCGCTAAGGTTTCAACACTGAAGGGACTGGTTACCACAACAGGGCCCCCCTCTTGCGCCATCTGGGTTCATTAAAAAGGGTGAACCTCACCACCACTGGTAGTACCAAAGCTAAGACATTGCAAATTAGTCAGCTAGGCTGCCCCATAACAAACATGTGGTTGCATGATTGACTCAGGTCAAAGGCTTGCAAGGTTAAGTCCTTAGAGTTGATCAAAGCAAGACTTGCACATACCCTCTGCCCATCGGGCCCACCCAGGCACACTTGCCCTTGCCACTTGCTCCGATCTAAATCATAACCACCCCAGTTGATTACCAAGCACCACGTGCCATCAACAATTCAATATCGTTGCGTGACATCCATTGCCACAACAACTCAATCTCATCGTGTGACCACACATGACACACAAATTCATAACATTGTTCCATATTCTATTAGTCAAGATTATTTATCAATGATTCAAGTGCATGTGATGACGTGGCATGGCTAAGCAATCTAATCCGATCTAACCATCCCATGTTGATTTAATTATTGATCAACTATAGTAAACCAATCTAGAGTGACAATAGATCATGGCATACAAATGACAAGGTAGGGTGTAAATCAACAGGTATGTTATCTAAATCCCAAATTAGATTGAAATCATTTATACCCTTGAATTATCATGCAATATGGTAAAACAAAATAGCAACTTTATAAACATGGGTTCAACATGATCAAAGCACAACTTGGCTTAGGAAAACACTTATCCATGCTCTGGACCTCGGTCTTGAGTTGATGAACCTCCCCCGGTTGCATCGCACAATTTATCGTCTACGCGAAACAAAAGAGAATGCAAATAAACACTAAAACAGAGAGCAACCAAACTCCAAAAATCAACTAAAATTCACCACTACATGGATAGATCTCAATTTTACAAATTTTTTGAAATTTGAATCACCTCAATCGGAGTTCGTATGAGGGGGAACGAACTCTTGGAAGATTCAAATTCCTAAAAATTCAGAAAATCAATTAATATTTGAATTATTTTATAAAAGAAAAATCCGCTTTATTGCATCATGCTGACGTCAGCCCTGATCAGAACCAACCGTGCGCTGACACATGTCGATCGGCACTGTTTCGTGGAACCGGTGCACCGTACGGCCGGTCCACCGTGGACCATGACATTGTGCCGTGCACCGGCTGATGCCAGCACGACGTCAGCCGCCACGTGTCGACCTCTGATTGGTTCAGCTCGTGAAGCGATCTGGTGCGCCCATCAAGATCTAACGGCCACTGATCAATCTGATACGTGGCACAATCTGGACCGTGCACCCACGATCGGATGGTGGCCGCTTACCCGAGCGGTTTACTGCTCCTTGAGACGACGTGGCTTGATTGGCAGCATCGACGGGAGATCCTACCGTCAATGAAGCTCAAGCTCGGCGATGGCGTTGCGGCGGTGAACTCCCACCGGACTTGAGAACGACGACGTTGCCGACGGCGCTCCGATGATTCTCCAGTGACGTGGAACGGTGGAACACGCGCGGCGTGACGTAAGGAATCCGGATCTAGGCTCGAACGAGACGATCGGCGACTTGACGGCAACGCAACACGATGAAAACAGCGGTGGCTTCGAGCGACAACTCCGATGAGCTCTCGGTCTTCAACGGTGACTCGTCGGGCGACGATTCTTTTATGAAACGATGCGACGCACGATCTCGATCCAACGGCCACGATACAGTCCTGGCGCTGCACGATCGGATCCATCCACCACATCCAACGGCTGAGATCGCTAGGGTTCCGAAACGGCGCGGCTGATCTAGAGCGTACGATGCAGATCCAACGGCCGGAGGTTTTAGGGTTTTCGCGCGATGCGGATCGTTGGATTAGGATCCAACGGTTGGCGCTGGGTTCACGTGCTTTGGGCGAATCTACCGCAATATGACTCGGAGAGCACGATCTTTGAGCCGACCCAATCTTGTTCAAGGAGATATTCCGGGTTTTTCCTTTCAAAATAATTAAAAAAATATTTTGATTTATTTAAGGCACTTAAAACACCAGGAAAAATCCCAGAAAAATCTCAAAAATACTTTGAGACATTTTGGACCCAAATAAAATATTTTTAGCAAAACTTTATTTTAAGATTAGCTACATATAATTAGTTTTTGACGAAAGGGCAATATATTTTAATTTAAAATAATTCAAATAAACTCTAGAAAATCCAAATAAATCCAAAAAATTCACAAAAAGCACAAATTGCAAATAAACACTATTAACTAAATAAAAAGGCCAAAATTTGGGATGTTACAGCTTGTTGCTAAGATATCTTGAAGTCGAGGAAGCTAAAGTAGCTATGGAAGAAGTAGATGAAGGTATTTGTGGATCCCATCAATTGGCTCACAAGATGAAGTGGTTGCTGAGGCGTATGGGGTACTTTGGGCTGGCAATGCTAGAAGATTGTTTCAAATATTACAAGAGATGCCAGACTTGTTAGAATTTTAGCAACATGCAATTAGCTCTAGCATCGGCTTTGCGCCCAATTATCAAGCACTGGCCATTTAGAGGATGGGGGGATAGATGTAATCGGATAAATATTTCATGCATCAAGGAAAAGCCATAAGTTCATATTGGCTACGGCCAATTATTTTTCTAAATGGGTCAAGGCAATCCCACTTAAAAAGGTCACAAGTGTTGAAGCTATCAGATTCATTACAGACACATATTGTCCATCAGTTTGGAATACCACAAACTATTACGACCGATCAAGGGATTGTGTTTATGTCCAATAAGTTTCAAGTTATTGCTAAGAGTTTGGGCATTAAGATATTAAATTCATTGCCTTATTATACTCAGACTAATGGTCAGACCGAATCGTCCAACAAAACATTGATCAAGTTGACCAAGAGGAAAATCGAAGAGAAACTAAGGAATTAGCACATAACGCTATCGGAGTCATTATGGGCTTATCGGCTTGTGTACCATCGTGCAACAAAATTATCACCTTATCAGCTAGTCTATGGGCAAGAAACTATTTTGCTTGTGAAAATTAGTATTGACTCTGTAAGAAAAGCCAACAAAATGGCTTGTCGGTTCAGGAATATAAGGATTTGATGATCAATAATTTGGATGATTTGGCAGGATTACGCTTGCATACATTAGATCGGCTTAAGAAGAATAAGGCAAGGGTTGTAAAGGCTTACAACAAAAAGGTAATGCCTAAGTCATTTTGGGAAGCTAATTTAGTTTGGAAAACTATATTGCCTCTTAGCTTTAGAGATAATCGATTTGGCAAGTGGCCCCAACTTGGGAAGTGCCGTATAGGATTCATTAGTTAGTGGATTGTATTCCTACATTATAGAAATGCTAGAAGGCATGGTGTTTTCTAAGGTGATTAATGAAAAGTACTTGAAGAAATACCGCCCTAGCGTTTGGAATTGGTTCCTGATCTGCTAAAGGTAGCTATTGGTTGTAGAAGGCCAAATTAACTTGTTGCAGTTAAATTCTGGCTAGATTCAAAGCAAATTATAGCTGATTCCACATCACACTTATCATAGAAGGAATTAAAGCATGAATAAACATTGGTTAAATAGCCGATCAATATTACAAACATTCAAGAACTATTTTAAGACAAACACCATTACATTCATTTCGTTATCATCCTTGGCCGACTACGCCCCTAGGTTGTAGAGACTAGTGCCCAAAGCCAATAATACGGCAATAGCCTTGCAATGATCACCTCCACATCCTATAAGATCTTGTCATCTTCTTCTTGAGAGCCATGGACGGGAGTGATCTTAGCCGATTGCTTCTTGACCAACGCGATGGCCATGCGCAAGTGTGGAGTATATGGACCCCGAGTATCTGGAACGCAGGCCCGTGAGGCCCAACTAGATAAGGCCGGGCCAAGCCGATTGCATGGAAGTGGAAATCATTAGGGTTGTGCCTGACGTGCGAAATAAGGAAGCTCTAAAGATAGCAACCGATCCCGGTTAGCTAGGATACAATCGTAATCTAGGCCGTTATCAAACGGATAAGTGCAGAGATGTAATCTCCACCTTGTATCTGACCAGGACTCTGCCATGTAACCCGCACCCCTCTGCTATATAAAGGGGGGGCGAAGAATCATCAGATCAGATCATCAGCAATAAGCTAGTTACACATAATCCCAGAGCACAAGACTAGGGTATTATCTCCTCTGCGAGAGCCCGAACCTGTATAATTATTGTGTCTTGTGCTACCATCGAGTTTGGATCCGACGCCTAACCCCATTTTCATTATTGCCGACAACAAATGTCGACAGTTGGCACGCCAGGTAGGGGGTGCGTTAAGATCAATCTCGACAAGCTCGATGGCAATCCTCAGCGAAGTCATTACTACAGTCGCCCCCACCCAGGTGTTTCGTTTCGAGAGCCTGGACTTCGTCGCCGATAATCTTGGCAGACTAATCCTTTCGGATTTGGATCAGATCTAATCTATAAGTGATTCCATTGCTCTCACGGTCGAGCGACCACTTGGATCAAAGAAGGCCGTGGCCATCTGTCCCCAGACAGTAAGCCAGGAGATTGTTCCTCGATCTGGATGCAAAAAGGGTCTGGTCAAGAGCAAGTCCCGAGTGGTGGGAAGCTTCGGCAAACCACTCGGATTCAGACATCAGCCTAATCTGTCTTATTGTTCTTCTGACTCAGAGAGTAGTGCGGGAGGCTTTCAAGGCTTTCGTGGCGTCTTTGTGATCGAAGATCAGCGGACTGAGTCCCAGCGACAGAAAGATGCCGCGGACGTCGCAGAGGCAGAACGCCTAAGTCGTGAAGCACAGGAGGCACGTGCGAAGTCCCTCCAAACCAGAGGGCGCAATGTCAATGAAGACATCCTGCAGACGAGGATGGAAAATCAATCTGTTTTCCATACCCCTCAGCAGAATATCGTCGCTTCAAAGACACTGCTTGATACCCTAGGACCAATGCTTGGTCCTGATTGTCCTGCTGCCCCGATCATGGCCCAAGTCAAGGCCGTGGTGACGGCGGCAGCAATCCAACACCATCAAGAAGAACCAAGGGAGAAAGAATGCTCTCGTGCTCGTGCAATCACTCAGACCGCAAGTAGTGACACTACCCACAGTCGGTCCATGCACGGCCGACATGAACTTCGTTGGGGTGAGGACGCCCACCGAAACATCAGCCGTGACCTTCACTTGGATCTAGACGCCAGGTGACGAGAGCGTGAAGATGATGAGCGCCGCCAGCACAAAGACGACTATGAGCATTTCGGCATCAATCATGATGGCCGGGACGACCGCAGAAATCCACACAGACGCGACAGGGGTGAATACGAGGATCGCCGAGTCAGATCTCCACCTCAACACTCCCCGCATCGATGCAACGATGGGCCTATTGACGGCATTCGTGTTTTCACTCCCTGGCTTCGCCGAGTGGTTTGGCCTGAAGGTTTCAATCCTAAAAGCATCACCAAGTTCGATGGAGAAAGGGATCCAGAAGCTTGGCTGCAGGTTTATTCCCTTGCAATCAAGGAGGCCGGGGGGATCACAACGTAATGGCAAATTATCTGCCAGTCACGCTTACCCCTTCTGCTCAAGCTTGGCTCACGGGACTTCCAGCGAATTCTAAGATTCCTAGGGAGATTTCTGCGAATAGTTCATCACCAACTTCCAGGGCACCTATGAAAGGCCTGGGACTCAATGGGACCTATACCAACTTCACCAGAGGAAGGATGAGACCCTCCGAAGATTCATCCGGTGCTTTATGCAGAAAAAGAACACGATCCGAGACATCTCGGAAGCTGCGGTCATTGAAGGCGTCAACGACCCAGACTTGATTAAGAAGATGTCCTAGAAGCCGCCAACTACGGTAAGAGAGATGTTTGAATTGGTAGATCGATACGCAACGGCCTTGGATGCCCTAGCCGAGCGTCAAGATGATCGCCCACGGCAAAAGGACAAGAAGGACCACGTCGAGTCCTCCAGGCAGCGCGACAGGAAGCGAAAGCCCGAAGAACTGGTTGCTGTGGCAGAGCACGGCCGACCCCGTGCTCCGCGGATAGATGATTACAATGCAGTAATGGACGCAACTTGCCCTTTTCATCCCAAGGGAAAGCATGCAGCGAAGGATTGCTTCACCCTGAGAAGGTTCGCAAAGGAGAACAACAAGCGACCAGGCCCGGACAAGGGTGAAGCAAAGAAAAAGCAGATCCCCTTGAAGATGACGAGGGCGATTACCAGACGACGAAGCGCGAGCTCAACTACATATTCGGGGGCTCAGCTGCTTATGAGTCCAAGCGAAAGCAAAAGCTTACCGCTCGGGACATCAATGCGGTTATGTCGGCAACTCTCCAATACTTTAGATGGTCCGAGGTCCAGATTGCCTTTGATCGCTCGGATCATCCAGATCACATTCCATATCCAGGTAGATATCCTCTTATTTTGGATCCTGTGATTCGCAGCGTTAAACTCAAGAGGATGCTAGTTGACGGAGGGAGCGGACAAAATGTCATCTTCTCCAAAACTTTCAATGACATGAAGATTCCCCGCTCGGAACTAAAGCGGGGCTCATCGCCGTTTTATGGGGTGATCCCCAGGACCTCTTCGGTTCCACTCGGATAGATCACCTTGCCGGTCACATTCAGGACCAAAGAAAATTACCAGACGGGAGATCTTCGAGGTGGCTGATTTTGAGATGGCATACCATGCCATCCTGGGAAGGCCTGGCCTAGCCAGATTCATAGCTGTGCCTCATTACACCTACCTCGTGCTGAAGATGCCAGGGCCGAGGGGAATTATCTCGGTCTGTGGCGATGTAAGGCAGTCTTTCGCGTGTGATAGGGAGAGCTGCGAGATGGCTGAAATGCAAGAAGTGGCAGCCGACAGGGAGAAGATCCGACTAGCGGCCGCGCACCAACAAGATGAGGGAGAAGTCCCAACCAAGAAACAAATCAAGACAAGCAAGAAGCCCGACGAGGGGACTAAAAAGGTAATCCTCAACCCGTCCAACTCGGCTCAGATAGCTCTGATCGAGACAGGGCTCAATCGCAAATAGGAAGACGCGCTCGTCACCTTTCTTGGGTAAACCGGGACATTTTTGCATGGAAACCTTCCGACATGCCCGGTGTCCCTAGGGAGGTGATCGAGCACTCTCTCAATGTTGATGAGAAGGCGAAGCCTTTCAAGCAGCGGCTCCGACAATTTGCTCAAAATCGCCGAGAGGCCATCAGGGAAGAAATCACTAAACTTTTAGCTGCAGGCTTTATAAAAGAAGTGTATCATCCCGACTGGTTAGCAAACCCAGTTCTTGTTCGCAAAAAGAATAAAAGCTAGCACGTGTGTGTTGATTATACCGATATTAACAAGGCATGCCCGAAAGATCCATTTGGGTTGCCTCATGTCGACCAGGTGGTAGATTCGACTGCTGGGTGTGAGCTTTTGAGTTTTTTGGATGCCTACTCGAGGTATCACCAGATTGGGCTGAAAGAAGAAGACTACATCAAGACTTCGTTCATTACTCCGTTCGGAGCTTTCTGCTATGTCACAATGCCATTCGGGTTGAAAAACGCTGGCGCAGCCTATCAGCGCACAATACAGCGGTGTTTTCACACTCAGCTCGGATGCAACGTGGAAGCATACGTGGATGACGTCGTCGTCAAATCTCGCGTAAAGGATGACCTCATATCCGACTTGGGTGAGACATTTGAAAGCCTGAAGCTTACAAGATGAAGCTTAACCCAGAGAAGTGTGTCTTCGGGGTCCCTTCGAGAAAACTACTCGGATTCATTGTATCACAGTGCGGCATCGAGGAAAACCCAGAGAAAATCAATGCCATCCTGAAGATGAAGCCACCGACTAGCCAGAAAGATGTCCAGAAGCTCACAGGATGCATGGTGGCACTCGGCAGGTTCATTTCTCCCCTGGGATCGCGGGGAATGCCTTTCTTCAAGCTGCTGAAGAAGCAGGATAATATTCAGTGCACCCCTGAGGCGCATCAAGCTTTTGAGGATCTCAAGGTATTCCTATCTACACCGCTAGTGCTGGTCTCACCAATGCCCGAAGAACCTCTCCTGCTTTACATAGCGGCAACAACTCATGTAGTTAGCACGGCAATTGTTGTATAGCAGGAGGAAGCAGGACACCTTCAGAAGGTTCAGCACCCAGTTTACTTTGTCAGCGAAGTGCTAGGTGAGTCTAAGGCACAATATCCTCAGGTACAGAAGCTGTTGTATGCGGTGCTACTCACCTCTCGCAAGCTTAAACATTACTTTCAAGAGCATTCGATTTCGGTGATCACGTCTTTTCTCATTGGGGATATACTTCACAATCGGGAAGCCACCAGGAGAATTGCGAAGTGGGCAGTCGAGCTCGGAGCCTTTGAAATCTCCTTCAAACTGCGAATAGCCAAAAAGTCTCAAATGCTCGCCGACTTCACCGCCGAGTGGGTAGAGCTACAGAACCCTACATCTACCGAGGAGCTCGAGTACTGGACAATGTATTTTGATGGTTTCCTCATGCTCAGTGGCGCGGGGGCTAGGGCAGTGCTCATCTCTCCAACGGGGGACCAGCTGAAGTACGTCCTTCAACTCTATTTCCCGGCTTCAAACAACGCCGCCGAGTACGAGGCACTCATCCACGGGCTCCGTATCGCCATGTCTCTCGGCGTTCGACGGCTGACAATCCGTGGCGACTACATGTTGGTGATCAACCAAGTGCAGAAGGTCTGGTCATGCGTCGGTGACAGTATGGCTGCGTATTGCCAGGAAGTGCGAAAGCTTGAAGACAAGTTTGATGGGCTGGAGCTCATCCATGTACTTCGTCGAGACAATGAAGCAGTAGACGAGCTCGCAAGACTGGGCTCCAATCGGGCAGTAGTACTGGCTGGAGTATTTGTTGAAGAGCTCCACAAACCCACTATAAGCCAACAGCGGGAATCTTGCAAATCAGAGGAAAAATCAGTCGAGATAGAAGTTTTGGTCATCAACCCTGACTGGACAACTCCGTTCTTGAATTACCTGTTGCACCAAGTCTCCTACTTATAGGAAGCGATGCTAACTTTTGCCTTGAGCGGGAAAAATGCTTCGCCTTTCACACGACCTGAGCTTGACCTAGGGCCTGCCTCAAGATGGGCCAGTTGCTATAACCGTTGTGCTTAGGTGCTCATGGGCCAAATCTAGTTTGAGATATGGTACACCCCACGATGGGCCAAGAGTCAATGACCACATCCAAGCAGAATTTGGGTACCTTCTGAACCAAATTAAGATATCTCCTTGTGATATGCCTCATGATAGTTTGAACGCTGGTTGCCATTCAAAACGGAATCAGATATCATAAGTTAATTCAAAGCAAGGATTCTAGAGGTATGCCTCATGATGAGCCATCAGCCGTATACTGCAAAGAGCAGGTGCGGGTACCACTAGGATAATTCGTGGTACGCCTCATGACAGGCCAAAAGCTGTGTGCCATGGCACACAGGTACCACTCAGCTAAAAGCCATCCTAAACGGAGATATACTCCAAGACGAGTCACGTGCCAGTTCAATAAATTGGGCTGGATACCACTCGGAATGCTCACACGTGGAGCTCTATCGAGTCCTTCGTGACCTCTTTGCCTACAACAAAGCACTCGGCTGGAGAGAAAACTAGTCGGGAAACCCTGTCAAGAAGACGGCAATTCGATCGCAAAGCACTCGGGGGCTACTGTGGAGTATATGGACCCCGGGTATCTGGAAGGCAGGCCCGCGAGGCCCAACTGGATAAGGCCGGGCCAAGCCGACTGCATGGAAGCGGAAATCATTAGGGTTGCGCCTGACATGCGAAATAAGGAAGCCCTGAAGATAGCAACCGATCCCGATTAGGTAGGATACAATTGTAATCTAGTCCGTTATCAAACAGATAAGTGCAGAGATGTAATCTCTACCTTGTATCCGACCAAGACTCCCATGTAACCCGCACCCCTCTGCTATATAAAGGGGGGGCGAAGAACCATCAGATCAGATCATCAGTAATAAGCTAGTTACACATAATCCCAGAGCATAGGACTAGGGTATTATCTCCTCCGCAAGAGCCCGAACCTATATAATTCTTGTGTCTTGTGCTAACATCGAGTTTGGATCTGACGCCTAGCCCCATTTTCATTATTACCGACAACAAACATCGACAGCAGGCCAAGCTTTTGATCCTTCAAAGCTGATGCTGCTGCGACCATCTACTCGTGTGACTTGGCCAAAGAGGCATTCACCTTGGCTAGCTCTTTCTCTAGGGACTTCTTTGCCAATTCCAGCTTCAGCACCATCTCTTTGGTGGCCATGAAGTCCATCGAGTCCTCATCGAGCTTGGCCTTTTTTGCTCTTGCATATGCTACCAACTCAACGAGTAGTTTCTAGTCTTTAGCTTGAGCTGCTTGATGAGTGATTCTGACCTTAGCCACCTCCACCTCGTTCTTCTTATCATCCAAGTGGTAGGCTTCAAGCAGAGCAACCATCGCTTGTTCTGGCAAGTTGGCTTGCACCGCTGCCATAGTGTCCTACAAGGGCTATTAGTTTTCTAGGAGCTTGGCCGATGAAGAGCATGCCAAGTTAAAGAAATGGTTGAGCCTCTTCACCATGCTAGGAGCCAATCTCACTATGGCCGATGCATCTATAGAGACAGCCAAGATCTTCTGGATCTCCTCCAAGAAGTTCTCAACGTCAAGGTCAACATCATCTTCAATGTGAGACCCAGTCAAACCCTAGCATGTTGCTAACAAAATCAGTTGGCTTCGGGCTGGGCTTAGTGACGGCAAGACTGGTAGCTATGGCTGGCGTGGCTTTGGTGACTGCGGTGGTTGGTATCGATTGAGATGTGAGAGAAGGAAAATCCGATCTAGCTAGCAAGTCAGCCAATAAGTCGGTTGTGAAAGTGGGAGGAGATGGAGTAGGCTACAAAATGTATTATAAGTTGTGTGGATCAATCTCAATAAATAATTACAAGACAAGTCAGTGTAAAAGGATCTTACCTGGGCAGTGGCCGATGCATGTGGAGAAATTTCGACCGATTGTTCTTGCGTTGGCTTGCTTCCTCTGCTGACCAATACCTTCTTATTAATGCAAGTGTGTTTCTTCTTTGTTGAACAATCGGTTAAAAGAGTGAGTAAATGGGCAATGACAAAGGAAAAGAAGTTAAGCCGATGAACACTTACTTGGTTGTTTCCTGTCTACAACGGAGAGCAATGGAGACTGGATGCCCAGGGTACCTAAGTTGTACCTTGATACAGCAGTTGGACATGGCCGTTTAGAAGTTTGGCCAGTGCCCGATGGGTTAATAGCAACCTTCTTGTCTGTCGTCTTGGTCTGAAAAATAAGAGGAGAAGTCGATCATAATTCAATTCAATAATGTATGAAGTTTTAAGAGACAAAAATCTACTTCAAGCTGATACCTCGTTGGTGATATTTATAAAGCTCGAGTTGGTATAACCTAGTGAGCTTGCTTTGCTAGAACTCGAGCTAGTACTACTGGTGTTAGTTATTGGTGACGGTGGAGGAAGAATTGGAAAAAATGCGGCCATAACAGCCAATATACTCTGAGAAGATGGGTATAAGGTTTCACTTATAGTCATCCACCACCTTGTGAAACTCCTTGCCCTTTGAGTATGCAAAAAGAAATGCAGTAGATTCTGAAGATGAAGGCCATCGACCATATGGAGAGCAATGATGGCACCAGAAGCATTGTGGAGGTGCTCCTTAGGCTGAAGCTGGTTGAACAATTGAAAACTTGGGGGGACTTGTCCAAACCCCAGCTACCTCACATAAACCGATGGATGGTAAAATTCATATGATGGAGAATATGTCTAGTTTTTGGTGTGCAAGCCGGCAGAAAACGCGGTTGGAGACAGAAAAAATCTTGTATAGCTCAAGTGTTTCTTAATGCATGCAGTAGCTATCGGATAACAAATGAAGGAACGGGTGGCACAAATAGTCGTTATCTTCTTTATAGCTGAAGAAATCATGCTGACTAAAGTCTTCATTACAGATTTCAAGAAAGAAGGCTAAATATTTCCTCGAGCTGACCAGAGTGATTTTTTGCTTCATTGCCAGAGCACAAAATAAACTTCTCACCAAAAGATCAACTTTCTCTATATTCATATCCACCCTCTAAATTCTCTTCACGGAGGAAAGGTGTCTGGTCGGCTGGGTTGGGCTGGAAGGATCAGCTGAATATACAATACAACCACGTCTGAATAAACCATAAGGTCCTCCAACATTTCCAACAAAATATGACCTTATTTTGGCTACGGATGATATGCATCATCTGGTATACAACACCTAGGAACATCTTTTCTAGAGCTAGTCGACGACCTTCTACTAATTGTTCAGCCAGGACTTAGTAAACTTGCGTCAGCCCAAGTGATTCCCCGTAGAAAAGAAAATAGCCCAGCCACATGTTCAAGAAGGCGGCATGTTCCTTGTCCGATACTAGGTCAACTCCTTGGTTATTACTGACATACTTGTTCCAGGCCTCTCCCTTTGAGTGAATCAGCTTGTATATGGGCTTAGCACTAAAAGCTAACACTTGATCCCCATCAGGCCTTAGGTAAAAATTTTCACCACATCTAAGAGTGTTGGACCACCTGGCCAGTTTTGAACAGAAAAGCATTAAAAGTATCTAACCAGAAGTAACAGGCCGCGGCACTAAGGGCTCGTTGGCCTCTAGATCGGCAAAGGACTGGGCCGATTTTGAACATAAAAGCATTAAAAGTATCCGACCAGAAGTAACAGGCCGTGGCACTAAGGGCTCGTTGGCCTCTGGATCCATATGTTCTCATTCAACCGTCTTCTAGGCTGCAATCCAGTTATACAATTCCATCCATCCCTTAAGAGCTATCGGCCAAGCCCTAAAACTCTTACTCCATCCCTTTATTTGTACTCGGGGGCCGATAAAGATGAGGTAACTTTTGTTCTATTATGACTAATGAATCAAGACTCCCTACCAACCCTAAGTAAATTTGATTATGACTGTCAGGTATAGGGATAAGTACTTGGTTGGGATCCATTAACCGATGAGATGAGAGAACTGACGGAGGATGCTGAATAGAAGACTTGAAGTGTGAAGAAGAAGCTGACTGTAGAGGGTTCAAGAGCTCGTGCGCTTGAAAGTGATGGGAGAATATACGTCATATATAGAGAGGGGTAGAATGAATAGTAAAAGGTGGGAGATTTTTTCAAAACGGTGTGAACAGTTATTGAAAAGGATACATGAAAGATTTGATAGTGCCATAAATGGAATGGTTATCAATGGTGATTCTGTGCTAAGCCGATGATAGTAGAAGCTGATGAAGGGAATTTGGCAAGGCATGGTCAAATTGTCAGGCTAAGGATAAAAGAGTACTTTAGCCAATATCGGACATGGAAGAAAAATTTAAAGATAGAATTATGATTGATATCGGTCCAACTTTGGGAAGTTCTGTTTGAAGTAAAGGCCGATACGGATCATGGTGGACAACGTATTGGAAAAGAATACGATAGGCCAATGTGCTATAAAAGATAGTCAAGAACAAGCAAGAAGAGCAATACAATCAACCAAAATAACTCACATCACTTTTATTTACTTTCCTATCAATTAGGAGTAGCGTTGTAATTTGTATTCTCTCTTATAATCTGATTTTGATCAATAAAGTTGCGCATCACCGATCGTTGATCTTCATCGATTACACCAGTCAGGTTTGATTTTCTTTGATCTTGCTGTGCATCACATTTTTCGAAAAGATCTACCTCTTATCATCTAATCAGCTATAACGGTTGATTAGACTTATCGTTACCCTAAATTTGATCGGCTTTTTCCCTAGTTGTTTAGATCTTTGTCGGTTGTTACAATAGATCAACTTTAAGTGTATTTTTCTATCCATCTTATCGATTGCAGGATCAAATTGTTTGGCATGCCTTGAACCTGGTGTTCATCGTGTGTTGAAGCCGATCAATCCTTCATCACATTTTCGGTGCCAACAGGTACATACATAAATCATAAAAATATCGCTCATATGCATTATTTTGGACTAAACTTTTTCTCTCGCCAACCAGATATTAGACTCGAAAACCGATCTATTATTTTAACCCCTTGTTTTTAGCCTCGAAAACTGATCTATTATTTTACTAGATATTAGACTTCACAATTTCGTAACTATTTTTATAAAACTCCAAATATAGGAAACCATATCATTTTTGGAATATAGGGAACATTCTATAGTTTTCTCTAATTATGTATATAATTTAATCCGGTCATTATCTAGCCCTAAATGGCATATTACACAACTACTCTCAGCAACGACGATTTCTAGACAACAAACTTCTACAAGCCATAAATTTCAAACTACTTCCAAATTTTATGTACTTGAGCTCTACTAAAACATTAGACATTAATCTATATTTTTCATAACTTGGATATGCCATAAAACTGACTATGACTATCCCAAAACTCACCCCATAAATAGAGACAACTACTAAATAAATACCGATTTCTCCCAAACTCTATCCCAGTGCCCTCCATTACCACATCTACCAAGAAAACAGTGATAACATCGCTCCACTAAAGCGCAAACATAACTAACGACTATCTAAGGTTTATACCTGTGTCTCGAAGATCTGTCAGAAATGTTTAAATCGGTGACTATTCACAATCCCATGTGTTCCCTACTCATCCACGCTTCCGGAAACTCTCACATCACATCCCTCAAGATTATTTTCGACATCTTCTACACATGGTAACATAAACAGATCTGATATTGGACACATGGTTTAACAAGGAATGCGAAAAGACGGAGGGAGAGAGAGCAGCAGGATGCGGCTTGGGCGCACTCCAGCATGGGGCAGCTGGCTTTTTTTAAGAATTCGGAGCCTGGGAAGTATGCGAGGCTGAACAGCTGGGCAGAGATGTTAGGTTCTGTACTAAGTGATGGCCTGTAGCTTAACGCAATAAATCGGGCCAACATCTGCAGCTTTGGGAAATCAATTCTCAAATCTTTAGTTGCTTGATAGTTTTCCGAAAGGGAAAATTAGCTTAGTAGCACTTCATTAGTACGATGTTAGACAAGTAACATCGAATTTGCGCTCGACTGCCAAATGACATCATGAACACACGAAATTCTGGAAAATAACGCTACGAAATTCATGCGAATGGAGTGTTACTGACCTAATTTCTCCTTTCCAAAATACCTGTCCTTAGTTTTGTGAAACTTACCTAATATTTTCAGGTCTATAGGCTGATTGGGGTAGATAGCAACTGAAATAAATTTGGACTTGTTGTAAAATGTCGTCGAATGCCAACGAATAATCACCAATAGTAGATGCAATCACGAGAGCAAGAACAATAGACACACAATGTAGGGGTGGAATTCTCTCTCACTTTATTGATTCAATGGTTTACAAAGGGGGGCACCCGATATATATAGTGGCGTGAGGAGAGAGTTCGGATTCAACCACACCACAAAGAGATAGAGTCCTAACCATATTTGGTTTAGGTTTCCTTATCTCATAACACTCCCCCTTGGTCGAATACCGCGTAATGCATATGTCTCGTTAAAAACTCCACTCAAAAACCAAGTGGGAAAAAGGAGATGGAGAAAAGAGTACATCACACTCGCATGCTATGTTGCACTAGTTGCCTCATTAAAAACTTTTATGTGAGAAAACTTCAGGAAAACTCACAAAGGGAAAAAGAGTATAACTTATTACCTTCAGGGTTTTATTAGGATCTTCAGGATCGCAATAAGGGTTATGGTTCAAGGGTTTCTCACCCTGAACTCTGCATATCTCTAAGTCTTCTCATTCCAATGCCTTTAACGTATTTTTGAAATGTAGATTTAGGCAAGGATTTTGTGAATAAATTTACAAGATTTTCACAGGACTTAGTTTGCAAGATCTTTATCTTACCACTCTTCTGGAGTTCGTGAGGATAGAATAGCTTAGGAGCAATATGCTTTGTGATGTTGCTCTTTACATAACCCAATTGCATTTGTGCAATACGAGCAGAATTATCTTCATAGATAATTGTGGGGTTATCGACGGTGTTAAGGCCACATGACTTCTGGATATGGCTAATCACACGTCGCAGCCAAACACATTCACGTGAGGCTTCATACAGGGCTATAATCTCTGAGTGGTTGGTAGAAGTTGCTACCAGAGTCTGTTTACAAGACCGCTAGGAAACGGTTGTACCACCGCAGAGAAACACAAAACCAGTCTGAGATTTGGCACTGTGGGAATCAGACAGATAGCCAGCATCAGTATATCTGAGTCTTGGTTCTTCTGGAAAAACAACCCAAGATCTTGAGTACCTTGGAGATATCTGAGTAAAGTCTTTACACCAGCCCAATGTCTTCTGGTTGGAGCTGAACTATGTCTTGCTAGCAAATTCACTATGAATGCAATATCAGGCCTTGTGCAATTCGCAAGGTACATGAGTACTCCAATAGCACTTAAATATGGGACTTCAGGTCCTAAGACTTTCTCATTTTCCATCCTCGGTCTGAATGGGTCTTTATCCACTTCGAGGGATCTTACAACTATGGGGGTTTTCAAGGGATGCGATTTATCCATATTGAACCTCTCCAATACCTTCCGGGTATAGGAAGACTGGTGAACAAGAATTCATTCTGGAAGATGCTATAGCTGCAGGCCTAAGCAAAATTTGGTTTTACCCAAATCTTTCATCTCAAACTCCATCATGAGGTAAGCACTTGCTTCCTTTATCTCCTCTGTGGTTCCGATGATATTCAGATCATCGACATACATTGAGATAATACATAATCCATTCTAGGATTTTTTTATGAACACACAGGGACAATCATTATTATTGGAGTATCCCTTCTTCAGGAGGAACTCGCTAAACCGGTTATACCACATTCTTCCCAACTGTTTTAACCCGTATAGCGATCTCTACAGTTTGACGCTATATATGTTGCGATTATTTGGATCCAGGACTTTTACTCCTTCAGGAACTTTCATATAAATGTCTGAATCCAGTGACCTATATAAATATGTGGTCACCACATCCATCAACTGCATTTCTAAATTTAAGCTAGCTGCCATTGATATTAGATATCGGAACGTTATTCCACTCATCACAGGAGAATATGTTTCATCGTAATCGATACCGGGTCTCTGCGTGGACCCTTGTGCTATAAGCCTCGCTTTATATCTCACCACCTCGTTGTTTTTATTTCTCTTCTGGATGAAAACCCATTTTGATCTTACAGGGAACACTTTAGGAGGTGTCCGGTCAACAGGACCAAATACATTCCTTTTATTGAGCGAGTGCAATTCTACCTCAATTGTTTCTTTCCATTTGACCCAATTTGAGCACTTCTGGCACTCTTCCATGGACTTTGGTTATGGATCTAGTTCAAGAGTTTTAGCAACTTTAGAGGCGAAATAAATGTCGACAATTGTAGTCTTTCTTTTATATAATTCTCCTGAATCCACATAATTAGTGGATATTTCTTCATTCAATTCTTTCAGCTCCCCGTGATTTCCCACAACGATGGAGTCTGGGTGTTCCGACTTCCCAGCGTTAGATTGTGCGCGCAAATGTTCACTGGGATTTTCATCTTCAGTATGGCTCACTTCAGGGATATTACCATCATCAGGATGGCTCGCTTCAGGGATTTTCTCAACAATAGGTTGAGCTTCTCCAACTGTCTTAGGTAGTGATCTCTTTTGCTCGGTTCTCTATTTTTGCGGACATCTCCGCGAAACTGAGTCCCGTGCACCTGGAGGCCTCCCCCTCTTTTTGCCATGAGGGGCAAGAGTGGGTTCAATATCCTTCTGGGGTATTTCCACTCTTTCAGGTGCATTTACTGTAGGTATATAAGATTTTGTCACTTCCTTATAATCAGTGAAGGTATCTGGCAGGTTATCGGCTATTTGTTGCAGACTTATTATCCTCCAAACTTCAAGTTCAGCTTCTTTAGTGGGTGGGTCTAAGGACTGAATGCCTGTGGTATTCCAATCTATTTCCTGGCATTCTTCAATATGGTACTTATCTCCCCCTAATGGTGGGAAATTGTCCTCATCAAAAATAGAATCAGCGTACCGAGCCGTGAACAGATCCCCTGTCATAGGCTCTAGGTATTTAATTATTGACGGAGATTCATAACTTACATAGATCCCCAGCTTCCGGTGAGGTCCCATGGTGGTACGCTGTGGTGGAGAGATTGGCACGTATACATCACAGCCAAATTTTTGCAAATGGTAAATACTTGGTTCTTTCCCACGCACTAGCTGCAAGGGGGAAAATTCATGGTATGCAGTTGGTCTGAGTTGAATTAATGATGCAGCGTGCAAAACTGCATGGCCCCAACAACTGGTGGGTAACCAACAATTCTGCAAGAATGGCCTAGCAATAAGCTTTGCTCTCTTAATTAATGACTCTGCAAGACCATTTTGGGTGTGGACATGGGGTACATAATGCTCTACATTAATGCCTAAAGCCATACAATAATCATTGAATGCTTTTGAGGTAAACTCGCCAGCATTGTCCATTCGAATGGACTTAATCCTTTCTTCTGGAAAGGAGGCTCTTAATCTAATGATTTGGGCGATTAATTTAGCAAAGGCATGGTTCCTAGTAGATAAGAGACATACGTGGGACCATCTAGTAGAAGCATCTATTAGCACCATGAAATATCTGAATGGGCCCGATAGGGGCTGAATTGGTCCACAGATATCACCTTGAATTCTCTCCAGGAAATTTAGTGATTCTTCCCTAATTTTAAGATGAGAGGGACGAACTATCAGCTTTCCTTTAGCACATGCAGGGCACATAAAAGCTTCAGGTTTAGGAAAGGCTGTAGTTTTTATATTATGGCCAGCATAATTATTTATTATTCTTCTCATCATATTCAACCCAGGATGACCCAGACGATCATGCCAGATCTTAAATATTTCTGGGGTTTTAACTATGGTTTTCATCGCAACATAAACTTCTGGTTTTATATATGTGTAATATAACCCAGAGGAGAAGGAAGGAAGTTTTTCAACAACACGTTTATTACATCCGTTAAACTTGGTCATGAGTAGGTATTCAGTACCATCCTCATATTCAGTCTCTATATGGAAATCATTTAAACGGATGTCTTTGAAACTCAGAAGAGTACGACTGGACTCAGGGTATAATAGGGCATTTTCTATAATTATACGAGTGCCCATAGGAAGAACTAAAATGGCTTTTCCGGTATCAACAATAAGAGCATCGCTTCCGGCGATGGTCATAATATTTCCAGTTTTCTTAATCAATGTCTGAAAATATTTAGTTTCCCTAAGAATCGTATTTGTGGTGCAACTGTCTACAAGACAGATTTCCTCCTCCGCCATCGGATTATTCATGGAGTTCTATATTAAACAAGTAAAATTAATCAAACATTTGTTGCATCAGGAACAAATAATATAGAACAAACATAGCATAATTCAATTAATATCCTGAAAAAATCAAATTTATTAAATTTAACTGATAATCGCTCAACAGGAGCGTAGACCATTGTTCATTTAGGAACACAAAGACTAAACTAATAAATGAGGTTCTTAAGGAGACTCTAAAGTATAATATGACATCGACTCTGGGAGGCTACTCTAGGTCTCCATATAAATCTTTTATATCATCCTCCTAGGACATATCTTTATTCTTCTGAAATTCTTTTAGCTCATCCTCGATGAAATCATCCTCTTCCTTTATGATTTTTGTCATTCTTCCATTTATCCCCTTTCTGTTTTTTAGGGGGTGGAATGTGTACAAAGTCTTGTCAATCTTTTCAGTTTATGTGATCTTTTAGTCACAAAATGCTAGTTTGGCAACAACCTTGTGCATGGCAGAGTTATACGCTGCCACTGACTTAAAATCTTGGAAGCGTAGGAGGGTCCATTCACGTTGTGCTTCTGGCAGTAGAATGGATCTTTGCTGGTTATATCGTTCCTTTAGGGAATTCCATAGGGCTAGCGGGTCCTCCTCCATCATATATGTGACCTTTAGGTCTGCATGGAGATGGTACCTTAGGAAGTGCAAAGCTGCGCACTTAGCAGTTTCAGGGAGAGCCGGAGCACCAGCTTCAGGCTGGGAAATTGTGGCTCCAAGAGATCGGGCTGTCAAGTTGATCTTGGCATCCATTGCCCAAGTGAGGTAGTTGCTGCCGTTCAGGGCAAATTCAGCAAACTCTCTCTTTGCGATGTCAGACATATCCTATATGCAAACAAAACAGATATTTTACTTTAGGTAAAATATTGTTTTGCATGATTGCTATTGTCTCAGTAAAGTATGGTCTATATCTATTCAGTAGATAATTGTCACAGATTTTCCAGGATCTTCCTAAAAAAATTTCTCTGCTAATTGTTAAGCAATTTTCAGAATTACTAATTAACAGACTAATAAACTTCAACATGGAGTAACCCTGGCATAATTACATCTTATGTAACTTTTGTTGGTTGGGTATGAAATCATGTAATGAATGCCTCCATCAACATGACTCTTGGCCAGGTCAACCCGCCCCGAGGGCTCACATGAGGGAGAGAGCACTTCCCGATTCCAGGTACCAATTAAGAAACCTAGCCTCATGTGTATTTTCCTTAGACACCAATTGTCATGTATCCGTTCCTTCAAAACTGAATTCAAAAACCTAACCACTCATGCCCTCAAGATCAAAACCATTTTGATAGCTCGATTATTTCCATAATTTTCTAGCATTTCTATTAATTACTAAGCAATTTTTGAAATTACTTAATAATAGTAGAATAGATATTCTGCATATATTAAAACATGGCATAAAGCTAGAAAATAAACACAGAGCATAGGACTTCCAAAGCTGCTAGATATCAATTTTCCATTTTTTTTATGGAAGGCCATATATCTAGAAATCTAATTTCTAGAATTTATCATCAAATTTTATTAATTATTCAGTGAAAATACTGAGAATTCGGACGGGCCGTACAGTTATTGGGCCGTACGGCCCATCCATCCCACACTGCTGCCTGGCCATATTGGCCCGCATGCTATCTGGCCCACCCGGATTCCAGCCCGAATGAGCCCACAAGGCCATCTGGTCCACAGGACACAGATGCCGGCCCATTAAGAGGGGGCGACTAGGGTTGCCTTCCCTAGCCGCCGCTAGTTTCTTCGCGCATTTGCCGCACGGGGCAAAGCAGAGACGGACTCAGCGGCAGGGAAGCCGGGTGGCTGGGCAACTCGGTGGCGCAACAGCAAAACTAGGTGGCTGCGCAGCTCGGTGGCGCTGGACACGAGCAAGACGGGGATGTGTCGGCTTCAAGCGCGATGGCCGCAGGAGCCACGGCCATTCCCTTTGAGCGAGCGCTGCCACCGATGACTACGCGGGAGACGCGGCGACTCAGCCGACGATGTGGCCGAGGAATGCGGTAGGCGATGCTTCCGGCGGCACGGCGTCACTTCCGGCGATGCGGACGAAGAACACATCGGATGCTGCGCTTCGGGCGAGCAGACGCATCAACGCCGTCATGCGCTTCGGGCTCTCCGGGCACACAGGCGGTGCAATCGACAGGGCAGCGAGGCGATCCAAGCGGCGCCGCCGAGGGTCGAGGTGTGGCCGTCGATGCAGCTAGCATTGCCGGCGGCGAGGGCAGCTTCGGTCCGATGGTATGTGCGGCAATGAACACAACGAACGGTCTTTAGGACCTATATATATATTTTTGGATGAACAGTAACCACAAGCATGATTGGTATTGATCCGATCTTATTGATCACAGGTGAGGATGTGGAGAAAAATGATCTACTAGATCGATAGTAAAATCCCCTAAATTTCTGATTTAGGGCCTGTTTGGTACGGCTCCAGCTCCACCAGATCCGTGCATCTGGTGGAGCTGGGTATTTCTAGCTCCACAGATCCGTGGAGCTGGAGCTATGAGTACATTAAGAATGTTTAGATGGATCATCTTGTTTATATTTTAGACAAAAATATAAACTTAATTTACTTTATTTTAACCTACAAGTTTCAGATCTCAGGAGAAGCTGGGATCTGGAGCTCTACCAAACAGGCCTTTACTAAATTCAATCGTGATTCAATCGATCATGCCAATCTGTTACCTTGATTCGTCCTGCAGGGGAAATTCTGTAGTCTATCGCGTAGGACTTTTTAGGCAATCTGAGTGGGTGCCGGCGTGATGGCGAGTTGATTGCAGATCGGATCGGGCGATCAATCGCTGGTAGTAGTCGTTCGTTGTAGCCGACGATCCTCCTCCTTGTGGTAGAGACTCTTGCTGATAACGTGTTGTAAAATGTTGTCGAATGCCAACGAACAATCACCAATAGTAGACTAGCATAATGCCCGTGCTAACGCTACGGCGATATTTGCCAGATATTTTTCCAAACTCCCGCAAGATCTCCAGGAACTGCAACAATGCATTATTTGCCAGATATTTTTTTCTAAGCGGAGCATGAGAGGAAAGATAAACATGCACAACAAGAATTGATAATAAGATTCACTAAAATTAAATATTGTGAATTATATACAATGGTGCTTTTTACATGAATCTCAAATTAAACATTACCAACAGTAGGCAACTTTAGTAAAATTAAAGTTCTTACTGCTAAATTAAGTTCATAACAGAACAAATGTAACACAGCAAACCATGTACGCTATCCACTTTGCTCTCAGACAAGAAATGTTTTCACCATTCTTTACTTTAACATATTTTCAGAATTCCCTCTTCTAAAATGATTCATTATCTCACATTCTTCCACATGGCAGTGAAAAATGCTATGGTCTTGCACAGAATCGCAATGATGGAAGCAGGCACCGGAAATGAGAATGTGATCTATTCTAGAATCGTAATTGTATTCTTCAGCTCCAACTTTTTGATTAAAGCAAGTATAAGCTCCTGCCCTGCAAAAAAGAAATGCAGCAAGGTTAAAATAGCAAAGTACAGGGTTACCAGGTATTTTTTGTGTAGGAATGTACTATATGTGTAATTCTTATAAAGACAGAAACTAATTGTTGCAAAGGAAGGAATAATGGGTCACATGCATAGTAATTCTTACATTTCTGAAGAAATTGTTTAACAAATAGTGAAATATCCACTTACCCTGTGGGCATGGAGCAGCTAGTTATAAAAAAGCCAAAAGTAGAATAGGTTGGAGTAGAGTAGCACATACGTAGGCAAGCCAAAAAGAGGGCTTGCAATACCTTTCAGGGTGTTTTGATCTGAAAGCGTCAAAAAAGGGACCTCCATGTTCTCTCAGCATGGATCTCAACCATTCCCGAAACCTTGAATTAGGGAAAGGATAATAAACCAACTATTGTTATTCCTGAGTGACTTCATAACTGGAATTCCTTTAAAGAGAGCAGGCATAAAACTAATAAGTTGTGTTGAGTATATCAAATAGTGCCTTCGTCACAATGGAAAGCCCAGTCCAAAACATTTGTTTGAAGCTTCACTGTAAATGGTTGTTGACTTGTTTTTAACAATTTCTTCTGAACTTGAAGCCTTCATACAACAAGGTTTATTGATTCATTTTACGTGAAAGGGAAGTTAGATATAAGTCAAGAGTATCATGCATCCTGTAGATGGGATTTCACTTGAAATGTCTCCTAATTTTTCTTTTTAGACATGATTACTACCATGCTTTTCATGCCATCAATCAATTGCCTCACCCTATCCTATGACATATCATGCATTAGTGCAGCACCAACAATAGATATTTAAACAAAATTTACACTTATGCAGAGAAAAATATCACCAGAGCATTTAAAACGACATTTTCTCATGAAACAGATTGATATCTTTCATAATACTGCTGAGGTTATTGTTTTATTTTTATTTCTTGAAATCATGCAAGCTCAAAAAATCTTTGCCCCGGAATTTTATTAAAGTGCAAGAAAATCTCACTAAAAAAGAAACGGAACATAGCTTCAGCTTACATTTGCTTCTCGAATCCAGGTGGGGCATCACACCTATCCATAGGAGAAGGAGCAATATTCAAATCTCCAACAACAAAAACTCTCTTCCCAAGAGCCAATAGATACTCCTATCGTTTCTAGAAGATATTGGAAAAACAAAGACAGTGTAAGAAAAGTCCCTTAAGTAAGTTATTAACATATCTGTAGCAAAAAACTAAGACTGGCTATAATTATTGTAGCAAAAATCTAATATTGACAACTTGTACCCTTGATGTGAGATCATATGGATTGGAATCAATCTAGGAAACACCAATGAAACAGCTAACGAAACAGAAATTGAGGAGATGAGAGACATCCAATAGGAACGATCATCCAATCACCCCTCAGTTCGCAAGCCTACACTTTTAATCAGTGCTGGAAAAGAAAGTAAAATAATTAGTGGTCATTGCACATGAAAGAAACAGAGTAGCACACTTCAAGGAAGTTAACATACCTAAAGTATATAAGGGCAGGAGTTTGAGAGCCTCTGGGAGAATCAACTGCCCAGATGAGGTTACAGATGCACAATATTTACGGTAGGACTGGAGAATATTTATACACGAATTTGTTACTTCATCCCGAAGATGGGGTCAATCTGCTTCATCCTGGAAACCACATTCTGAATTTTCCTGTAACTTGTCATCATGCTTAAAGGTGACCATTACAGTTTTGTCAGAGTCAATCTGCATCATGAAAATCTCTTTTCAGCATAGGCAATGGAGGAAAATAAAAAAACAGAAAGAGATTCTGTGTAGTGTAAGCATGAAATGCAAGGAACTTCCATTTTAAAGACACAATGCCAAGAAATTCAGGTCTATCATTAGAATTTAGTCTGACCTCCTGTACTTCAGCAAGAACATAACAAGCAACATTATGACAAGCATTGGATTATAGAAGGATTCATACACATATCCAGTAACAGTGCTAAACTGCAAATATATGAATTCCTATTGTTTATGTAACCAAATGCATGTCACAACAAATTCTATAGCCAAAGCTTCAGTTAACAATTACTGCAGAAAATTTTAAAACCAATTTTACTATGCATCAGTTTTAATCACCGACCGATGGAAGATCAATGTCAGTAGGAACATGCTTGCAGAAATTGCCGAAATAGTCCTGAACTTGGAGGCCCAGCTGATGGAAAATAGAGAAGGGAACAAGTCAAGATCAAACTATAACATAAAGAGCTTAAGAAAAAGGAAAAATATCTTGTGCAATTAGACAGGCTGGTGAAACCACGGTGCAACCCAACTAGAAAAAGTTTCAAAAAATTCTGAAAAAAATTATGGATGTACATCTCAGCTTACCCCATCTACATATAAAATTTCATGATCAAATTCGTCCTGTGCTAAGAGTAATAAAAAAGAAAACTTGATCATGAACAGTAACAGTTACTGTTCATAATCAACTTTGTCTTTTTTGTAACTTCTAGCACAGGATGAATTTGATCATGAAATTTTATATGTAGATGGGGTAAGTTGAGATGTACATCCATGATTTTTTTCAAAATTTTTTGAAACTTTTTCTAGTTGGGTTGCACCGTGGTTTCACCAACTCTCTGGTTGCACAGGATATGTTCCCTAAGAAAAATGTTCTAACATTAAACTCACCTGACTGCACCTGACACGCATAACAGCCTCAAAACCCTGAGGTCTACTGATATTCCATCTGATATCATTGAAGAGCTTGGCCGGATCTGAAAGAGCAGAAAACGGATAGTAGTAGTAAACCTGCAAAGGAAATTACATATTTAGAAGAAACAACATTAGAAACAATCACCATCAATATGCGGCTTAAAAGAGAACAGCACTGAGATGCAAAAATAATGACATAACAAAAGACGCAAGCCACTTAGATATGCAATGAAGAATTCACCGTGTTAGGTTTTCTCGCCCACCTACCTGGGCAATGCCTACAACTCATCTTTGCCAATAAGGATATCTATTTGGTTCCCTATCTTTGACAGGAAATCTTGCCTGAGCAAGAATTTTCTTGCCAGTGATTAAGAGAAATCCGCTCATCCACAGCAGATTAGCTCTTACACACAGGTCATCAGAGCTCGAACCACCGTGCGAGAAGAAGAAACCACATGGTCGTGATGCATCCGTTGGTGGCCGCAGTGCATACCCTAGTGCCGACGCCGTCCTGATGGCCGAGAGGACGTGCGCGTCGAGGGGCGCGCTTTGGAGGCACTCGCGGATGTCCTCGGCCGACCTCCCCTGCACGTGCAGCTCCCCCATCATCCTGTCCTGGAGGAAGCCATCACGACAAGATCGATTGCGCTAGGCTGGTCACCTAGATGCATCTGCGCATGTGTGCGCAGCAGGGCAGGGCAAGATGCACGAGTATGTGGCGTACCATGAGGGGATTCCAGCGCATGGTCGGGCGCAGGCGGTTGAAGGCGTCGGCGTCGGAGCTTCGGCCGGCGACGGGCTTCGCAGTGGCGGCTGCGGGCTTCGGCGGCGACGGGCTTCGCAGGTGGCGGCGGAGCTTCGCGCTGGCGGGATTCGGCGCATGGACAGCGCTTTGGCGAGCTTTGCGGCGGCCGACGGGCTTCGACGTCGGGCGGCGGGCGGCGGGATTTGGTGGGCTTCGACAGAGGTGGGGTGCGACGGCACAATTGCGGCGCGATTGGGGGGCTTCGGCGCGTATTGGGGAGGGGAACAGTTGGGCATGGATTTGTGATCTGTGACTGGCGATTTGTGCGGGGCGGAGAGGGAAACAGTTGGCGCGGGGAGGATGAACCTGATGATTTGGACCCTTTGATTTGATGAAGTGGTGTGATAAAACATCTTGGCGCTTCATTTTGAGGAAGGGAGTTTTTTGTGTGCACATATTAGGGTGGATAGAGAAAAAGTACTCTCTGTGGAGACAAAAAGCTATGTGGCTGTAAAAAAAACCAACTGGTGAATTATAGTATAGATGCAATCACGAGAGCAAGAACAATAGACACACAATGTAGGGGTGGAATTCTCTCTCGCTTTATTGATTCAATGGTTTACAAATAGGGCACCCGATATATATAGTGATGTGAGGAGAGAGTTTAGATTCGACCGCACCATAAAGAGATAGAGTCCTAACCATATTTGGTTTAGGTTTCCTTATCTCATAACAGGATTGAAGTTTTGCGTTGGGGGAAGACTAGCAGCATGTATATTGGTTGCTGGGAAGTCTCATGTCTGGTACCTCCTGGTTTTTCATAACAGAAATGCTGACTCATTTTGCTTTTTTCTTCACCGCATGATCTTATAAACACTACCAAGAGTATATCTTGCATTGAGAAATAAAACCTGCAGGTACTTCCTTTACTTTTCAAGTACACTTAACAAGGCAAAACTCTTACCAATTTTGTACCTTTGTCTGAAACATTCTCCGCATCGTTTGTGTGTGCAAAAGCTAAACAAGATAAAATCAAGCACCGACATAAATTTATACATCCTTTTACAGCTTTAAGGTTACAGTAAACTCTCATTAAATGTTACGGGCAACAAACACAGGAGTGGAACTGGGTTTTAGGCTAGTGGGACCTGGGCTCAAGATCTAACTCAAATAACAGACAATACTGTTTATTTTCTATTTCGACCTGAGGCCTATACTGCATATCCGGTCTGCCCCAGCCACCCAGCCGCCCAGGCTTGCTTGACCAGGGCACCAGCCACCAGGAGTCTCGGTCATCTCGCTCATGCCGCCGCCCTCCCGCAGTCCCGCCCGATCCGAGCTCACGCCGCCGCCGGCCACTGCTCCCGCCCGCCTGTTGTCCGCCCCACTCCCCCTCCTGGCGGTCGGCTGCCGCCCCGGCCCCGGAGATCCTCAACTTTTTGGCGATGATTGGTGAAGCTCATCCCAGATCGGCAGATCCCACGACCGCCGCCTGTCGGTCGCCGCCCCCGGCCCCGCCCGCTGCAGATCCCGCCGACGGGCGACGGCGGCACGGCCGCCACACTCGGACCGCTTCGCCCGGCACCGCCCGGCCGCGCCCCCAGCCCCCACGCCCCTGCGGTCCCGCCTCTGGTGGTCCTCGGCCCCGATGGCCCGCCCGGCGCCCGTCGGCCGCAAGCTCTGGTGAAAGACCTGCAACTCTCCAGCTATTGCAGGAGAGTTTGAGGATCGTACAACATTCTCTATATTTTTAATATCCCTTGTCCGTTTCAGAAGTTCAGTATTCACACACGGCACGATGGTCAGCAACTTGGCTGGCTGCCCTATGATTGTGCATTTGTGCTTGCATCGCAGGGTGGTTGCGGCTCTCAAGGGAGATGCAGGAGGTAGGGGACATGCAAAGTTGTTCCTCAAAAATTATGCTTATTTTTCCCCAGTATTCCTCTGCCTGTTGCTTGAGAAATTATATGCATGGCAAAGGTAAACATGCAGAGACGGTGTGACCGTGTGAGTGTGACCTGAACTTTGCCAGGATTCTCAACTTAACTGGTATAATCAGAATTAACCAAGCCCAATAATTTTCTTTACTGGGGGCCTGCATTGCTTTTTTAAGGAGAGATGCATGGATAATTTGTGTGTCTCCAGTTTGCCCAATCTGACTAGGATTGTTGAACACAACCAGCGAGCAATAATCTTGGATTGTAAACTGAAAGCAACATGTCTAAACTATTTGCAAGCATTGAAGATAACAAGATTTTACGTTGTTTTTAAAGTATGAGGTCTCGTAAACAACAACTACTTCGTAGTCTTCATGCTAGTAGTATGTTATATTCTTCTAATGCAATTTGCCTTAATAGTTACCTTCGTAGTTTTGTGTGCCTAATTTACATATACAATTTCATCTTTTACAGGTTCAGGTTCTTGTTCCATTATTGATGAAAATATGATAGTCTCAGATGCACCGAACCCTTGTTAATTAGGTATTAACTTTTCTACCACTCCACTACGCTATATTGTTTTGACATATTTTATCTATTTTATTGAAATGTTAAATATGGAATTTAAATTTATTTTTAATTGTATATTTGTGCTGTACTTTTGTTATACCTAAATGTCTGTAGTCTTTGACAATAGTAATAATCACTTATTTTGGCCCGAGACGTACATAAATCCTGACTCCACCATTGACTATAGTTAATGAGGCATCCAATAACTGAAACTTCAATAACCAACGCTCACTGAATTTGCAGTGTTTCTCTTTTATATCTTACAGTACGTGACACCCTGTTATGGACTCGCAAGGATTTGAGGGAGAAATCAGAGGAGCAGGGAACAAGAGAGGTAGTTGATAGAAGAACTTGGGGCAAAAGTTAGAGTTCTGTTCTTACATGCGTTCCCAAACCCCACATTCAGGTATTTAAACCCCATCCGCATCGCTTACATGTGGACCCAGCCACCAGCCTCGCTGGACAACTCAACACACCCACACACCGCTCACGCCGAACCCACAGCCACACACACTGTAGCATATCCGGCACATCCGGCACCTAACACTCCCCTCCCCTTAAAATCCGGCTTGTCCCCAAGCCGGCGCCTCTGGAAATTGATGATGCAGTGCCGCTGCGTGCTCCCAAGTAGCCAAATCAGATGGCAAACCCGACCATTTGACAAGACAGGAGGAAATCACATGATCTCCCTGCTTGATCAGGCGGCTTTTCAGAATTTCAGCTGGAACAGAATAGGGCTGTGGAACCAAGCAGTGAACCGAGAGGACAGAAGCCGATGGGACAGAAGATGGCAAATGTCGTTTCAGCTGCGAGACATGGATGACAGGATGAATTTTACTTCCGGCAGGCAAGTCCAACTTGTAGGCAACAGTACCCACCTTCTCCAGAATCTTATAAGGCCCAAAGAAACGAAAACACAACTTCTGATTGCTGCGGGTGGCAAGAGACGTCTGAGCATAAGGCTGGAGCTTCAGATAAACTAGTTCCCCCACCTGGAAGACGCGATCTGAACGGTGTTTATCAGCTTGAGATTTCATCCTAGCACACGCTCGGTCCAGATGCAGTTTCAGCAGTTGAGTCACTCTCTTCCGTTCATCAATCCAGTCATGAACATCCTTCACAGCAGTAACATGGACATCGGAAAGGCCAAAATGGCGAGGTGGATACCCATACAACGCCTCAAACGGTGAAACACCCACAGCAGTTTGAAGAGTGGTATTATACCAGAACTCAGCAAGGGGTATCCAGTCAGCCCATTTCTTGGGGCAAGCATGGACAAAACATCGCAGGTAGGTTTCGAGACACTGGTTCAGTCTCTCCGTCTGCCCATCCGTTTGAGGATGATACGCAGAGCTCATCTTCAATTGGGTATCCGACAGACGAAATAATTCTTGCCATAAAGAGCTAGTGAATACTTTGTCTCTATCGGAGATAATAGACTGAGGTAAGCCATGCAACTTATATACTTGACTGAAGAAGAGCTGAGCAACTTGTAGGGCCGAAAATGGATGAGTAAGGGGCAGGAAGTGACCATACTTCGAGAACTTGTCAACGACAACCAGAATGACCGTATATTTGTGGGAATTAGGTAAGCCTTCAATGAAATCCATGCTAATTGTATGCCATGCTTGAGTAGGTACCGGCAATGGTTGCAACAGCCCCGGAAGCTTAATGTGTTCCACCTTGGCCTGCTGACAGATAGAACAGGTCTGAACATATTGGCGCACAATCTCCTTCATCTTTGGCCAAGCAAACAGAGCTTTAATTTTGTGATATGTAGCATGGAGACCAGAGTGCCCACCTATGCCGCTGCTATGTAAAGCTTGGAGTATATGTTGCTGCGCCAGGCCATTATTACCCACCCAAATGCGCCCCTTGTAGCGAATGACCCCATCACACAAGACAAAGCCCTTGTCATTGGAACCGGATAAACACAGTTCTTCATACAACCGCTTAGTATCAGAGTCATCCTGATAGCCCGCCACAAGGTTTTCCAACCACACAGGAGAACAGCTAGAGACTGAATGGAAGTCCCCGGAGTTAGACTTCCGCGACAAGGCATCTGCAGCTGTGTTGAGAACTCCCTTTTTGTATTGAATCTGAAACTGCAACCCCAACAACTTCACAAACGCTTTATGCTGCATGTCGGTGGTCAGTTTCTGTTCGGTCAAGTGCTGGAGAGCCTTTTGATCCGTCCGAATAATAAACTCGCGATGCTGCAAATAGGATCTCCATTGTGAAATTGCCAACAAAATGGCCATACACTCCTTCTCATACACCGACAACCCTTGATTCTTTTTGCATAAGGACTTACTCAAAAACGCCACAGGATGACCTTCCTGCATTAAGACAACACCAATACCGGTCTTGCTAGCATCAGTCTCGAGGACAAATTGTTTGGAGAAGTTTGGCAGGGCTAACACCGGCGCCCTTACCAGAGCTTGCTGCAACGTCCGAAAAGCCTCATCAGCAGATGGTGACCAGAAGAACGGCACACCTTTCTTCAGGAGGGACGTAAGAGGCTTAGCTATCACCCCATAATGTTGAATAAACTTCCGGTAATAGCCTGTGAGTCCCAAAAAACCCCGCAAAGCTTTGACCGTGGTGGGAACTGGCCAATCGATAACTGCTTGAACTTTAGTGTGGTCAGTAGACACCCCAGAAGCTGAAATAATGTGTCCCAGGTAAGCAAGCTGCTGCCGACCAAATGAGCATTTGTCCCGATTGATATACAGTTGATGCTGCTCCAGTATGGTAAACACTGTGGTAAGATGTTGTGTGTGATCTTCCAAAGAGGCACTATAGACTAAAATGTCATCCACAAAAACCAGAACATAACGCCGTAAAGCCGCCGCGAAAATACTGTTCATTACCCCTTGAAAAGTAGCCGGGGCATTTGTGAGCCCAAACGGCATTACAAGAAACTCATACAGACCTTGGTGAGTACGGAAGGCTGTTTTGTGTTCCTCGCCCGCTGCCACACGGATTTGATGGTAACCCGAGCGAAGATCCAATTTAGAGAACCACCGAGCTCCCTCCAACTCATCCAAAAGCTCATCGATCACCGGTAGTGGATGCTTGTTCTTCACAGTAAGCTGATTGAGTTTGCGATAGTCCACACAGAAACGCCATGTGCCATCTTTCTTGCGGACTAGTAACACCGGAGATGCAAATGAGCTAGTACTCTGTTGTATGATACCTTTCTGTAGCATATCCGATACCATCTGTTCAATTGCAGTCTTCTGCTGTGGGGAATACCGGTAGCCCCGGACATTCACCGGCTGTGCACCAGGCACCAGTGGAATGGTATGATCGAAATTCCTCCTTGGGGGTAAGTCCACTAAGGTTTTGAACAGATGTGCAAAGTTGTGAATGACCTGTTGCAGAGGTTCCGGTATGGCCTCTGGTGTTTCTTCCTTCAGATGAGCAACATCGGCTTGTGAGGTCTGCTGGAGATGAATGATGTGAGTCACAGCGCTCCTCCGCAGTAACCCCTTCAGCTCCTTAGCCTCAATGCCCTTTGTCTGAAGTGCACCTTCCTGAATGCCTTGCAACTTAATGCGTCGATTCTGGTGTGTGAATTGTAAACTTTTGTTGCCCCAGTGCACCCACATGGGGCTGTGCTCCTCCAACCAGTCAGCCCCGAGAATCATGTCATAGCATCCCAGCTGCAAAACTCGCATGTCCTGTTGAAAAGAGTACCCTTGCACCCACCAAGACAGAGCCGGAATCATTGTATCACACACCACAGCTCGCCCATCTGCCACCGTCAGGTGTATGGGTGTTATCTCCTTAGTCGAGCACCGCAATTTGTTCACTAATTCTGCACTTAGGAATGAATAGGTGCTGCCTGAGTCCACCAAAATGAGCACCTCCAATTTGCCGATTAACCCCAACAACCGCAAAGTTCGGCGTCGTGGTCCTCCTCGCTGCATTTGTTCTGTCACCACTAGTAACTCTTCAGTAGGCGCTAGGCCCATTTCCTCCCCTTCTTCGTCGGCAGATGCCGAAACTTGCAAAACCTCCACCAATTCTTCAATGATATGCAATGGAACCTGGTCCGGGCATTTATGTGTTTTACTCCATTTCTCTCCGCAAGTAAAGCAAAGACCATTAGCCCGGCGATAAGAACGCAGAGCCTCCAACTTCTCATCAATCTTGGTATGAATGATTTTCTTGTGCTCGTCACTCCTCTTGCCGTCATCTTGGTATTTACTATTCAGTTTAACTTTGTCAGCAAACTTACTGCCTCCTTTGTTGCCCTCCCTACTGTCAGATTTCTGGTAGGACCGTCGTTTGTTACCCTCCATTTCCTCCTCTTGAATCAGAGCCAACAAGGATGCAGTTTCCACATCACTGGGATTGTGCAGAATTAAGGCTGACCGAATTTCGTCCCTTAGCCCACTTAAAAAATGAGTTACAAAAAATACCTCATCCTGCATAGGGTTGTATAGCAAAAGATAATGCTGCAACCTCTCAAACGCCTCAATGTAGTCGGCCACAGAACCAGTTTGCCTCAGATTGATCAACTGATTCATCTGACGTTTATACTGATTTTTGCCGAACCTCCTTTCGACTGCCTCACACAAAGCCTCCCAATCATCAATTCGTCCCTTAGACTCTACCATCTGTAACCACAGAGCAGCGTTTCCACAAAAATTCAGGCAAACAAATCTAGTGCGCACTCCTGGATGAATACCCATCACCTCAAAATAAGTTTCACATCTTTCTCTCCACAACCTGGGGTTCTCCCCGTCGAATTTAGGGAATTCCAGTTTTGGAAGGGATGGACGTGATTGCCAAGCAGTATTGCCGTTCCTTCCTTCCCCTGAAAACTTCTCCTCCAGACCCCTTAGGTCTGCCCCCCGATATGCCTGATAATCCCCGTGTTTCTCCATTGCCATCACAGAAGGAGGGGCCCCCAGGATTCCCTTGGATGAACCCTTTCCCAATTCCTGCCCTCCCCTTCCCGTGCCAAGTTCGTGATCCTCACCTGGATGTAGTGCGGTTCCCAACGCTCCTTGTTGGGGTCCCAGCGTGGTTGATGAATCTCCCCGGATCAAAGTAGATCCTGCTATTCCGGGTAGCGCCTCCAGGATTTCCACCCTTCCTCGCACCCCTTCCATCGCCGCTCGCACTTCTCCGACCTCAGATTTCACGCCGTGCACATCTTCTAGAATCTGCTTCAACAATGTGTTGATCCCCTCAAATTGATTCTCTACCGAAGCCATGGTAGCGGACATCCTCGATTCCCACTGAGTCTGCTTCTTTTTGGGCGCCAGAATGTTTCGTCGAATCACTCTAACCAAATCAACCAAGCGAGGTAACCCCAAGGTTTTTGCGGAATTTCAGGATCGATTGACGATTCCCAGAAACTCCAACCCTCGTCTGGACTTTTGCGATTCAGTCGGAATGATCGACACCCAGAATCGGTGGCTCTGATACCAAGTGTTATGGACTCGCAAGGATTTGAGGGAGAAATCAGAGGAGCAGGGAACAAGAGAGGTAGTTGATAGAAGAACTTGGGGCAAAAGTTAGAGTTCTGTTCTTACATGCGTTCCCAAACCCCACATTCAGGTATTTAAACCCCATCCGCATCGCTACATGTGGACCCGACCACCACCTCATTGACAACTCAACACACCCACACACCGCTCACACCGAACCCACAGCCACACACACTGTAGCATATCCGGCACATCCGGCACCTAACACACCCCTGGGGCAATTACAATGCCAGTTAATAGGCGCCCTTAATCTCAACGTTATTGCGGTCTTTGCTTCTCCTGATGGTGTCATTGTGAATTTGTGGCTGCTAGATATGCTTATCTCTCAAAATTAAGATTAGACCAAAAATTTCCACACATCCTGCACATTATATACATGCTTTCGATCTAATTGGTTCCAATCAAGATAGGTTCCTGGCATGGAAAAAATGGAGGACATAACCGTCCTTTCCCTTGGCATTGGAGTTAGCGGTGCGTGCTCCAAATCCAGCAAAAGCAGTGGATGCAAACCGAAATCTCCCTTCCAATTCCATGTCTTGTTCCCTGATCAAGAAGACCACGAGAATAGTGATGGTCATATGAGGACCACTGTTATTACGGTGTCGCCTAGGCGACGCCTAGGCACTGACTAGGCGTCCAGGCTGCCGGCTGGAGCCGCCTTAGCTCGGCGCCTCGCCTGAAGCCGGCCAGGTGACCGCCTGGAAGCCCTGGCGTTGCGGCGTGGGTGCCTAGGCGTCGTCCAGGCCTTCTGGTTAGCGACTTGGTGGCTCCTCTGCTCGACGAAGTGGAGAAAGACCAAGACCGAAGCGGGATTGCGGGTGCAAAAGACCGAAAGACCACAGACCTCACGGGTGGAGAAGTGATAGGCGAAACCCTAGTTTCGCATCGCTGCCGCCACCCCGGTAAGCTTCCGCCTCCCGCTCTTCCTCCGCTTCCCCCACCTCCGCCTCCCCTTCTCCGTCCGCTTCTCCTTCTCTGCTCGGCGAGCTCGGCGCTCCTCTTGCCTGGCGACTCAGCGGCTTCTCTACTCGTCATCTCGTCAGCGCTCCTCTGCTCGTAGCTCGGGACTCGGGACTCGGGAGGATGCGCTGAGCTGAGGGCGAATGGGATGGCGATTGGTGAGTCTGGCGAGTGACCGGCGCCGAGCATTGAGCCGCTGAGTGCTGAGGAATGGCAATGGTATGATATGAGGAATGCAATGGCAGGCTCAGGGTGGCTAAGTAGTAGTAGCGTGAATGGAGAGGAAGGCATCGATTGGGAGCCTGGAATGGGGAGGTCAAGCGGCCATCGGTTGGTCAGGCTGATGGGCCGAGTAGGCCAGGCTAGGCATATGGGCCAAATTGACTTTTATGAATAGTAAAATAAACTAGTTTACCATACAAAGGCAGCTTTTCTAGGGATATTCTTTGGTCCAGGCGCCCCAGAGACGACTCGCCTCGCCGGGGCGCCGTGATAACCATGATGAGGACGAAGTTACGGCTTAGCGAAGAAAAGCTTAATCTGTTGAAACCGTCTACAAAGAGCATAGCAATCTTGATCCAAGAAGTTCATATTATGATATTACCGAGCATTTTGATGCATGAGAACTCTCAAGTTTCCTAGTATAGAAATGTCAAACTCAGAGAAAAAGTTAGGTCAAAGCAAGGGTCAAGTGAAGAAGTTGAACATAAAACCATGCCAAGTCAAAGTCGGTTTCGAACGTAAGAGCTGTGTACTAGCATTCACATGTCACTATTTGTCGAAATTAAAGTGTGCTTTTTAATTCGATGGGTACTTTTGTCGAGATTATAGGAGCAAGTAAGAGACGGCAGCAGAGATTGTGAGAATCAAGAGAAGGTCCGAAGGGCTAATTAGGAGAACCGTAAATGTAAGAGGGAGTTAAAAGAACGGAGAAGTATTTCTCGGCATGACAATACTCACTGTGGTTTAAATTTAGTTGCCATGTGCTCATGTTGCAACAAGATCTTCAGAGACCACCACAATCACAAGAAACTGTAAACATATGGATCTAGACTTTTTTTTACTTGTCAAAAAATTGCACAAAAGATATTCATGGAAAGAAATTTTCAAGAAAGAACTTGTACTCTTCCGATATTGTTATTTTCTCACTGAAAAATGAAATGATTACTGTGTTGGTAAATTTGATTTCCTCCAAATTTCTCTTAAAATAAAAAAAAAATTGCCAGGTCAACTGGGCCGGCCCGGCTTGTGAGGCCAGGCCAACCCAGTCGGCCCAGCCGGAGGGAGTCAAGGGGCAGCTCGTAGCTGCCTCGTCTTGACCGAGAAAAGATGAGAAGGGCATGTGGAGAATGCGCAGGAGGAGGCAGCGGCTTCGTCCGCATGGCTTGGATCTGGGACTCCGTTGGCGTCAACCGGGTCGCCCGGCGTAGCTCCTGCGACAGCTGCGCGCGGCCGGTGTGGCGCCCGTTGCCCTTATCTCCTCCCTGAGACCCTATATATTCCGCTCTATGGCTCTCTCGGTGAGATCATCCCATAATCCTCCTCTCTAATCCGAAGTCACTCAGTCTCATAGGAGTTTGTAGCATGTTCTATAATCACTGGCTCTCTCTGAGTCAATCTGAGATTGATTCAACCTGTGGACGACCGCGTTAGCGTGTAACCCTAGTTGAATCAACACTTGATCTTGTGGTCTAGGGTTTGCCTTGTGATTAAGGGGTTTATACTAGGCTAGAACATTTGATTGGGCAGCATTGGTGCTGTCTGCTTGATCCGACTGTTTGTGATTTTCTCGGATTATTCACTTGCTGTGAAGACTGACCTGTGTGGTCTGTTGTCTTGTGTTCGGCATTTCCTCTCTTTGGCCGAGGGGTTGATTTGGTGGCTTTGTGCATCGCCTACTACATCTCGAGTTCTCTGGTGGATTGCCTCACCGTGGGAATTTTGGCTTTGTATCTCCGGAATTTGGCGCCGCCAATAATAAGCTACTAAGAAAATTTAACCATGATATAAGGTTAGATGGAACTCTACATATACTATGAACAAGCGGTGCAAGGACTATGAGCACATTATCACCATCTTCACAATTGCAATAATGGTAAGCTGTTGGTTCATGATGTGGATTTGGACGTTGCCCATCATTTTCGTCAATTTTTAGAAATTTTTTACAATACAACTAACATATTATCTAGTATGTACTACCCAACTTCTTGCTTAGTCATAGAGTGGCTTTGGACTATTGCTATCAATTTCAAACAAAACAGAGGTAATGATATTTTACAGCCCATTTTAGAACCAATGGAGAAAAAAATTTAAAATATTTTCAAGCTATTCCACATCTCTACTGTTTTGCTATTATCTAGATCCTTGGAGAAAATTAATTGAGTTGCATGGCACCTTCAAGAGAAAAGGTGAAGCATTCGATTTTAATTTTTCTGAGGTCTATACTCATGTTTATAATGAGTTTTTGACAAATATTATGAAAAGTTTGGTAGCAGAAGTGAAGTAATAAGATCAGCCTCAACAACGCAATAAGCACAAGGTAGTTCAACTGCTTCAAACATATGGAAGAAGCTAAAAGGCAGGGCATTTAATTTGTCTTTCGAAGCACTGAGCAGGTCACAATGAAATCCACGGGTAAAGATCAACCACTACCTTGAGATGCCTTTTGTGGATAGCGAGTTTGACATGGACGAGGACAATTGACCTAGCTTGCTTTTGTGGTGGAAGAATCACAAACTTATTACCCTACGCTATCGCATTTTGTACAGGACATACTTGTTGTTTTGGTGTCTACTGTCTCGTTAGAAGCCACTTTCAGTTTGGTGGGTAGGACACTTGAGCCAAGGAGGTCGTCTCTCAGATCTGAGATGGTTAAAGCAATTACATGTCTCAAAAACTGGGAGTATGCAGATGAAAGGACACAATATTAGATCGAGGATCCAGAGATCATGGGCGTGATAGTCGACTTTGACTATCTCAGCCACGAGTAGCCTATACATATGTACGTAGTTACTATACTCTTTTCCTCATTGGGGGTACTCTACACCAGGGTTTAAGGTTTTTAATGAAACTCTATACCTATTCAAGAATGAATAAAATATACTTTTTTTTGCCTTAACATTTGTGTCCATTGCCTTAGCTCTATGTGCCTCTAGCTCTTTTCCTCTCATCGTAATAATGCAAATGGGCCGAGCCTAGGCCGGTACAGCACAAAGCAGGCATGAAGCACAAATGGGCCGTGCCTAGGCTCAAATCAAAAGAGTGAGCCACTACATGACAGGCACTACGGGTTGTCTTGGGCTGACACGGTTCAGGCATGAGGCACAATGGACCCGTGCCGGACCGGTCCAGCATGGCACAACGCCCACCACTACTCATATGGAGGGCTATTGTGCAATACCGAGCAGATCTAGATCTCTCTCAGGTTTCACTTACCTTTTCGTAAAAAATGAACATTTTTAAGGAAGGAAATACATGGAAATACAAAAATTTGACGAACGCTTCCCAGGACAACAAGAATTTGACTATAAACATTTTATGGTGATAATAATTTGTGACTAGAGAAAGGGCAACATATCCTGTGCACACAGGTTTTTCGTGTACACACCGTGCACACCAACCAACAAAAGTCACAAAAAATTCTGAAAAAAATTGTACATATACTTCATAGATTACTCTATCTATGTATGAAGTTTCAATATCAAATTCATTATATATCAAAAGTTACAAAAAAGAGAAAATTTTGACAAGTTTAAAGTCACTACAGGAATCCTGAAAATTTTCGTCGGCTCTTAAGGAAGCCGTCGAAATTTAATTTATTTTTGACGGCCAAAATCAGCCGACGAAAGTTATGGTTTAATTTTCGTCGGCTTATATATAGTCCATGAAATTTAATTAATTTTCGTCGGCAAGGTGGAACCGATGAAAGTAAACCCGGGTTAGGGTTTCGGTGAACCTTATTATTTTCGTCGGTTGGGTTGTGGCCGACGAAAATTAATTATTTTTCATCGGCCAAGAGAAACCCACGAAAATAAACCCCGGGTTAGGGTTACGTGGCGGCTTTTATTTTCGTCGGTTAGGTTGTGGCCGACAAAAATTAATTAGTTTTCGTCGGCTAAAAGAAGCCCACAAAAATAGACGACTTATTGGACTCCGGCTCGGCTCAGCTTGGCCATTTCACGCGCTTGCCTCGCGCTCATCTCCTGTGCCGCCGCCGCCGCCCTGACGACGCTGCGCCGCTTCTGACGCATTGCCGCTTCGCTCCGTTCTGCGCCGCCCAGACGCCGTCTGTCCGCCTGCCCAGACGCTGCTCGATCCGTCATGCCGCCGAGATCTTCTCTGTCCTCGCCGCCGGACGCCGCCCGTCTCGCCGCCGAAAGCAGATCTTCCACGCCCGCCGCCGTCGCCGCCAGACACCGTCCGCCCGCCCACCACCGAAAGCAGTTCTTGACGCCTGCCGCCCCAGACGTCGCCCGCCGGCTGCCGCCCAGACGCCGGAGCCGCCGAGTAGATCTTCCCCAGTCCCCACGGCATACAAAATCGCAAGGTATTTGTTTTTCTGTGATCTTACAAAATTAGGGTGTGCATGTGTTTTTGTCAATTTCATATAGTACGGATGTAATCCCTTTAAGAACATTGAAGTGCCACCATTGTTCTTCTCAAATCTCCAATATCGTTCATGAGAAGAATTTTTCATGCATCCTTCCTACAGAGCAACTTTGGTTCCTTTCAGCGTGGAATGTTAATTTGGACTATAGAGCAGACAAATTCTATTTTCATACTCTTGTCAAAGCACTGGGGACTTGGCGAATGGTGATACTGTCACAGAGCCAATAACCGCTTCTGTCTGTTTTGCATGTGTAAGAATGATAGGCCTGAAGATTGCCACTCAGTTCACTACACTGAAAGCTAATGCCATTAAACATATAGCCAGACTTTTTCAGACAACAGCCTGAAAAGTCAACAAATAATAGCCGAATGTCTAGGTATTTTTCGGTCATCAAACACAGTATCATCCAACTTTATATGTTCTGTTTGTGTGAAGGCTGGGCTGCACAACATGGAGGCCTATGATCACCAAGTTCAGAACACTTGACTTCTTTGAGTTTCAAATCAATAACAACGGCTCGGCAGAATATGGAAGCTAAATCAGATGCAACTTTTATGGGACGATAGGTATCACCTTTGAAAAGCATATGAACTGTTGGTACTCGGTTGCAAACTGCAATAGATACTACAGTACAAATATTCCAATAGATAAGCAACAGAAATAGGCAATAAATAACACCCTATCAGCTTCATGTGGATTATTCCAACGCAATGTCTCAACCACCAAAACAACCTACAGATTAACTATTTCCTACTTCCTGACATAAATCTATCCTGTAGATGGTAATCTAGAAGTATATAGAGTTAACAGTTTTGAAAAAATGCTTCTATGTTCCTCAATTAAGAAAACTGCACAAATTCTTAAGGAAGTGAGTTGAGCTGATCTACTGTCAATAGTTAGTAACTACTGACTCGAAAATTTGTGCACTTTTCCTTAAGCTGGAGCATATAAGAACTCATACACTGCTTTTACAACACCCAGATGGGGAAATTTTTTTGCATGCCACTGCAAATTGCCAAAATCCTGGATATGCCATCCCTTGTCTCATTGAGCCACTGAGACAAGGGATGGCCTATCCCGGAATTTTTTTTTTCAATTTGCAGTAATTAAACTAAGAACCTTGATCTAACTGTTGTCTTTGTTGAATTTAGATTGTTATAACCACTGAACATATATATTCCATAAATTTCTTTTGCTTGTTCGATCTTTACTCGCTACAGATGGGTGGTAAAGAAACTAGCTTGTGCTGGAGTACTGCTGGTTAGACATTGAAGATCATTGTCACTTCTTTTTTCTTTTCTTTTTTGCTATGAGATATTATGATCTTGTCTAAAAGTGACATAGAGGAGGATGTGAGAGCTTTAGTTTGTCAATAATTAAAGATGCAACATTGTGTTCTTGGTGCACAAGTTAATATGTCCATTTGACCATCCAAGTATGCATGGGTGCTTATTGTTGCGTTCCTGCTATTTCCATGATTTAGGGTTTGTTCAATATTGCGGTAGATTTAAAGCACTTATGTGACAATATTCTTTTTGTATATACTCCTCCGCTTATTTTTATAAGGCAGTTGCTTTAGCCATACCATTTTTACATATCTAATTTAAATATTTAAAAGATATTGACAGTTGCTTTAGCCAAGTGTTCCACGCTTTAAATCCCATGACACATGTTCTTTACACTTGCTTTAATCTATAGTCTCAAGTATGGGTGACGATCGGCGATGCATGTATGATGGTTGGGATAAGAGTGGGGCTCACTCGAATGAGTGGGTGGCCAAGACTATGGCTTTTGTGAACCGTGCGTTCTCTTTGTCTAGTACCGATAAGGTGAGATGCCCATGCGGCAAGTGCCAAAATTTGTCTAAACATGACAAGACAAAGGTGACGCTAGACCTTTGTCAGCACGGTTTCATGCCAAGCTATGAGCTGTGGGTGCACCACGGCGAGTCATTCTCTCAAGCTGAAGTAGAAGAGGTAGATGATGATAGGGCGGGCGATGATAGGATGGACGAGATGCTTGAAGCTATACGGCCGGAGTTCGAACTACATTCCGAGGATCCGCCTACACCAGAGGTTGAAAGGTTCTTCAAGGCCCTCAAAGCTTCGGAAGAGCAGTTGCATGAACTAACAGAAGTGACCCTCCTAGCTTTTGTGACACGGGTCATGGCCATTAAGTCAAAGTTTGCCTTCTCGAATAATTGTTACAACGAGCTCTCCAACTTGATCAGTGATGTGCTTCCGAAGCCTCATAACATGCCCAAAGACATGTACCATGCCAAGAGATTGGTTTCTACTCTCGGTATGAAATATGAGAAGATTGATGTGTGCAAAGACTATTGCATGCTTTTCTAGAAAGGGCATAAGAATGAGAAGAAGTGCTTAAAGTGTGGCAAACCGAGGTACGTCGAGGTTGTAAATGAAGATGGTGCAAAGGTGATGACTGATGTTGCACATAAGCAACTTCGTTACATGCCGATTACACCGCGGGTCAAACGGCTGTTTCTCTCAAAGAGAACCGCTAGGCACATGAGGTGGCACATGGAAGGTGTACGTGAGAACGACGGAGTGATGGTGCACCCATCTGATGGTGAGGCATGGAGGGCTCTGGACAGCTTTGACGCAGACTTCGCCCGCGATGCGAGAAATGTTCGCATTGGGTTGGCGACGGATGGCTTCACACCTTTCGGCCAATCCGCAGCCTCCTACTCATGTTGGCCCGTCTTTGCTGTTCCGTATAACCTTCCACCTGCTCGTTGCATGAAATATGAGTTTATGTTCTGATGCCTTATCATACCTGGCCCGCAACATCACGGGACACGCCAACGTGATGTCAAACCCTTAATCGAAGAGTTGAAACAGCTGTGGACGGGAGTTGAAGCATACGACTCTTACAAGAAGAAGAAATTCAACCTTCGAGTTGCGTATTTGTGGTCCATTCATGATTTCATGGCCTATGGTATTTTTGCTGGATGGAGCTGCCATGGAAATTTGACCTGTCCGATCTGTGGTTCGGACACGGATTGTTTTCGCCTAGCTTTTGGTGGAAAGATCAGCTACTTCGATTGCCATAGATGTTTCTTGCCCCAGAGACACATCTTTAGACGGCAGAAGAACGCTTTTAGGAAGAACACCATTGTCACAAAGGACCGCCAAGCGTCTAAGCGGGCTAGAAATTGCCGATAAGCCGAGTAAACCGTCCCAAAAGCGATGAGCGGGTTCAAGGTTTTGGAGTGGAGCACAACCGACTCACATATCTAGAATATGGGAGCTCCCCTATGCCAAGGCGTTGATTCTGATGCACAACATTGACGTCATGCACCAGGAACGTAATGTTTCTGAAAGCATCATAAGCACGTGCATGGATATGACGGACAAAACAAAAGACAACCTAAAGGTCCGAAGAGACTTAGCAGAGATTTGTAACCGTCCAACCCTTGAGCTCACCGAAAGTGGTAGTAAGCCACGCGCTCCATTTTGTCTTAAACCTAAAGAAAGAAAGAAGTGCTGAGGTAGATGAAAAAAATTGAAATTCCCCGATGGTTACGCTGCGGGCTTGAGAAGGGCTGTGAATGTGAAGACAGGGAAGCTAAATGGGTTGAAGAGCCATGATTACCACATAATCATGGAAAGACTCCTGCCTGTAATGTTTCGCGGGTACCTTAATGATGATGTGTGGAAGGTGCTAGTTGAGCTAAGTTATTTCTATAGACAACTCTGTGCTAAAGAAATCACGAAAGAGATGATGGAGATGTTGGAGAAAGAGATACCGGTGCTTGTATGTAAGATGGAAAAAATATTCCCTCCAGGGTTCTTCAATCCAATGCAACATCTCCTTGTTCATCTTCCATATGAAGCTAAGGTAGGTGGCCCTGTGCAATATAGGTGGATGTATCACATTGAAAGGGTCCCTGTGAAATTGTTGAGTTCTATAATTTTGTAATAACAATTCTTAAATTTGACATTGCAAAAACGTTACCGTTTGGCTGATCCTGCCGAATTGGGCCACGCAACTAATGTGTTCCATGCCAATGCAACGAAGGTAGTCAGGGATGCATTCTCCAATGCCCGGATTCAAGCAACAAATATGTACTTGAAGGGCATAGGGCGCCGAATCGGCAAGTTTGGTCGACGAAACTTACTTGATCAAGAACAAGATAAGGTGTAAAGCATATTAGGGTTCATGGTCATTAGGTTGTGATGTTAATATTGTTTTGATGTATTAACACATGTGTGCAGGTCACACTTCCGTGGATGGAAGACCGCCCAGATGCTTAGGGCTCTTTGTCGTCGATGGGCTTCTCTGAATGGATCGCGAAGTCAAGGAAGCACAGAGATCGCAGAGGCGAAGGCGGAGGCCATACGTATGGCGGTGATGGACACATCTCAGATGGCTAAACGCATGGTAAGACAGGTCGCACCAAATATTTGCAAGAACATATTCACAAGTATATGTATGCCACTAACCCCTAGCTACAGGAGGCTCAAAGTGGTGTTCACCGAGTGACATCAAGTTTATGTGCGAGGTCATAAGGACGAGACCCATCACACCCGAGCAATTTGTGCACTCGGGTGGCCTCAGATCGTGGTGAGTTATCCACAATTTTCATTGAGTTCTCATCAACTTTCGAGCTCTAAGTTGTATGGTTCGCTTCTGCCTGCAGGAGAGATATGGGCAGGAAATGGTTAGGCGTCATGGTGAAGGCTACGATTGGCGGAAGGAACGTATTGACGGCGTGGCCGTGCATGCTACCGGAGGCGGAAAGGGCCATGGATGGTAAAATGTCATAGTTTCTCAAACTTTGTTAATGCGAGCAATAAATTGAAGTTCTAAAGCCTTTGTGTTCTTGTATTTTGAAGGTACTCCATGCTCACCGGAGTGATTGACTTGAGGGAGGTGCGAGCTCAGAGGGGGTCTTCTTCGCAGAGCTCGGGGGTTAGTAGTAGCCGTCGCCCCTCAGAGCAGGAGGTAGAGGTTGCTAGGCTGCGCGAGGAGCTAAGGCAGCGGGATGAACATCAAAGGTCGCAGGAGGCATACTATGCTCAGTACATGGCACAGCAGCAGGCGGCTATTCAAGTAAGTTTGAGCCCTCAACAGTTAGCATTCCGAGCATGCAACAATATATGAAATCGACACATTGCATTTACAGCAATGTTCCAAAGAAGAGGCTGCACCATTATCTTTCCACCATGGCAGCCGCCACCACCACCGCCATAATGGGGGATGTATCCTCCGGCACCTTCTGCAGCTCAGGTTAGCTAAACTTGGTCTTTTCTAGCGATATATGGATGCTCAACACAGTCTGCAGTATGCTTATGACATGTTTTGCTGTTAAAACTTGGCAAAAGAACAAAATTGTCCTGGTTAGATTCACCATGTTAATTACCAGCAGAAATCAGCCTCATCCTCCTGAAACTAAAATCAGAATCAGCGGCGACTACAATTTTACAGCGTGGTCAATGCTTCAATGAGCTGTCAATCTGATGGCAACGACCATTAATTAATTGCTCATTCATCTATCCATGTATCTAATACTACACTGATTATGCTGCTAAATTCCATTGATTTCTTCTAGAAGATCATGCTCATCCCAACATATCCCTTTCTGCAAGGACCTCGCATTGAAACTAGCACCCCGGCAACAACTCATTTCTGCGCATAAAGAAGCACATCCTGAAACGAACTCGACCTCTCCGTGTGATCACTTTTATACCATCACTCACCTAAGTCACACAAAGTCAAGGCGTTGTCCTGAAATGTTGTACTACTGGTACTAATATTATGTGGCTTTCAATTTTTCCCCCTTGAGAGGAGCAATGTGTAACCACTGATCAATAATAAAGTCTCATCTGACATCATGAAACCGTAGCATTTGTCTCCATGAACAAATGCCCTGCCTTGGATCACTTAAGTTTTGACCTGAGCATGTTTGAAAAAAAATCTGCATGCATTGGACTGCACACTGTGTTGGGCACCCACCCTATTTTCCCTGAATTCAGTTGTCATCAGTGATCATCCTAATCAGTAGGGCATGGCAAAGGGTCTAAGTAGTTACCCAGTATTAAACTATGTTGGAAGTGGCCCATATGGTGTTATGTTATCTACTTATTTGAACAGTTAAATTTGGTCAATTTAGCAGAACTTATTAAACTATGTTGAAAGTGGCCCATATGGTGTTATGTTATCTACTTATTTGAACAGTTGAATTTGGTCAATTTAGCAGAACTTACTCTAATCTAGTTAAATTTGGTCTACTGTATCGTAGGGATCGGGGACAACACGCCTCGTGTTTACCAAACTCGCCATTATTACCCGGCAAAGACTGGAGAGCAAAAGTGCGTTTGTCACTTGTCATATTCTTGGTTAGTTTTGTTACTTCCCACAATTTTTTGACTAATCGTGAATTTTGATCTTTAGGATTCCGAGAGGCCATCTCAATTCGTTCAAAACCTATTTGGCTCCGCAGGTAGCCACAACTCAAATGACTCTCGTGATATGTAATCTTGAGATGTTTGGTAATAATCTGTGAAATGATATTATTATGTGTGGATGAATGATATTATGTGTATGACTAGCAGTATGTGCGGATGAATGAATGATATATGTGGATGAATGATTGGATGATACATGTGGATGAATGAATGAATGAATGAATGAATGGATGATATATGTGGATGAATGGATGAATGAATGAATGAATGAATGGATGATATATGTGGATGAATGGATGAATGAATGAATGATATATGTGGATGAATGAATGGATGATATATGTGGGTGGATGAATGAATGGATGATATATGTATAATGAATGATATTTGTCTAAATCTGTATGAAAAATGGGTTAAACAAATGGCTGTTTTTTTTTTGTCAGCTCCAGGATAATTTTCGTGGGCCAGAAAAGCCTACGAAAATTAACCTAATTTATTTTCATGGGTTGATTGTGCCGACGAAAATAAACCTTATTAATTTTCGTGGGCTAGACGTAAACCAACGAAAATTAACCTTAGTAACTTTCGTGGGCTAGACGTGAACCGACGAAAATAAACCATTAACTTTCGTGGGCTCGTCTAAAACCGACGAAAATTAATCTTATTAACTTTCGTGGGCTAGAGGAAAACCGACGAAAATTAATTACTTCTCGTCGGCCGTCGTGGTTTATTTAAAATTGTGGCTTCGCAAAGAACTTTCGTCGACGCTTCTTGGCCGCATTTAAAATAACTAACTTTTGTCGGCTCTTGGCTAAAATTAAGCTAACTTTCGGCTCGTTATCTCTGACGGCCGTGGTCCGACGAAAATAAGGTTATTGCCGACGAAAATAATTATTTTCGTCGGCAATGGTATTATTTTCGTGGGTTGCTGGCCCACGAAAATTTTCAGGTTTCCTGTAGTGAGTTTTTAAACTTGTCAGAAATTTCTCTTTTTTGTAACTCTTGATATATAATGAATTTGAATCTATAATTTTATACATAGGTAGAGTAATATATGAAGTACATCTACAATTTTTTCAAAATTTTTCGTGACTTTTGTTAGTTGGTGTGCTCGGTGTGTACACGGGAAGGCTTGTGTGTACAGAACATGCATGTTGCCCTAGAGGGAGTAGATCCATGGAATAAATATTTTTTTCCCAATTTCTTGTGAAGACTTTTGTATCCACTATTTTTTTTTGTGATATAATTTGTAGACGACATCACAAACTATTCTTACCTGTAACTTAGAATACAATATATACGAAGGTTGATGTTGATTAACTGGAAACAAAACTGAGGAAAGGTTGAATTGGTAAACAAACTTTCCATTTAACTGAGTAACTAACCTTTCTTACGATGCTCAGTTAACGTCATACATCTAATTCTGTGGGAAAAAAAACTGCCTCTCAAATAGGGCATCTCGACTCTTGGCCGTGGAAAAAAAAAACCGAAAGCTAGTGCCCAAGAATCTGATCAATTTGGAGCTGTCAAAGGTAAGCATGATACGACACATAAGATTATTTTTACTAGTTTATATTTTGTTGTTAGGGATGCTAGCCGGATTAGCGCTGGAGAAGTGGAAGAACACGAGAGACAAGCCTCTGTCTGGTTGCAAGGAAAAATGAAAGAGGAAAGTGAGTGAGAACAGCATGTGAAAGAGGAAAGTGAGGCTGGCTTCATGCTGTGGAAGACTGCAAAAGTGAAAGAATCTTACTGTGAACGAGATGATTTGTGGTTGCAAAGCAATCAATGATTGTACTAGCATGCATGGAAGATGGAACCACTGAAATGTTTTATGTATCATTTTATGTGGTTGCATTATCGAGTCGAGTCTTATTAACCTTTTTCGCTCGATATTGTCTTATTCCATGTGCATGCTTGTCCAGAAGGGAGCCTGGCTCTTTCTTTCCTCTCAATTATTGGCCATGCACGTCCAGAAGGGAGCCTAGCTCTTTCTTTCATCTCAATTATTGGCCATGTGCATGCTTGTCCTGGCATAAAATGATACGTACAATGATACATAAAATGGTACATAAAATTACGAAATTTTGTAACTATTGTAACTATTTTGAACCGGATGAAAAATAGTACAAACGATGTTAGAAAATTTAGAAATTTTTTGTGGAGATTCCTGACATATTTATGATATTTCTGGAAAAATTTCAGATGATGATCAAATGTGATGAATTTTTGAAAATTCAAACATTGGTATTGTCCTGGTAAAGCGCTGAGCGGCAAGTTTAATCCGAATAAAAATTAGAACAAAAGAGGTTATAAAATGTTGAAATTTTTTTTGGATGGTCCTGACACATCCATAATATTCTCATAAAATTTTCATATGATAATCATGTTTCATGAATTTTTAAAAATTCGAACAGTGGTACTATCCTGTTACATGGCCGATGATCAATAATAGATTTACTTTAGCAATAAGAAAGGTTTAAATCTTTTAAAAATTTTACATAAGGGTGAGAAGGAAATGGTTAATATCTCATAAACATTTTGAATCATGATCACGCTCCAGCGAATTTATAAAATTCATAGAAGGCACAGTGCCATTTATGTTCTTTCTCTGTTTGATTTTCGAAATATAATACAACAAATTAAGTTCAGTGCTTACCGTATTGATATATTTTATTGAGCAAACAAAGAAAGTTAAAATTTTTTGAAAATTTTACAGCATGGTACTGACAAAATTCTTAATCTTTTATAAAATTTTTAGATGATGATCACACTCGAGAAAATTTATAAAAATCTAACAAGCTTACTGTCCCAATTATGTCCATTCTGTTTTTGATTTTTTAAAGATAACAAATGATGTTAAATTATGTTGAATTTTTTTGTATGATCCCAAACTACTAAGAATGGTACCATAAATTTTTCATATCATTATCAAGCTTTAAAATTTTTTAAAAATCTGACAGTGTTTCCGCCCAAATTTTAAAAAATCTCAAAAAATTAGTTTTTCATCAAATTTTCATGGAAGATCACTTTCTAGTAGGTTATTGGACCAAATCCGGTGCTCAAAATTCAAAATCCGGACTCCAAACCCGAAATTTCGGTGAAATTTCGAAATTACTGTAGTATTTTCAAATTTTTTTTGAATTTTTGAATTTGCCCGACTTCTACAATCTCGGGGGGGGGGGTCCGAAATCCGAAATTTCGCCGACTGTAGATAATGTGTTTTTATTGACTGTGGATGGTGGGGACATTGATAGGGTGTTCTTGGTCTCACTTGTTATGCATGAAAAAACCACGAAGGCCTATTCAACCTCTCTGTGCATTATAATGGCCAGATTTTCGTCTCCTTGAAGGATCTTTCTCTTGTGAAGGATCTGGTTGGTTGTCGTGAGAAATTTGCATGTGGAGATGTGACATTCAAATGTATCTATCAAGTCATCTTTTAAAGAGTCTAAACAACCTACCCACTCTAATGCTATTAAGCCACAACCATCTATTGCTATGTTTCGAAAGAGAAGGCGGGGTGTGTGAGACGGTGCGGTGGAAGGTGTAATGAGACTGCGGTGCTATGGTAAGGACAATAGCGGTGACACTATGCATAGTGTCAACTGAAATTACCGCACAATCCACAAATGGAGCACATCTTGAGCATCCACAACACTATGCGATCCTATAGGTGCCGACGGTGCTCTAGATGAAGCTACGTGTCAGGTTATCCACAGCGGTGTACAACTGTTGGATATTAATCTTGACATGTTAAAGTTGCTCTCCGTGTCCAGTTGCGTTCGCATACATGGAAAGCTTTAGTCATCCGTTGATTCGTATTGAAAAAAAAAAGAAAACAGAAAAGCTGCAAGCAATTGCGCAGCACCAAAATTCAAAGTTTTGGTTTTTCTTTTGTGTTCCAACAATTGGTATCAGAGCATAAGGTTTTGGTTCAACCCGCTGCCCCCGGGAGGAGGAGACTCCCGGGGGTGGCACCGTCGGGGTGGGCTATTGCGGGGCGGCACCCGAGGAAGCGTTGGCGGTGTGAAGCCGCCAGAGAAGGCAACGTGGTCAAGGCGAGGTGACCGTGTGAAAGGTTGTCAACAAATCGGCATGACAAGATGGCAAGTGGTCGTCTGTCTGTCATGTTGAAACAGCGGGCGAGGAGATCGACGAGGTGTGTCCCGGACGTGTTCGTCGTCCTACAGTCGACTCCAAGTATGTGAAGATGTATTCGACGAGCTAAGTTCAGGATGTTGAGAAGATGAGACGCCATCTTGAAGTCAAGTTCGAAGAAGTTGGTTTCGATGAGTTGTGCCCTGGACGTGGAGTAGTTGTGTCGCCATCCTGAAGTCGAGATCAAGGTGTGAAGCATGGGATGTTGAGTAGGTGTGTCGCCATCCTGTGTGGTGTGTCGAGTCCGTCAAAGTTGACTTCGGGGCGTTGAAGAGGTGCGTTCGCCATCCAAAGTCAAGTCCGTCAAGTCGACTCCGGGACGTTGAAGAGATGTGTTCTCCGTCCAAAGTCAAATTCGTCGTAGATGAGTCCGGGATGTTGAGGAGATGTGTTCTCCATCCTATGTCGAGAATATGAGTTGGGCAAATCATAGTTGCGTCCGATTGCCTCAATAAGTAAGAGAGGTATGTCAAGATTACGGGGGTGAATGTTGGATATTAATCTTGACATGTTAAAGTTGCTCTCCGTGTCCAGTTGCGTTCGCATACATGGAAAGCTTTAGTCATCCATTGATTCGTATTGAAAAAAAAATGAAAACAGAAAAGCTGCAAGCAATTGCACAGCACCAAAATTCAAAGTTTTGGTTCTTCTTTTGTGTTCCAACAACAACAGCACTGTGATGTACTACGGGGCGGTGACACTACGGTGAACTACAGGCATCATGATTGGCCTACTAGGTCCGTAACATACTGGAATGATAGGGAAGAGAAGGGCTCACCTAGAAACCAAGGGAAGGAGGAGTTGGAGTGTGCTGGTGGGGATTGTATATGCCTAGGCCAGTGATGGGGAGGAAGGGCATTCTGGCAACTTTGGTGCACGAAGAGGAAGAATAAAAATAAAATGAGCATTAGAGAGAGGGAACCAAGGCAAACACAAGGGACATGGGCTTCGAGGTAGAAGCACATTGGGAAGAACAGAATGAGGCGACGACTATGTGGCGCACTCCGGCAAGCTTAGCCAATGGTGGGGACATTATGTCCTCCTTGTGGGGAATCAAGCAAGGGTGAGGTGAGCACTATGGAGAGGAGAGTGAGGTGAACATGTTGTGCAAGAATGAAGGTGGAGGCTCTCCCTAGCAATTGGAATCAATTGATGAAGCCAGTGGCTGAATTTGAAGAAAATGACTAGTGCGGCTCGATTCTTCTCCACCCTGGGCAGAGAGGAGAGAAGTTGTGGGAAATGAAGATTAGGAGCTAGCAAATAACATGATGTGGTTGGCTTGACCTTAAATAAAGAGGAGGAACGAGTGCAGTGACATGGCGCTTGTTTCGGGCATCAGAAATCATAGCGAGAGTGTGAGAAGAGGTAGGGCGAGAGCTAGAATGGTGTTGGGACAAGGTCACGGCATTGCACTAGAGGTAGCAGGGGCTAACACGTTGCCTAGCTCTCACGGTTCACACGCGTATGGTTGCACTGGCAAGTGAAAGCGAGAGGTGTAGGAAAGAAGCACAATACTTCTTCCTCCAGCCTAATAGGTGGGGCCAAAGCCCGCGCGTTAGTGAGAGCGGGAGAGGGAAGAGAAGGGGCGGCAGGTTGGCACTACTAGACTAGCTGCGTGGGCCACAAGGGGAGATAGAGAAGGGGAGAGGGCGGCAGCATGGGCTGTTCAGGCTGGGCACGAGAAGAAGAGAAAGAAGGAAGAAAGGAAGCAGGTCCAACTAGATTTGCCCCATGGGAGAGAGAGGAAAAGGAAAGGTTTGAAAATTTTAATTGCAACTCAAAATTTGATTTAGATTTAAATGTAAAATTTTGAAATGGTATCGCAACACAAGGATTTCAAATCATTTTTGGTTCACACCAATATTAATCTTATGTTTTTTCAAATTTGGTTTTTGAGCAAAGGAAATTATTTTAAAATACCAATTGCATGTCAATTGTTTTTAGGTATTTTTAAATGCAACAAAAGTTTTTGAAAGTCATGAAAATTATGCAATTTTCAAATTGGAGCCAATTTGGGATGTTACAGTATTCGTACTGAACATTAATATATCTAGCTACTTGGAAATTGGAATCAGATTGAAAAGTCATATATAATCTTACAAGGACAACATTGCAATGAAATTGATCGAATTGATTGATCAACGCCGTCGTTCATGGGTTAGAATACTTTGACCAGTAGGATAGCTGTTCCGAAAGTAAAGCTATCCAATGAAGTGATTTAGATTATTGGAAGTACCCGACCGGTCATTAGCACTACTTCACTCTCAGTTTGACTGACTTGCAGTCTTAGATGACTTGGAGTCTTTTCTAAAAAAAAAATGTTACTAGTATTTTGCTTGGACTTGGATATAGAGCTATCGACTTCAAGCATGACGTGACCCTTAGAAATTGACTTATTGGGTGACTCATTTTCCTTAATTTCAAAGCATACAAGGTTTAGTATTATATTGTCTAGCCAAGTGAAGGAAAGGCAACTTAAAAGGTGAGATTCTTGCCACCTGTTAAATAATGACACTTGACATGAGAATAGCATAAGGTAGACAGTAGCTAAACACACGCTTGCGCGTGCATTCACGTATTTTCGTGTGAAAATTCACGTGACTTGTGACTTGTGATCGCTCCGCGTCGTAATGTGTCTCCTAGCACATTGAATTCACCTTTTGTTTTGCTGAACCTTGTAATTATCTCTCCATTCAATCTATTTAAATGAGATTTAAACATCTGCTTTAATTCGGTGTCATTATACAGTTAGTTACTAGTGAGTTAATTGACATTATGTAGGCAGTTGCCAGTAACTATTACATTCAAATTGTCAGTTACTAGTAATTATCATATTTAACTGTCATAATGTGGTCAGTTACTAGTGCGCGTCTATATAATCTCCTGGAGATGTCCAGGACGGGTACACTGAATTCATCTCTCCATTCTTCATCCTCTCTGAATTGCTATACTGTTGAGTTGAGCCGTTGAACTGTAACAGCCCAGAAATTTTGGAACAGTAAAATATAGTATTTAAATTTGAATGTGAATATTTTCAGCTTGTTCATAATGCCTTTGACTTTATTTGGAGTTTATTGAATTCTTTTGTGTTTTGAGTTGCAATAAAAGTCAAATAAAGAATGCAAAGAAGAAAAGGCAAAGAAGCAAAAAGCAAAAATTTGGAAAATTTGCTGGAATAATCCTGAACATGTAAATGATCCATTTTAATTGCCATATGAAATTCTCACATAAGAAAATGAGGAAGAAAAATAGAACAACGATTTTTATTCCCAAATAATGCATTGTTAGAATTTGTACAAAATATTGGAACAGCAAATGGAATTGAGAAAATTTATATGAGAACCTCATTACTATATATACACATAGTCAAAATATAATAAATTAATAAGATGGTTTGTGAATTATTAAAATTTGAAAACTGAAAACTTGGAAAAAATGGAAATTCCAATGTCAGAATTTTAATAAAATAATGGAGTGATAATTTGAGCTGGAAATTTTACATACGAATCCATAGCTTAAATACAATTGAAAAACAAAAATTCAAAAATAATGGACTTCATTTGAATTCAAATAAAAATCGAAGACAGAGACTAGAGATTTAAATAGCCATTATTGAAAGAATATTTATAAATGTTTGGTAACTTGATTTAATCCCAAATGTTTACCAGAGGGGTAAATGCTGTTGGAGACCTCAGTCAAAATTTTTCATCACTTTCTACCTTCATTTGACCACCACCAAAAATCGGAGAGAGAAAGGAAAAGTTCACCCCAACCACTCTGTTACTTTCGGCTGATCACTGCCATGTGGGCCAAACCATTCCCTGTCCCGTTTTGTTGGCGCAGCGGTGGAAATTCTCAGTCCCTGGCAGTGGCCCCAGGCCCCACCTGCCAGGCCTTTCTTCCCTCACCTCCCGTTCGATCCACAGGGAGCAGGAGCCGAATTCTCCCGAAGCGATGGAGCCAGCCATGCTCGATTCATCGAACCAGCTTTCGCTTGGTCATTCCCCTGCGTCACCCTTCCTCATCGTCGCACGGCTCAGCCACGGGTCGTTCACACCGAACCTTCGCCATTAACACTCCCGCCTGCTCCCGTCCTTCCGAGCCGAATGCTGTGCGATCGCCAACGCGCGTCCATCTTCAACAGTCCACCAAAGCCAATACAAAACCATCTCAGAGCCACTAGCATTCCTTCCCCTTTCCTTAGCCAGTTTCACGGGCTGGCTTCTGGCTCGCTTCTTCCTTCTTCGTCATTATCCGCCGAGAGCCAGGGAAAGGGGGGAAAACATCGATCAAGCCAAGCGTCGGGTAAGCCATGAAATCGGGCCATTACAGAGCTTCGCCATGCATCATAGGGTACTAATCAAGCTTTAATTTGAACCCATTCGCTCGCAGTTCACGGGATTCCGCCGGTCTTCTTCCTCAACTCCGGCGCACCGTGGGCGGGCTTCGTCACTTATTCTTCGGCACCGCACTCAAGTGAAATGGATTCCCCAAGTTCCACTGATGCTCACCGAGTTGTCGCCTTAGCAAATGGTCCGCCGGCGTTGAGCTTCCACCGGTGAGCCATGGCGGCCGGAGCCGGCGCACGTGGGGGAGTTTGCTCCCGGCCATCCCGAGCCGAATGAGTACCACCATTGAACTCCCCTCGTCGCGCTGAAGCTCTAGGTGCCGGCCATTCCGCCGTTCCGGCCGTCGTTCGCCGGCGGCGAGCTCGGAATCGACCTCCCCTGTTTCGGTCGCTGACGTGCGGGGTCCAGCGTCAGGGTCTGAGTCAGGGTGAACCAAAAAGGGAAAGCGCCATTTCGGGAGGAAAACACATTTTCCATTTTAGGAAAGTTTTTGATTTTAGGGGATTTTTGCATCCGAATTGATTAAAGTTTGAATATCTTTTGAACTAGAAGTCCAATTTAGATGAAATAAATTTTAAAATTCATGTAAAATCCAGTAGAATTAGAATATGCAAAAATATTTCTAGAAGAATTACTGTGTGAATTTTAGTAAATGAAATACATGAGAAAAGCTTTATGTCTTAGGAAATTAATAATTTTGACTTTAGGTAAAATGAAAAAAAATGAAATTCTATGAAATCTTGATACTGTTAACAGCTTAAAAATGCAAAATAATGATATTCAAACTAAGTTATTCCACTAGGTTAATAAGTCATTAAGTGAACATGTCACATGTGTAGTATAAAATAGATATATGCTTTAAGTAAGAGTAGGAAAAAGGCATGATCAAAAGTTATATAATACAACATTAGATGAATCAGTAACAGTATTGAACTCAATTGAGATTCTGGTTATTCATGCATATTCTTACATGCATGATCACACACTTGCTATTATATATATATGAAGGTTCATATATATATATATATATTAGCAATGTGAGGCAACTATTAGTAATTAAAATTTTATTAAAATGTTGCTTCGAATCTGAATCCAATCAAAAGGGATAAAAATTCATTTAGACCTGAAGTGATTAAATTATTACAACCTTAACCAATCTTTGCATCTTGAATTCGAAAAATATAAATAAGAGAATTCACAATTTTAGCATCTTGAATTCGTAAAATAAAAATAATGAATTCAAATAAGCAACCCTGTTCTGTGTATGGTTATATTTGTTCTTACTATCAATTTTCTTTTTGCCCTTTTTACTTGCTGATGATTATTTTCTGCCTTGTCTTGCGGCGTGTAGACGTTGACGAGCCCGACGAGGAGGACGATCTTGCTGTTGATCCTGAGTTTGATCCCGACAGTGCTGAGCAAGGCAAGCAACCCCTTTGATCATGTTGAGCCTAATAATTCACCTACAATATGTTGTTTTTGCAACTGTATATTGCATGCGAGTAATTCTCCGTAAAAACAGCTATATTGAGTAGAACAAATAGTTATCCCTATGTAATATGGTTTTCCTTTAATCAGTATGACATGAGAACCTTGTAACCATAAGTATGGGTTAGACATATCGTAATGTCGTTGTGGATATAATCGTTAGATATCATACTTGCTTAGCCATGCTCACCGCTAAAATGATTCTGGTTCAAACTGTTTATTCAACCAACTGCCATTTGAGAAAGTTGCTGTTAGTTTACTAAAAACTCAAACTAAAACTATGATTTAGATGTGGGCGATTATTGGCAATAGCCGGAGGTGCAAAAAGGATCTGCACGTAGTGTAGGGTGAAGTGTCGCCCACGTCACATTAAGGACCGAGCAATGGGACGCTATTGATCCGAGATTTCCGTACAACCACAAGGGTGAGGATGGGTTAGCCATAGCTTGTTATATATTTAGACATAGCTTTGTTCATTGGTAGGCGGGAGCTTTGCACAGGATTCCGGACAGGTCTACCTGACGGGGTATTCCGGTCAGATCTACTTGCTAATGCAACGGTGTACGCCCTGCCGTGTTTAGAAACGTTGTGTTGGGTGTGTGAAAGTGGATCCACGGCTTGGGTGTGTGTTTCTAGTTCTACGGCAGGGGTTAACGTCCTGGGCTGGATCAAAGCTATGTCTAGGTATTGTAACGACTATGTATGATCGCTCATTCGCATACTCTTGTATGGCGATCCACGGCTGACGTGGTGAGTTAATCATTCCTTGTGGGTAAAGTTGTACACCTCTGCAGAGTTTAAATCTAATTAATTAGCCGCGCCCGCGGTCATGGGCACTCGGTGAAGTCATTCCAATGTTAAACTTTGTTATTTTCTGAAAACTGGAGTTTCGGTTTGAAACTGGTTTTAGCAACTATTTTATGTCCAAAGGAATCGACATGTATGCCTGTCAGTCGGGTAGACTGGTTGTGCAACTGTATTTACTTTCTGTAAATTGCTTATTCTTTCGCAATTGTTTTTAAATGCGAATTGCAATCTAATACTAGTTTATGCTTTACTGTTTTTAGCAACTGCAAAATAACTAGAGCCTGTCCTTGTTTAAGCCTGCATGACTATTTATTTGCATTTGCTATCAAGTCTTGCTGAGTACCAATGTACACAATCTTGCTCTACCTGCTGTCTCAGAAGATGAAGATGCGGCTTTGCCAGACGACGTGTATTTCCAGTCAGGTCGTGGGAGTTTAGATGACGACTTTTTCTTCTAGGTGTTTCCCCAGACTGATGCCTGCGGGTTGTTAGGGGCAATCCACTGGGTTTTGGTTTTTCCGCTGTCGTGATGTTGCTACTTTATAATTTCTAAGTGTTGTAATAACTTGCCCTGTATAATTAATTTTGCTCAGGTTAAATACCCTGTTGGTTGTGATATTGTTGTTGTAAACATGTGTGTGCTAGCTACTGATCCAGGGACTAGTACTGTATACACATGGAGGTTCCTGTTCATCAGAACGGGGTCTCACATGAACCTCGCCGGCCTTCCTCGGCGTGCATCGTGAAGGAGGGTGAGCAGTATCTCCGAGCCATTGCTACAAAGTTCACCTGCACGGGGCGGCAATAAGCGCGACCGCTTTGCTTTTTTCGCGACATCAGCTACATCCATGACCGCATCTTCACTGAGCTGTCTCCTATTCTTTAGCAAGCACGATTTCTTTTTGTTATCTTTGTATCAATATAAAATCTAAAATAGAAATATTGCGCCTATTTTAAACAGTTACAAGGCATAACGTGATTATGTCCAATTTGACTTTAATATAATGGGTTTGACTAATAAACAATTCAGTACAACACAGCAGATTTAATAGATAAATCAGGTTCGTGTGTCCTATTCGCTCTCCCGAAATATTAGTGCTTACTTCTGGAACCATCGTCTCACTGAAAGGCCCAAATGATGATAAAGAGAGGGTGAATGACTTTAAATAATTTTTTTATCTACCGGATAAGAAGACTAACAAAAAAATTAAGAACTTCATAATATACTTGTTTGTGTGGTTTTAATGATAAAGATCCCATGTATCATGAATTTTTTTTAAAATAATATTATTTTTTTTAGAAATTGCGACATTAATACTCGGTTTAAAAAAATTGCAAAAATAATATACCTTTGCCAAACGGTTTGGCGAAAATAGGTTAATCCTGCCATTTAAATGCTAATCACCGAGATAACCCTATTTTCGCCAAACGGTGTGGCGAAAATACTGTTTTCGCTATACCATTTGGCATGTGTGGCGAAAATAGCTAAAACAGTATTTTCGCCAAACTGTTTGGTAAAAATAGTAAAACACTCGTAACTTTATACTCCAAACTCCGATTTAGGTGATCTTAGACTCTATGCGAAGCTGAGCTTCGCATAGAGTCTAAGATCACCTAAATCGAAGTTCGGAGTAAAAAGTTACGAGTGTTTTACTATTTTTGCCAAACGGTTTGGCGAAAATACTGTAGGAAAAACAGTTTGGCGAAAATAGGGTCATCTCGGTGATTAGCATTTAAATGGCAAGATTAACCTATTTTCGCCAAACCGTTTGGCGAAGGTATATTATTTTTGCAATTTTTTTAAACCGAGTATTAATGTCGCAATTTCTAAAAAAAATAATATTATTTAAAAAAAATTCCATGTATCACAAAAGCACAAACAAGAGAAAAACAGCGATCTACTAAATCATTCTCCTCAAGCTTGAAGACCAGTTTCTTACAAAGATTGAAGTAAAGTTTGCTTAGATAATTAGGATATAATCTAACAAAGATTCATCCAACAATCGTTCATTCTTGGCAAAAGATCTAAAAGCAATAAGAAGGATGGGAGGCAAAACAAACTTACAAGAATTTAAAGTGCGGAAAGTAAATACTGAATGTAAATTTTAGAACTGTAGAGACAATAAAATTTGCGTTGCATAGATAGGAAGATTTACAAAGCCACACTACCTAGTGAGCAAAGCTCATAAATAAGCACACAAAGAAACCCTAAAATCTTGCTACAAAACTTTGGGAAGAAGCATCCCTTTGCCCCTCTATTTATAGCCTAAAAGCATATTAACTTAGACTGCTACTCCATCCATGAATCTTGATCCAACGATCCTCCTTGATTTGAGTAGGACTCAAGTGTGCATCCCAGCCATCCACTTGTCCTAACGGGTTTTATCCATTTATGCTAACCTGATCGCTATTCCATCTGTGAATTTTGATCCAATGATCCTTCTTTGCTTGAATAGAGCTCAAGTTAGCATCCCAGCCATCCACATGTCCTCCCGGTTCCTAGCAACTCCTAGTCTCGGTCATCTTTAGTGCCACCTGATTGTTTAGACCTTAACTCTCCTAACTTAGTCTCGGTCTCCTTTACCTCACTATGATCTATCTCCAAATCCTTCAACCATCATAAATAAGGAAAATCTATCACATAGCACTGTTCACAAAATATGCAATTTATAATTAACACAACATGAATTTTCAATTAAATGGATCGCTCAAGCTCACTAGCAAGGCCGACCGTAACTCAATATTGTAAATTCAGTTTTCTAAACTAAAACAAACTCACACAAATTGACACAAACCTAACATATATCAAATACTTATCGCACATCCAAAGGTTAACCTCCATATGGTCTCGCACCCACAATGTAAGTTTATTGTGGAGATTAAAAGTGTAGTTATTGTAATATTTTCATCACATAACCCTCTTTTAATGTTAAATAAATGGATGAGTTGTTGTAATATGTCCAATAATATTAACTTTTTTCTTAGATCTAATTCTTCTTGGTTTGTGTGTATGGTGGATTTTGATCTTATATTTGCGGGAGGGAGGGAGCGTTTCACACATGGACACGATTGAAATGTCAAAAAGTACGACAATTCAGGTATCAAATGAAATTTGACATATTAGTTAAGAGAAAATTTTAATTTTTCCTCTCATTATAACCCAACTATCTCTTCTGGTATAAAAAAATCGCACTTCTCCCTTTTGCCGTTCTTCCACTAACGCATTTCTCTCACGCCGTCAAATTTTGCCTCAAAAGACAATTATGCCTTTATTGACTATGAAAATTCATACTAAATCAAGAAAAATACCAAAAATAAATTCAGGTATCAACATGCATCAAACAAGAGTCTTAAATTTTTTCAACAGTTTTATACTAGTATAAATTTTGCGGATGTTACATAAAAACTGAGGAACACTGAATGTCTTGAAAAGTACATTTGATTATGTGATTTTTTTAACAAAATAAATCTGTGTTTTTGTGTTAACTGTAAAAAAAATGTATAGTTTTCCTTAAAATTTCCACAGCAAATATATAAAAAATTTTAAAATTATATTCAGAAGTATTCCTTGAAACTTTCTGGGTTTTATGATTATTTTTCCTTTCATGAGTTAATGAAGTCAGTACGGGCATAATGGTCTTTTGGGGATATTTTTACAGTCAACCAGCATTGACTGGACAGGAATGACAAAAGATAGAAGCATACTATCGAAGGAGTAGCAAAACAGAGAAGTGAGAGTTTTTCATGGTAGAAGAGAAACCGGGGTTGTAATGGAGTGGCAAAAAAAGGGGGGTCGAAGAGTATATTGCCATGATCAGAGAAATATTAAAGGTGACTCAATCAAGACAAAAGAGTTATACTAATAATTGTCGAAGAGAGTTGAGCTTTAACTTAGAGAATTTTGTGTATCTCAGAGTTATCCTTCTTAAAGGAGTTAAAAGATTTCATGCTAAAAGAAAGTTTGCACCAAAATATTTTGGTCCATCCAAAATCTTGAGTGTTAGAGGAGAGGTTGCTTATCAATTGAAACTGCCTCAGTTATTGATAGGTGTGCATGATGTGATTTATGTCTCTTAGTTTAAGGAGTGTCTTCGAGTGTCTAGACACCATTCAAGTCAATTGAGTTGTAAGAGGATTTGACCTATAAGGAGCAATCTATTAATATTTTGGATGTGGCTGATCGTAAGACCCGAAGCAAGTAAGTTCGTTTCTGTAGAGTGCAATAGAGCAATCATTTAAAAAGTGAAGCGATGTGGGAGTGTGACGAAGATTTGAATGCTCAAAATAAACAGTGGGTTACAGGGAGATAGACTGGACTAGAGATAGAAATGGGCCAGTTTGTTGGATTTTGGCCTAATGCCTTTTCCAGTATTTAATTTAGTTTTTTTAGAAAATAAAAAATGGAAAAGAGAATATATAAAAGAAAGAAATTAACTTGGATTGACAGCACATATCTAGTTGAAACGTATATAATTCTCACGTCCGAGCTTGTATTGTGACCTTCTTATACTTTTCTGAAAGTTTAGAAGATTATCGTTAAATCTTTCCATTGCAACTAGTTCAAATTTGGCTTCATTCCATCTTTAATCTGATCGACAAGTTTCAGCCGGCTAGTAGGCCGAATTTAAATATCTTTTTATCTCTTCGAGTCAAAGTTGTATACGATTAGGAGCTAAGTTTGAGTTGATTTTGATGTGTTTGACCGTGCATGAGCACCAATATAGGGTCAATAGGTGTACTCCATGTAAAGGGAGATTAGAAATTATGCATTGAGTTATATGAAATAAACAAAAGCTATTGGCACCAAGTTTGGTGCGATCGCCGTGAGTTGAGAGAGGGAGAGTTGGTGCACAAGACAGAAGATGGAGAGAGTTGATTCTTCAAGTTGAAGACTCGTCGTTTTTATATTACGCAGAAAGAAGCTTTGCAATTCTATCTTTTCATATTAGTTTGTATGTTATTGTTTGTGGTACCGTGAAAGATCGGGTATCTCACGTATTAATTCTGAAAAATACAAAAAATGCAAAAGAGCTAAAATAAAATAGCAAATGCACTCAAAAAAATTCTCAGAAAATCCTGGAAAATGGTTCCAAATGCAAGGAACTCAAATAAAATAACTTTGACAATTGTTCACTTGAGCCTTAATCACATTCAATCTTTTTTATTTTAGAAAAATACCATATTAAGCTTTATTTAGCAAAAATAATGGTGAAAATTTTTGAAGAGCTAAACTACTCAAAAAGATTTTTAAAGAAACAAAAATTAGGTGTTATAGCAGATTGACGACAGCGGCTTCTGCAATGACGGTAGCGCTTGGCTAGGGAGGTTGGGAGTGCATGGAGCTGGGGCACCCACACTACTCCCCTGGTGCCCCTATTTAGGCACGGAGGCTAGGGTCGGTGCGCACGCTAAGAAGCCATCCAAGCAAGGTCCAACTCCCCCTCCGAATCGGTCTCGGCCAGTCATACATCAATTCCATTCCAAAGTGGCTAAAAATTCCAATGCTTATTAAAAGAAAAAGGACCAATTATTTTAAGAGCCCTTTTACAGCATACTAAATTCAAAATGAGTGGTTCATTATTTTCAATCTAATGTATCAGATTAGCTAGAATTTATTTATATTTTCTCTGATAGTAGAGTAATAGAAATATCCTTAAAAAATCTATGGCTAGATTTCATTTCTACTACCCACTGTATATTATAACGAAAAATTTCTCTATTTTAATGGGTTAGATTATACCGTGTAGTACACATTATTCAGATATAAGACTTTAGAATTCCACGACAAATCCATCCTTATTTCAGATATAAGGAAAAGACTGCTTAGGCTATTTCCAGTGCATGGTATCTTCCTCATTTAATGCTTGCCACATAGGACAAGTTACTGATGTGGCATATGAGTTAAAGAGAAGAGAGAGCAGTGCGGTATCATCCTGGAGATACTGCTCCGGCTCCGTATCCAACACCTTAGTTTTTGGACGACACCGCACTGGAGTCGCTAGGTGTCTTCTCCATGTGTTCACATGATACATTTGATCATAACATATGCAGCAATTTAATGGACACATGCTGTCTTGGATACTGTAACATGATACTATGCACTGAAGAGGGTGTTTCATCCAAACAGTATCATACTATGTATCCTACGTGGCTGTCTTGAATTTTGGAGTACGACACCGTCCACTAGGAATAGCCTTACCACTGCAGGATTTGCATCTAATCAAGTATTCGCATTAATTGTGTTGTGTTTCTGGTGTCAATCGTGTTCTGGCCGCAACTTGCTTGACCTCTTTGTAAGTCGCGTTCGGGTTATCGGGTCTAAAGCGTGTTTCAGGAGCTGAGTCGAGAGCCGACCGGACAAATTGACAGATTAATTGTTTGCGTGCCTCGCTTTGGGAAGATACACATGGAATAGATGAACTGAGGTAGATCCCCTATATATTGGACTGGTTCCCCCTAGTTTATATCCAGAACTCCAGATAAAGCAGAAAGATCAGCAGCTAGCCATCTTCAGTCATATCCTACGCACAAAGTTCCCCCAAATACTTTGCGATGAAGATGAACCTCGTTGATGTAGTCCGCTGTCTGCTCGCACTGTTGTTGATACTGACTGCAACGGTGCAAGCATCCGCCATCCAAAGAAGTCAACCGGCGAACGGGAGTCTTCCCTCCGCCGCCACGCTTGCCGGTTGTCCAAATAGCTGCGGCAACCTGAGCTTCGAGTACCCCTTCGGCATCGGATCCGGCTGCTTCCGGCAGCCGGACTTCGAGCTCATCTGCGACGACCACGATGACCCCACCCAGCCCCCCAGGCTCTTCCTGAACAGTAGCACCACGGCGGTCACCGAAAACATTTATGCTGCTGATAATCTTATGTCCGTCGACTTTGCGCATACCATTTTCATGAGATCTGGTGTGGATGTGTACAACATGTCCTGGAGATTTCCCAGGAGTGTCGTTTTTGTAGAAGCCTCTTTGAACATCACCGGTTGTGACTTCGATATGTACCTGCTGCTGGATCATGACACGAATATTAGTCTTTGCACAGTGACCTGCCCTAATGAAGAAATCACGGACACGGTAGCTAGACAGAACTGCAATGGGACAGGGTGTTGCCCTGTCTGGCTTGTCACTGAAGATCAAGACATCCATCTCAAGTTCGTCCGCCGGGAACGCAAGCTCGAAGTCGGAGCGTACCCTAACCGAAGCTCCCTGTGGGATAGAATCAACATAACTACCGACGAGGCGTTTCTCGAATGGATTATCGCGGATCAAGTGACATGCTCCGCCGCAATGGATAATAGGACCAAGTATGCCTGTGTCAGCACGCACAGTAACTGCCGAGATAGATATTATAGTACATCAGCTCTTGGTTACAACTGCGAGTGCGATTCTGGTTATGGAAGCAATCCATACATACTTGATGGCTGCACCCGCGACAAAGGTGATGTAACCTTCCTCACAACAACTTCTTCTTTAAGTAACATATATACCTGCATGCATGAGACACCAATTAGAGGTCATAATTTCGTCGAACATTTTTTCCATCACTTCTTAAATTATATGATACTAATTGTTAACCCGTGCACGGGCTAGTATTTATATTTAAAACAATAGAAGTAAATATCCTTATTCAGTACTAAAATTGTATAAGGTTGATGCTTACTTCCACAATCTGTTCATGGATGAACAGCTATGGTGAGATCAATTAACTCAGGACTAACATCCTTGTGTGTTTAATTTAGCTCACCATTGTTTTGAGGACAAATTGATCGAAAATAACATCGTATCATTCTTGTGTTTTCTTCATATCGAAAATAATTTGGCTCGTCATATGGTCTGAGCTAAAATTTTGACCACAAATTTGTAATATTAAATAAAAGGGTATTAATTTCAGAATGTTCTAATTTCAAATATAAACATTAGGAATTTTTTACTTTACTTCATAATCTATTTTGTGGTTTTTCATTACATTAAATTGTTTAAATATTTAACAGGCGCACATTCATGGTACCATGTTCTAGATGAAGTAATTGCACCACATGAGTGGAACAGGTTTATGAGAAAAAAGACAAGTTTTCCGAAAGAATTGAAGTGCCCACGTGTTAAGACTATTTTGTGGACGTGCTATCTAATTTTTAGTAGCCTCCTATAAAATATTCAGTCTATAGAGGGGCTTGCTCTTTAAGCTTACATATATAACTTTTTTAAGCTAACGAAATTTCCTTTAAAAACAGGGTACAATCCAATTCAGCATAAGACAAAATGCACTCGATGGTGCGGGAACATCAGCGTTCCATTTCCGTTTGGCTTGGAAGAAGGTTGTTTTGCAAGGATGGTATTTCAGCTCAACTGTACAAATGCGACATCATCCACGCTGAGATTTGATGATGAACAACAAATAACTCATATAAACATTAACGAGGGGCTTGTGGGCATCAAATACACTCCATCAGACGGGTATCGACAATTGGGGATGTATCTACCTGATGAACCTTATCTCTACGTTGATTCCGGAGAGTCCGTCTCTTTGCAATGGGCTGCTGCCAATCTAACCTGTCAAGAGGCACAACAAAATAGCTCCGGATATGCATGTGTTAGCACCAATAGCACCTGCTTGAGTGTCAACTCCACTAATGGTTATACTGGTTACCGTTGTACTTGCATGGATGGTTTTCAAGGAAACCCTTATATTCCACATGGTTGCGAAGGTACACACTCTCTCCGCGCCTGTACATAGAGATGAATTTATCTGACACTAGACAGTCGGCTGCAAACTTTGCGAAATTATAAGCTGCACACTTATTTTCATTATACATCGTACAGCAATAGACCAACATACATACAGATAAATCTGAGCATTATATTAATACACATTTTTATTGAGCAGCAACATAAAGATGTTGTACGTGCATCACGTAGAAGAAGATAAGTTTTTTTTTTCGAGAACACTACGTACGTTAAGGTAAGTTAATTAGTCGGCACTCGTCACAACCAGAGGTAGGCTAGCTTTATGCAGCCAACCTTGAAATTTTATCAAAGGATCAGAAAAAAAAACATTCAAAACGTTATCCGGAAGCAAATTAGGTCAGATTTATTAAGGCATGGAAGTAAAATCAAACTATCCATCCAGAACGAACTGAAACTTGACCAAGAAAACAAAAGAAGTAAAAATTCACGGGTAGTGCAGCTGCAGGCACCTACTGCAGCTATGCAGATTGCAGCGTAGACATGTAATACAACGGTATCTAAATGTGAAGGTCTATGTGAATCGACAGTGGGATTAATACCACGATGTTTGTCTAAAGTGAGTTTTCTAAAGGGGCGTGGGCATTTGTTGCATGTCGCTCGTGGGTTTGGAGTGGCTACACGGTATGGCATATGTGCCAGCACTAGACGCATAGACATGTACTAAGGGGTATTTCTAGGCATTTACCGTATATATGGTGCACTGCCGAGGGCACCAGCTCTTAAGGAAGTGAATGTAATACCCCGGCCCATTAATGTGAAGTCCCGTATGGAGTGATGGTGTGATTAGTCTCATATTACTTGTCTAAAGTAAGTTGTAGTAGTATATTATATAATAGCTATTGAGTTCAAACGTAACACCTCTAGTTTAACTTTTTACATAAAGCGGAGGCCACTAATGTGAAGGCCCATATAGAGCGGTAGTGGAATTAGTCTTACAATGTTTGACTAAAATGAATTGTAATAGAATATGATGTATCATGGGTCCAAACATAGCACCTCAACTTTAACCCTTTTACATAAATCAAAGACAAAAGTATAAATGTGGTGCTATACATGTGTGGGCCCATCTCACGTGGGCTGAAGTTTAAGCAAATTTGGACTAGGGATGTAACTCCCTCCGGTCACAAATAGTTGTCGTTTTGGACGTAGATGTAGTAAAACTTTCAAAATTTGACTTGCCAATATAAATTTCAATATTTAAATTGTATACATGAAAATCAAATGTGTAGATTTATCTTGAAAAGTACTTTCATAATATTATAATTTTATTGAATTTCATAAATAAGATATAATAGAAATTAATGGTCAAAGTTGTATTTTGAAGACTATATCAATATCTAAAATGATAATTATTTATGACCAGATCGGAGGGATTACAAGCCACGACCGCCTCGCCTCCACAGTCCAATCTCACTAGCCCGGGTTACGCCTAGGCTGCACATCAGTTAGCACCTGCATTCATTATAATTATAATTATTTTACTGAAGAATGATGTAAGTAAAGGAGAATAAATTGTCTACTCTAGCACGAAATTAAAATCTTCTACCACGTAACTAAGGAACAACTGTAAGTTATAGATTATAGAATTACCACGACTAGCATAGACCCATGGCAAAAGTAGAGTTGATGTAGCACGTTAGAGTGGTTTTAGTCATACTAGCCTTGTCACTCCTTCAACAGCTCCTCATGGCCGTCACAGGTTATAGATCGTTCTAGCATTGAAGCCTCACAGCAACGCTTTCAAGGTATCCACACGCAGAGTAGGAACACCACACGTCGAAGCGCTAGCGCCGGTTGTGTGGTTTTGGGTGAAAGAGATATGGTCGCTAGGGTTTCGAGAATTCCAAATTTCTATGGCGTCTCTTAACTCTAAAGCCACCACCCCTCCTTTTATATAGATGCCCTATAAGAGGTCTCTACATTAGAGACCCATTAGGAACTCGAAGCCCATCAGAATCAAAACACCATCCTTAATAAGTCCCAATTCTTTAAGCGTGAGACCCTATAAGTTAACGTATACTTGGACATGGCCTGAATACTCTTACACGACCAATAATTAGTAGCTATCCTTAGCAGAACGTGCTGGCTCCCGAGTATATGTAAAGATCATATTGGACAAACATTAACAATTCTTAGTTATATGTATTTCCCTTTGCCTCATAATATTTTGTTAATCTCAAGATGAGTATATACCATCCTTGTTTATATAACTCGGCCACTCTTTCTCGATTACACAACTCAAAATCCTCGACTACAGTTAGCTCTTTAACCGCGAGTAGCATTGCCATATATTTCTAGAATTCGACTACACGAGAGGCCTAGAGATATCTCTCCTATTGTATGGAGGGGCAAATCCCATCTTGATCGACCATGCCCCGCGGCATGCTTCCTAACAAACCTAAAAGCCACCTTTATAACTACCTTATTACGGAGTAGTGTTTGGTCACCGCTAAGTAAGTCATTACATATCTTAAGTACATGCGTCAATCTCAAATCTAAGGATATAGCATACATATTGTACATCAGACCCGCTGATGACAAGTAAGATTGCAACATTCTTGCGGTGTTTCAGGTGGGTTATCCAACTCCATATTCTCTAACATGTGTCCATGTTATTGGTTTTATATCTCCACATCGATGACCCATAAAACATGGTCTTTAACCAATACATATGCTAGTTTATTCATACGTGTACTCATATGTTTATCGACTAGGTAATTATTTTAGAATAATCATCACAAAGTCATATATAGAATTTCACAAACAAGTCACGTACTTGATAATAAATAATAATGACATTATTCAAGGAACAAGATAATAAATCATGAATATAAAAAAATATAATAATTTCTATAATTGCCTCTAAGGCATATCTCCAACAGTAAGACAGAAAAACCATTCCGTTCTTAGTTATAGAAAGAAATCTTGAAACGTCACGTAAATACGAAACTACATTTCTCCCTAGATACCACAGAGCAAGCGTGATGTTTTTTTCCTGCATGGATGATGGATCAAGCGTGATGTTTCTAATCTCGCTAGCATTCATTGACGAATGTTCGCCCTAGCTAATTGTTGGGGACTTGAGTAGAAGTAACTACAACGCTTAATTGTCCTTATAGCCATATATATATGCATATGTACAAGCGTGATATACTTCTAGCTAGTTGTAACCTGAAATATACACATGCAATCATGTTTCTACTACATTATCCTTCATAGTAGCTTGTAAAACTGTCTATATACACATACTACTGGTTGATATGGAATAACAGTATTTCCCTTGTAAATTTCACTCTCACTTTAGCCATGTGTTGCAGATATTGATGAGTGCCTGATACCAGGCATTTGTAAAGGAATTTGCCATAACATTATAGGAAGCCACTATTGCACAGAGTGCCCAAGAAAAACAGAGTATGACGTTACAACTATGAAGTGCACCTCAACAAAAAAGCAAAATCTTTTACTAGGTGAGTTCTACGATACTATTCCATAATGAGTTTGATGTAAAAATAACACATGGCTATTTTTAGTGGAAGATAATACATGGCTAATGAGCATAATCGTTGCAGGTATTGCCATTGGGCTTAGTGTTGGCTTGTTCATTCTACTTCTCATCTTGAGTACAATATTTCTTCTGCATAGATGGAAAAGAGACATCCAAAAGCAACTGCGAAGAAAGTATTTCCGAAAGAACCAAGGCCTTCTCCTAGAACAGCTGATATCGTCGGATGAAAATGCGAATGACAAGACCAAGATTTTCTCCATGACAGAGCTAGAAAAGGCAACAAATAACTTTGACCCTACACGCATACTTGGTCGTGGAGGGCATGGAATGGTGTACAAAGGCATCTTATCTGACCAACGTGTAGTGGCCATAAAAAAGTCTAAAGTCATTGAGCAAGGTGAGATCAGTCAGTTCATCAATGAGGTCGCTATCCTCTCACAAATAAACCACCGAAATATCGTAAAGCTCTTCGGATGTTGCCTTGAGACCGAGGTCCCACTGCTAGTATATGACTTTATCCCTAATGGTTCATTATTTGAAATTCTTAGAGGTGATCAAAGTGGCATCTTTTCTTTATCCTGGGATGATTGCTTGAGAATTGCTGTAGAAGCCGCTGGAGCACTTAATTACCTCCACTCAGCAGCTTCAGTATCAATCTTTCATCGTGATGTGAAGTCCTCTAATATACTATTGGATGGGAATTATAGAGCAAAAGTATCAGATTTTGGTGCTTCAAGGTTGGTTCCTATTGATCAAACCCATGTTGTTACAAATGTACAAGGCACATTTGGATACCTAGATCCAGAGTACTATCACACTGGTAAGTTAAATGAGAAAAGTGATGTTTATAGTTTTGGTGTAGTACTTGTGGAATTGCTCCTTAGAAAGGATCCTGTTTTTACAAGTGAGTCAGGTTTAAAGCAAAACTTATCCAACTACTTCCTTTGGGAGATGAAGGTGAAACCGCTAGCAGAATTAGTTGCGGCTCAGGTTCTTGAGGAAGCAACAGAGGAAGAGATTATTGACGTTGCTGGCCTTGCAGAGACTTGCTTAAAGCTTCATGGAGAAGAGAGACCTACTATGAAACAAGTGGAAATGACATTGCAGTTGGTGCGATCAAAAAAGTTGAAATCACATCAAGTTGTTCCAAGAAATGAAGACATACAACCTTTGCTAACTGGGCAAAGCCAAGCCACCCATCAGTCGATGATTGTTGGAATTAATATGGTAGATAGAGCTAATGTAGCTTCTCAAAGATACCAAAACTGCTACAGCTTGGAGCAAGAGTTTATGTCATCAGCGACTCTACCACGCTAGGTCGTCAGGTTTCCAGTATTATGTTCTTCTGTCCCATCTTTTTCCCTTCTTATGCCATGCAATTCATCTTCCATGAAGAGTACTTTATACTATGTAGTGCACTTATTTCAATAACAGGTGTTTTCAATCTTCTTTACATATTAATAAAACCTGAACACACTATGACAGTCATCGTGCTGTTTTATTTTTTAACACATGATTGAGCATGATGGTTTCAATTTGTCCGGAAGCAAGAGAAGCAAAAAAACACCAGTCTACTGTGTTATGCCATCACCGACGTAGGAGGCCAACGTGCGGCCTGGGGCTAGGGTCGGTGTGGGCGGTGCCCGTTTTTTCCTCCTCTTGCTTGGATCACGTGTGGAGATGTTGCAGATGTGTTCCATGACGTTTAGAGCTGGCAGTGGATGACTTGGGGCGTGATATCAAGAATTGCCTAGGCGTTGTCCCTTTGGATGGAAAATATGTAGCAACATGTTGGCCTTTGATTCCTTCCAAAACTCATTTCAAACCTATCCTAATCAATCCAATCCCAACGTTGTTGGGGCCTTGGGGCTTTCCATCCTTCAAAATAACTTCCCTAAGTGCCATGAAACCTCCTAAAACAACCCGGGATTAAGTAGGCTTCGCAACGGATAAGTTCGGGCACCTCCCATCGCATCTCGAGTAGAATTAGGGGTAGGATACGGTTGTGGTCGACCATACCACATTGATTTAGGTGATCCGATAATCGAAATTATAGCAATTGATGAGAAATACAACTTTCTAGTTACCGATTTTTTTTATTTGAGTCTATTTATGTGCCAAAAACTACGTCCAAATGTATGGATATCAATTCAAGCACCTGTTATTTCTTTGGTTTCACCCTTTCAACATTCTTTGTCCTTGACCGTCCAAAAGACCTCTAATATGCATGGAAACCGATATAAACTAATAGCAATTGATTTTATAATTAATTATGCAATATTATGTGTTTTACGCAAAACCGACGTATAAAAGCTTATGCTAGAGGGCATAAAAATGCATTTCACATTGGAATCTTCCTAGCAAAGGATGAATAAATGACACATTTTGGGTGTCAGCACCGGGCATCAGTGAAACATCGTCTATTGATGCGGCGGCAAACAATGGTGACTGACAGATGAACAGCGGCCTCGGAAGCAATGCAGTTAGCCTTAGCGAATGTAGGAGGCAGCATTGTTGGCACTAGCAGACAACCGTTCTCTGGCGCTTTGCTTGATGATGTATATACCATCAACTGATCACTTTGTATAGAGTTAACAACTCGTTGGAGGGTCCCTAGCTTAGGGGCTGTTCAAGCTCAAGTACCACAGTGATCAACTGTCAGATGTAATCTTGTTGTCCGTTTTTTGTCGGTTCTAGTCTTTCATGTTTTTGGTGTCGGTAGTAGTTGCAGTTTTTCAGATATAGTAGCAGATAAAAGCAAAAGATCTATTTTAGTTTGAGTCCAATTTTGTTGTATCAAACAGATTTGATCTGTTAACTGTCTATATAAGAAATACAGAAAATCTGGTGGTGGGATCGCCAGGCAAAAAGGAAAACAGAGAATTGTGTTTGTTCTGCGCAACGAAAGTTTTACCAGAGCCGTTTATTGTTTGGGTTCCGGCAAAACTAATCGCTGGTTTTCTTTTGTTATTAGCCTGCGTGGTGATTCAAGTCTTGGAACTTGGCTATGTAACAAGTCGTTGATTATCCTTTGATACCAGGTGCTGGTATCATATCTGCGTTTGCAAGTGTTGGTGATTGATCAAGCAGAAGTGTTGGGCAGATTTCATCTCTCTACAATACTGAATTGTGTATTTGCTAGAAGATGAAGAGTAACAATCAGGTTGGTGAAGAGAGAGCAATTGTTGTTTTGCCACGATTGTGCAGGTTTGCTGTATTGCTTGTGTTTTGGTTCTGTGGTTTCCTAGGCATGATACAACAATTGGTATCAGAGCATCTGGGAGCCGAAGAAATGTCTCGGGCATAGCATACATCTGGGGCGCCATTGCTAGAAGGTGTTCCAATCCAAGCAAGAACAGCAATAGGAAGAGCAAGTATTCCAATTCAGTATCCAATGCTGACTGACACGAATTATGTGTTGAATAATTAGACAGTTTCCAGATTAAATTCCGAATATAGATCATGAACAGCAACACATAAACTAGCATGCATCTCTCTAACACACTAGACAGTACGAACATCATTATCATCTTGATAGACATAATTAAGCACGAGATCAGAGCAAATCGAACGTACTGAGCAGAAGAGGATGACGGCGCGTTACGGTGCGGTTGCGGTGTTGACGTAGTAGATGCGGTTGCGGTGTTGACGAGGTCGATGTTGGTGACTGCGCGTCGTAGGAGCCGCTGGCTACGACGACGATCTTGAGCAATCGCGCGAAGCGCTTCCCAAAAACCTTATTTGCCCTCTCCCGGTGCAGGATCGCAAAGACGAAGGGTTCCGGAGACCTGCTCTCCCGATCGCAGATGCACGTCGGCGCTCGGGATGGAGAAGGCTACGGTGGCGGCGCAGCAACGAGAGGTGGCAAAACCCTAATGTGTGATCTGTATGTCTACACGGGTGGCAGGGCACAGTATATATAGGGATAGCCTGATAACCGTGACCGAACGTGACTCGAAGTCGTGCCACGAACGGACTCGGTTACAGTATCCTTATCTCATACTAACTGCCACGATTCCGAGTAGCAAAATAATAAACTGCAAAAGGAAGCTGTGTCTACGCAAGGCCTTGGACCGGATTTCGACGGACCATTCATGCAGGTGCCGCACGCCCGCGCCCTCCGCCCCGCCCCGGCGAGGCGAGGCAAGCGCGCGTGTGGGCTTCTCTTCTTCTCCCTTGCCATGCTTCTAGGAAGGTGGAGAGAGCTCTCCCTTATAAATTGGTCATCCTCCACCTCCACAAGCAATATGGGACTAATGCTTGCACACATGCCTCCTCATGAATGGGCCTTTGAGATTTTCTAGGATTTATTTGTCTCAATTAAGTGGGCTTGGCCCAAATAATCCAATAATCCCCCACCAGATCTCAAGGTCCATTTAGAGATTTGCCAATACTCACTACTGTTTAATATACCAGCGTTTCAGCAGAGACTGTTAAGTTGAACTTCGCCTAGAGCTCCAAGCTACACCCATCCACAACTTGAACAATGGACTATGCCTTGAATTGCAAGTTTTGTGTGAACAGGTTTCACTCAAAGTCATAACTGATACCTTGCTGCCAGTAGCCTTCTCCACGGGTGAAGCATATGAGTCGTACTCCATGGTCTCTTCATGAGCTTACTAGAGATCACCCAAGTCTCATAGACTGCGACTTTAGACCGTCGGGCTCATATAGGTGTGTTCTTTCAAGAATGCTCAGAGAACAAAGATCTTCGCTAGTTATAGCCAATAGAAACACATTAAGGCATATCGCCATCCCGCCTTACAAAGATTTTGAGAGTATTGCATCTTCACTTAGAGAGGGTAACAGATTACTCTCCTCGGTTCGCTAATAGCTTGTTTTACCCAGACCCAATTCACGGGATCTCCGATCACAAAGGTGAGTTACCACTATTGCAACTTATATGGGTCTCATACCCATCTCCTCGATGCACCTTCTATCACATTCCGTGATAGTCCCTTAAATAAAGGATCCGCCAGTTTTTGTCTGTTTGAATATAAGTCACACTTATTACTCCGGAGTTTCTCAATTTCCTGACAGACTTCAGTCGTCTTTTAACGTGTCTTGATGACTTCGCATTATCCTTAGCACTGTTCACTTTAGCAATCACAGATTGATTATCACAGTTCATAAGGATAGCCGGTATCGGTTTTTCAACCACCGGCAAGTCCATCAAGAGCTCACGCGCACCAATCTGCCTCTCTGATGGTCAGATCTAAAGCGATGAGCTCCGCTCCATGGTTGACCTTGTCAAGATGGTCTGTTTGCAGGACCTCCATGACACTGCACCACCACCAATGGTAAACACATATCCACTGGTGGCATAGAGCTCATCTACATCAGAAATCCAGTTCGAGTCACTGTATCCCTCAAGCACTGCAGGGTGCCCTGAATAGTGAATCGCATAACTCATAGTACCTTTCAAATAGCGCATTACCCTTTCAAGTGCATGCCAATGATCTGAACCCGGGTTTGACATGAACCTACTCAATGTGCTCACAGCAAATGATATATCAGGTCTCGTTGCACCAGCAAGATACATGAGTGAACCGACAATCTGAGAATATCTCAATTGGTTTAAGCCAAATCTCTTATTCTTTCTCAGTGTCACACTGGGATCATAAGGAGTGGGAGAGGGCTTGCTGTCCATAAAGCCAAACTAGCTCAAGACCTTCTCCACATAGTGGGATTGCGAAAGAGTAATCCCACTCTCATCCTTAATAAGCTTGATGTTCAGAATTACATCAGCTTCTCCCAGATCTTTCATATCAAATTTCTTTGACAGAAAAGACTTAACCTCATTGATTACATCAATATTTGTGCCAAAGATCAGTATATCGTCCACATAAAGGCACAATATAACTCCTTCACCCCCACCATAGCGATAGTATACACATCTATCAGCCTCATTAATGACAAAGTTCACAGAAGTCAAAGTGGTGTCGAACTTCTCATGCCATTGCTTAGGTGCTTGTTTCAGGCCATACAAAGATTTCAATAATTTACACACCTTGCTCTCTTGACCCTTTACTACATACCCATCAGGCTGCTCCATGTAGATTTCCTCATCTAACTCTCCATTAAGGAAAGCTGTCTTCACGTCCATCTGATGAACGAGAAGACCATATGAGGCAGCCAGGGAAAGTAATACTCGAATGGTGGTCATTCTAGCAACAGGTGAATAAGTATCAAAGAAATCTTCGCCTTCTTTTTGGGTGTAACCCTTAGCCACAAGCCGAGCCTTGTACTTCTCAATAGTACCATCAGGCCTAAGCTTCTTCTTGAACACCCACTTACAACCCACAGGTTTACAACCATAGGGCCGTTCAGTCACCTCCCAAGTCCCATTGGCGAGAATCGAGTCCATCTCATTTTGGACAGCTTCTTTCCAATTATCTGCATCTGGAGATGCATATGCCTCTGCAATGGACGTGGGAGTATCATCCACGAGGTACACAATGAAATCACTGCCAAAGGATTTTTCAATCCTTTGTCTCTTGCTCTTTCTAGGAGCTTCATTGTCATCCTCCTCTAGGATTTTCTCAAGTGGTTGCTCAGAAGACTCAACAGGTGTAATAGTCTCAGGAATTATCTCAGAAGAAAGTCTAGAAGTGCTATGCATATCTTTCATCGAAAATATATTCTCAAAAAACATAGCATCACGAGACTCCATAATAGTATCAACATACATATCAGGCACATCAGATTTAACTACTAAAAATCTATAAGCGATGCTTCTCTGAGCATATCCCAGAAAGACACAATCCACTGTCTTAGGCCCGAGCTTACGCTTTTTGTTAATCGGTACATTGACTTTCGCCAAGCATCCCCATGTGCGCAAGTAAGAAAGTGATGGTTTTCTCCCAACCCACTTCTCGTAAGGGGTCTTCTCTATGTTTCTGTTGGGAACTCTATTCAGGACATGACATGAAGTCAACACAGCCTCCCCCCACCATGCCTTAGATAAACCAGCAGTGTCTAACATGGCGTTCACCAAGTCAGTCAGCATGCGGTTTTTCCTCTCGGCAATCCTGTTTGATTCGAGCGAGTAGGGAGGTGTCCTCTCATGAATAATACCATGTTCCGCACAGAAATCATCAAAGATTTTGGGAAAAAATTCGCCACCACGATCCAACCTAAGACGTTTGATCTTTCTCTCTAGTTGATTTTCAACTTCAGCTTTATAGATTTTAAAGTAGTCTAGCGTCTCATCCTTAGTTTTCAACAAGTAAACATAGCAAAATCTAGTCGCATCATCAATCAATGTCATGAAATATCTCTTTCCATCCTTTGTCAACACACCATTCATCTCGCACAGATCAGAATGTATGAGTTCTAGAGGTGCCAAGTTCCTCTCCTCAGCCGCCTTGTGAGGCTTTCGAGGTTGCTTCGATTGCACACAACTATGGCACTTAGAACCTTTGTGTCCACGATCGGGATCGTCAACCGCAGAAAATGAGATAGGGGTCAGTGAGAAATGGGACCACAACGGTGCTTTGTTCGAACAGAGGAACGAGGTCGAGGAGGTCTATGGTCGGAGCTAGGAGACAACGGACGAGACCGGGGATTATACTGGTTCGAGCCCCTGAGAAGGTAATAGCTCTACTCCAGTCACCTTGGCGGTGGTGATTTCTGTTATTGTGAGTACAAGAGAGGATTATAGCTCAAGCTTGACGATGCTGAATCTAGACTTGAACTTGAGTGTGTGTGCGTTGTGTTGTTCTGTGTCCCCTAAGTGTTTACAGAGCTTCAGTTTTATACACATTCTTCTTGCAACGTTTAGGAGTAATTCTCAGATCATGGCCTTCATGTACATTGATAGCCGGTGATAACCGTTCCGATCCCGCCGCGCGCGCCTGCATTACTCCATGATCCCACGTTTCCGTAACTGCCAAGTGATGACGTGTCCGGGATCCAAGGGAACGTTATCGACCTTGGATCGACCCGAGCTCGAGCTCTCAGGGACCCCGAGCTCGGAGTTACCGCGCCCTAGGTCGAGCGGCCTTGAGTTTGATCCGATGCACTCTTGGTCAAGTGGCTTCGAGCTGATCCAGGTCCTCGATCGAGGCCTTCCGAGCTAGGGGCCGATTGACTGTTTGTTGACCAGCCAAGGGTTGCCCGGCCCCCGACAGCTAGCCCCCGAGGCTCAAGGTCGTAAAAGGAGTACCAAGGACGGCCTCGAGCCTCACCCAACAGGTCGCTGGCAGCAACCCTTGCAAGGTCTTGGAACCCTAGTCGAGGTCGGGCGGAGATCGCAAAGTAAGACCCCAGGCGAGACATCTGGCGACCTTTAATCTCTCCGAAGTGGTACGGATGTCAACAGCCGGCGGACACCTGTAGCGCTTCGGGTCCGCCGCCCAGGCCTTAATTGCGCCCGTCTAATCATGCCAGGCGCGCCCTTTGAGGCGCCGTAGGAGGTTATATCCCACAAACGCCGTGGAAGACCTTGAGCTTTTGATCATCATCTTGAAAATCTCTGCGCCCTTTTCCCAAGCCTTCTCGCCCGAGCAGACCGCCTTTCCACCTCCATACGTCGTTTCGCCATGGCCAAGCTGGGGAAAAGTACCTTGTCGGTCGCGAGGATGAAGGAGCTCGAGTCCCTAGGGCTGTTGGATCAGGTGACCTGGCGACTGCCCGGCGGCGAGACCGAACCTCATCCTCGGGATGACGAGATCGTCTGCACCGAGCAACATTCCCTCTTCGGGCTGCGGACCCCGGAGAGCGAATTTCTGGCCGACGTCCTCGATAGCTGCCAGATTGAATTGATCAACCTGGTACCCAATTCTGTCCTCACCCTAGCCATCTTTTCCCATCTATGCGAGGGGTTCCTGGGGATTCTTCCCACCCCCTCGCTCTTCTTTCGCTACTTCTCCCTCTTCCGCTCCGGGAAGGACCCCGTGGTCGGGTGCCTCTACTTCCGGCAACGGTCCGGGCTCAAGTGGGCCTTGCCCAAGATCCCTGGCCGGGATTCTCTTGGTCCATGGTCGGAGCGCTGGTTCTACCTCAGAAAGGGGGAGAACGGGAGGCTGCGATACGAGGGGGCCACCGTCACCGAGAAGAAGGAGACCCCAGAGATCGAAGACCTTGACGTCGACGCAGAAGCTATCGCCGCCATCCACATTTGCGCCACGCGCGGCCTCATCGGTCAGGCGATCGCGAATGACTTTCTGCGGAACCAGGTGTCTCCCCTACGGAGGAGGTTACACCCGTTCTCCCAGATCGAGGGACGCAATGATTCGACCCGCGAGAGCTCATCTGGTAAGGTCTTCGGCCCCAAGGTTTTTGCCCGAGTTCGCACTTCTTCCTCCTCTGATGACTCTTGTTCGTGCAGCGCCGAAGGAGTCCTGGGTCGCGGCCAAGATGCTGGAGATGTTCGGGAAACTGGCGCATGAGTATACTCTTGACGATCCAGTCCCGAAGAACGTCTTGCGGCGAAAGCCCGAGGTAAGCCTTCCCCGACCTATAGCCTCATCCAAACACTTGTATATCTTTGCCTGACCCGTGCTTGCTTGTAGGATCATCAAGAGCTATGGGAGACAGCTCGGAGACTGCTCCCCTTGCCCGACGAGAGCAAGGGCAAGAAGGGGAAGAAGAGACTCCCCCCAACCGGAGCGGTCCGCCGGGAGACGAAGAGGCCCCACATCGAATGGGGTGACCGCACCATGGTAAAGACGATCATATCCAAACTCCTGAACTCGTGCTTTTGGCCTCTCGGGGCCTAACAAAGTTTCTTTTCTTGGCAGCAACAAAGTGCAGCGGCCGCCGCCAGACCATCGAGCCCCCCGCCTGTCCAGGGTGATCAAGGTCGGTCATCTGGCATGGCCATGGCAGGCGGTGCGGGCTCATCTCAAGCTTCGCCTCCCCAAACCAGAGGAAGGAAGCGGAGTGCCCTCCCGAGCTCGGGGCAACAGGACCTTCGCCGGCCATCAACGAGGCAGAGGCCACCGACCCAGGTAAGACTCTGGCTTTGCAACCTGCTCCATCCCCCTGTATTTTTCTGTCTTAGTGCCTATCCTTGATTGCAGACCTCGAACGTTGGAGACCCGAGCTTGCCCACTCTGACAATGCCTGTTGTTCAGGGCGAGTCCGAGTCCGAGGAGGAGGCAAACACCTACATGCTAGCCCCGCGCCGGTCTTCGGGTCAAAGGCGCGCTCTTGCCGGGGCCTCGAACTGGGCCCAGGTCGGAGAGTTCGACCAAGGCACTGATAGCCCGGACGAGGCGGACCCCCAACCTGTGATCAGCGAGGATTACAGCACCGGCGAGACGGGTGCCCTCGCGGTCGTCGATCCTCCTGAGATCGAGGGAGACATGGGTGTCCGGGCCCCTCAAGTCGCGGCGCCGCCGATCGTTGGAGTCCGTGTCACTGAAGTCCCTGAGGTCCCGCCGACCAAGATCGCGCCTGATGGCGAGACTGCGGTTCCCCAGGCCACGGAGAGCGACCACGACAACGGGAGGCGCTCGATGACCGGTACCGCAAACTTCGGCCCGAGAATACAATGTTCCTCCCCCAGGGGTTGGGTCGGATGCCGCTGCTACGGCAACTCCCGCCACCGAGCTGGCCGGAACCCTGACTACGGAGGTTGGGTCCGAAGCTGTCGCTGCCGTACCTCTGGCCGGGGAATCCGACCTGGCAGCCGATGTGGAAGGATCCCGAGCCGCCGCCGGCACATCGTCCGTAGGCCCCGAACAAAGTGTGCCGGCGGTGATTGAGGAAGGCCCAGGTCACGAGGACCTGGGCGAAGGCTTTGAGATCAACGCAGCGCGTCTTGACGAGCTGAACGAGGAATTCTCCAGCGCGCGCATCAACAGCCGACTCCGTGAGGTAGGAGCTTTCCTTATATGTCCCGTAATATGTTAAGTTGTGTGCTCTTGACAACTTCTTACCAGATCACTTTCCTTGTTAAGGCGATTGGCAGCGTGACCCGGGGGCTTCAAGGTCTCAACGAGCATGCCGACGTGCTCCGTCAGATCTTGAACGCTGTGGAAGAGAGGGAGACCGAGCGCTCCAGGCTCTGCGCGACCATCGAGGTCGACGCGCAGGAACTCGAACGAATGAACCAGGAGCTCAACGATCTGCGTAGTACGATGGTGGCGCTGGAGGTGTCCCATACCGCCGAGCTCGAGAGGACTAGAACCTTCGAGCATGAGCATGGATTCAAGGCGCAGGAGCACGAGCGCGCTCGAGCGACCGAAGCACTCGAGGCTCTCAATACAGAGCGCGCCATGGTCGAGCTGCTGGAGAAGGCCGCCGCAGAGCGAACTTCTTCAGACTCGGCGCTCGAGACCCTCCGCGCCAGGGTCGAGGCCCTCGAGAAGGCTGCTGAGGAACAAGCCGCCGCCGCGGCCCAGGCGCTCGCCGACGAGCACGCCAAGGTCGAGGCGCTTGAGGCAGCCGCCAAGGAGCAGGCCGCCACCACGGTCAAGGCGCTCGCCGACGAGCGTGCCAAGGTCGAGGCGCTTGAGGCAGCCGCCAAGGAGCAGGCCGCCACCACGGTCAAGGCACTCGCCGATGAGCGTGCCAAGGTCGAATCATTGGAAAGGGCTGTTGTCGAGCTATCATCTTCAGCCAAGGCGTCTCCCGAGCTAGAGGCCAAAGTCGCGGGGCTGGAGGAGAAGCTTGGTCGTGCCAGCAGGGCGGCGAAGACCACCCTGGCCCAACTCAACGATGAGCGTCGCCGAGCCATGGACGCAACCAAGGAGGCCCTCCTGCACCAAACCGAAGCCTCGACGCTGCGGGCCAGAGTCGCCGAGCTCGAGCAAGAGAAGCTCGCGCGCGAGATGGTGGATCTGTAGCTCGGACATCCTTGATCCTGTAAAAACGTTTTGATGTTATTAATAGGTTTGGGTTACCTTTTCTAGAGTGTGCCTTCCTTGTTCGCGATTGAAATCCATAGGTCGTTTGTAGACATTACGCCCTGGCCCAGCCCCCGTTGGGTTCAAGGTCGAGCAACGCCGTCCTTGGACACAAGTCTAAGACGAGCAAATGACCATGACCTGCAGAATCGAGATAGAGTACTCGTGAAAAGAAACGCAACAAGCAAACTCAGTGAATAATTACCAGTTCCACGACCACGACCACGCGCGCGCTCAATAGCCAAAGCTATGAGGCTTGTAGTTCAAACCCGGACGCAGGGGGTGAGCTGATTGCGAAGAGTTTCGGCTTACGTTGAGCTCGACCGCGCGGGGGGGGGTGAACGTAAAGCTCGCGATACCCAGACTAAAGGGCAAATGCGAAGGTCGTGCTCGAAGAAGAATTGTAGAAATCGGAGAAAGACATAACAAAGGAAAAAGACACGAATTGTAGAAATCGGAGAATATCTTTTTATTGAAGTTTTAAAGGTATAGAGATTACACATAAAACTTGCGAAGTTGATCTTTGTTCCACGAGCTAGAGAGCTCTCTGCCATCGGGCATCGCTAGCCGGTAAGCCCCCGTGCGATCTGTTGAAACGACTCTATAAGGGCCCTCCCACATGAGGATAACTTGTTGGTGTTGGGCGATACAGAATCCGTCTCGGGGCTAAGTCCCCAACAAGGAGCTTCCTAGGTCGTCTCGCCGAGACGCATGTCTGCGAAGAGCTTGCGTAATGTCTGTTGATCGTAGCGATGGCACGGCATCTTACTTCTTCCGCGAGGGCAAGGTCAAGAGACCGTTCTTGCTCGAAGTCGGCGTGGTCGACCAAAGTCGACCTGGCGGAGCCCGGCGTTACCTCCGGAGGCGGGGCGGCTTCATTACCAAACACGGTGAAGGGTGTGGACCTGTTGCTTTCGGTGGCCGTGGGTGCGAATAGACCATAAGGCGGTGGGAAGTTCGTCCACCTGTGTCTTGCCGTAGCGTTTGAGCTCATCAGTAACTTCGCCTTTTGACGCCTTGGACGATCTGTGGTTGGCGCTCGCCGCCGTTGCTCTGAGGATGAGCCACCGAAGCGAAGCACACTTTGGTGTCCATACCTTCGCAAAATTCCTGAAATAATTCACTGGTAAACTGAGTACCGTTGTCAGTGATAATTCTACATGGGACCCCATACCTGGTGACCACGAACAAACGGAAAAAGCGAACGGCAGCTCGAGCAGTGATGGTCGAGACCGGTTCAGCCTCAATCCACTTGGTGAAGGTGTCATGACCACGAACGTAAATTTTTCCCCTAGTTGCACGGGAAAGGGGCCGAGGATATCCAGCCCCCAGGTCGAGAAAGGCGAACAAGCGGGATGGTGCGAAGGCGAGGTCGGTGGTGCGTTTTTCTGGCGTGAAACTGACATGCCCGACAGGTTCGGACAATATCCCGAGCATCCTGTAATGCTGTTGGCCAGTAATACCCCATACGGAAGGCCTTGCCGACCATCGTTCTGTACGAGGAGTGTGCCCCACAGAGACCTGAGTGGATGTCGTTGAGTAGGTACTTACCCTCCTCCGTGGAGATGCACCGTGTCAGGATACCGGAGACATTCCGTCTGTAGAGTTTGCCATCCACGAGCTTGTACAGGCTTGCTCGACGCTTAATCCTGCTTCTGTTAGCGGGGTCGGGCGGCAGGTCGCCCCGCGCCAGGAAGCTGTGTATGGGCTCGGCCCATGCGGGAATACCTTCCACCACAGCAAGCACGACCTCCTGGTCGGAGATAGACGGAGCCGTCAGCGTCTCGAGGATGACGTCGGGGGGTACCTCCTCGTCGGAAGAGCCGAGCTTGGAGAGAAAGTCGGCGCTGGAGTTGTCCTTCCTAGGAACATGCCTGAGCTCCAAGTTCTGGAACCACTTTGCCATCGCATCCCCCGAGCATTGATAGTCCTTGTTATACTGATTGATGACGAGCTGGGAGTCCCCCTTCACGACCAACCGTCGCACGCCCAAGGACTTACAGGCTCGTAAGCCCGCCAAGAGAGCTTCGTATTCTACCACGTTATTGGTTGCAGGAAACCCAAAACGAACCACATACCTCAACCGTCGCCGCTGGGTAAGGATAAGTATCAGCCCCGAGCATTTGAAGGACCTCGAGCCGTCGAAGAACATGATCGGGGCTTCTCTTCCTCGGCCTCGAGCTCGGGCGGTCTGCGGCGTCTGTTCGACCACGAAGTCGGCGAGCACTTGCGACTTGATAGCTGTTTCGCCACGACACGGGCGTCAACGCCGCCAGCTCCATGGCCCATTTGGCTATCCGCCCGCCATATACAGATTCCGGAGATGTCACCGAGCGGAAAGTTGCTCGGGGCGACCACGAGAATGTGCCCGAAGTAATGTCGAAGCTTTGCGAGGCCATGAGAAGAGCATATAGCGGTTTACGCACTTGAGGGTAACGCTTTTTGGGCGTGTAAGACCTCACCGACATAGTAAATCGGTTCTTCTTTGTGCCCCGTTCGCAACCGTGACAGCACTTCTGACTTAGGCGGTGGGCGCAGGTAAGCGGCGACCTCTCGCCAGTCGGAGTTATAAGGAGGGTGGGGATGAGCAGATATACCTTCAACTCGTCGAAAGACATTTGTGCTTCTAGAGTCCATTCAAAGCCTCCATGCTTGCGCAGGTCTTAAAGAATGGGAGGCCTCGCTTCACGAGCCTCGAAATGAATCACGAGGCGGCCATGCGGCCGGTGAGGCTTTGCACTTGCTTGATCGAGGTCGGGGCTCCATCTTCTCAATGGCCTCGATCTTCTCCGGGTTCGGACCAACCCCCGAGCCCCCGATCATGTAGCCAAGGACCTTCCCTGATGCCGTACCGAATACGCACTTCTCGGGGTTGAGCTTGATTTTGTACCTGTTCAGGTTTGCAAATGTTTCTTCAAGGTCACGGACGTGGTCGCCCCCGGAGGGGCTTTTGACGATGATGTCATCCACGTAAACCTCGAGGTTTCGCCCAATCTGCGGCTCGAAGGTCCTAGTCATCAGATGCTGGAACGTCGCCCCCGCATTGTGCAAACCAAACGACATGGTTGTGTAGCAATAAGTGCCGAACGGGGTGATGAAGGCAGTCTTGCTCTCGTCGTCGACCGCCAGCTTGATCTGGTGGTAGCCCGAGTATGCATCCAAGAAGCTTAGCATCTTGGCGTTGGCGGTGGAGTCAACGATCTGGTCGATGCGTGGAAGGGGGAAGTTGTCCTTCGGGCAGGCCGAGTTCAACCCCGTATGATCGACGCACATTCTCCACTTGCCTCCCTTCTTCTGCACGATAACCGGGTTGGCCAGCCACTCGGAGTAGTCGATCTCACGGATGAAACCGGCCTTCAGGAGCTTATCAAGGTTTTCCTTGATGACTGCAACCTTCTCTGGGGAGAAGCGACGCGATTTCGACGCCGCAGTCTAGAATCGGTTCTGACCTGTAACTTGTGCTCGATCACCTCCCTTGGAACGCCAGGCATATCTGCAGGCTCCCAAGCGAATATTCCTTTGTTGGCGCGAAGGAAGGTGACGAGCTCGAGTTCCTATTTGGGACTTAGCTCGGCCGAGACGTGGACACACCTGGTCGTGTCGCCTTCCTCGAGCGGCACGGCCTTGATTGCCCCGCTGGGTTGGATCGCCGCCTTCTGCCGGGCGCTCTTCTCCGTCACCTCTGGACCTCGTTGGGGCAGCATGCCGGCGAGCGCTAGGGCCTTGGTCTCATGACCATGTGCCGCTGCAGTCACCGACTGCAGTAATGATGCCGTTGGGGCCTGGGAGCTTCATGCACCGATGACCGTAATGATTGGCCACCATAAACTTGATGAGGGCAGGCCTTCCGAGAATAGCATTGTACGGGAGGTCGCCCTCGACCACCTCAAAGGTGATCAGCTCGGTGCGGAAGTTGTCCGAGCCGCCAAAGGTGACGGGCAAGACAACCTGCCCCAAGGGAGTAGTTGAGCTCCCAGGAACGATTCCGAAGAAGGGGATGGCGATGCTTTTGATCTTTGACCGGGGAATCTGCATCCGGTCGAGTGCTTCCGCCTGCAGCAAATTAAGAGAGCTGCCTCCGTCGACCATGACACGCCCGACCATTGTGTTGCTGATGGTCGGGGTCACGACCAAGGAGGTCTTTAAGTCTCGGGCCATACCTTGTAAGGCATCCTCCATAGAAAAGGTGATAGTGGCCCCGGCCCACTTGCAATCTTTGCCGACGGGCTTTCTGATGCAAACGATAGATGGTCGGCGGCGAGCCTTGATCTCGCGCCGGTGGTAGGTCGCCGAGCCGCCAAGATAACGTCAATCCGGCGCTCGCCCTGTTGGAATTCCAGGTCGAGGTCGCCGTGCTCCGACCCGACATTCACCCTTTCGGGCTGGTCGTCATCCTTCGGGAGCACGGGCATCTCACCACGTTCGTCATAGAAGGCTTCAAGCTTTCCCTGCCAAGCCCTGCAGGACCGCGGTCGTGGCGGCCGCCTGTGAAACGAGCAAAATTTCACCGTCGTCGTACCCGCGCCCTTCGGCTCCTGCGCCGCGGCGTCGGTCCTCCGAGGTCCAGGCCGCCGGCCCTCTTTCTAGGGCTGGCCTTGTGCCTGGCGAGATTGAGGCCGACCTTGACGAGGCCGGGTCCCGTCGCGAGTCTGATCCCGGACCTCGAGGACCTCACGCTGGCCGTCCGCCGAGACGATGACCCGCGGCTGACCTCCGCCGGTCCTGCGGTCACGCTTCCGCTTCTTGGCGCGGGTGTCTTGGTCGGCGCCCTTGGACGGGCCAGCCTCAGAGTGGCTCAGACCAAGCTTACCTTGGTCGTAATCGCGCTTCCAGCGGACGGCGTCGTCCGCGTACCATTCCGCCATGCGAAACAATTTGTTGACGCTGAGCCTTGTCGTGATCTCGAGGTCTTCGGTAAGGCGCCGATCGCGAACGCCGAACTTGAAGGCCTTGATGACTGCTTCATCGGAGATGCTCGGAATCAGGTTTTTTGTGCGGATAAACCGCCGCACAAAATCACGAAGAGGCTCGCTCTTGCCCTGGATGACGCGATCCAGGTCCTTCTCCCTCCTTGGCCGCTCGTAACAGCTCTGGAAGTTGGAACGGAGGGCGCTCTGGATTTGGCGCCACGACCTGAAGGAACCGGGCTTTTGGTTGAAGAGCGAGTTAAGGCGGCAAAGACCGCCCGTGATGGTCGGAGATAGTTGGCCATGACCAGCTTGTCTCCCCCGGCCGCCAGAATGGCGGTCGAGTAGATGGACAGGAACTCGTCAGGATTCTTGGTTCCGTCGAAGCGCTCGATCAAAGCGGCTTGGCGAAGCGAGCCGGCGTCGCAACGAAGGTCGTCGAGTACGCCACGCAACCGTAGGCGGGGCGGTGCACGCCGAGCGATCGTGGCTAACGAGATCTCCTTCTTTGCACGACTCGAGCTCGGGTTTTCTTGACGACCCGATCTTCGGCGAGATCGGTCATGGTGCCGAGCATGGGAGTCACCTGAGAGGTACTGCAGGCGGTCCTGTACGCGACGATGCCTGGGCGGAATGTCGGGAGAAAGTCCTCGCGACCTGCTGTCAGTTGGCGTGGAGCTCGTGTGGCTCACCTTGCGTCGGGCCCTACTCGGGTTAGTAGCCGCAGGACTGCGATGCGGTGGTGTCGGGGTCCCGCCCCGAGGGTGTTGCCGGGATGAAGGCGCCTCACGCCTCGGCGACATCCGACGGGTGCGCCTGCGATGACGTGATGAGTTGTCGCTGCTTCTTAGGGAAGGGGTCCCTGAGCGGTGACTTCGGTGCTGCGGAGGGATGGCCTCTGTTGCAGCACGATCGAGTTCTTCGGCCAAGGCCCGGCCGAAGAGCTCCGATTTTGCCCTATCGGGATCAGCCATGATCCGGGCGATAGCGCGAAGGCGCTCCCCCGAGGGGGGAAGCCTCTCCTGGTCTTCCCGTCGGAGCGCGGTTATGGCCTGATTGATCGCGACGCGGACCATCCGACGAGCATCCTCGGGGGTTTGTGGGTCGCGATCCTCTGCCGCCGCGTCCTCACCAGAAGCGTCCGCCATGAAAGCGTCTTTGCTTTCGCCGCGGTGGCGGGAAAGCAACGAGGATCGGAGCCGGACTCCGCGCCTGATCCCACACTTGAAGAGTGTCCGTAGATGGAGAACGCCATGCTCCTAAGACTTTGGAGTTTTTTCTGCGAATGAACAAAGCAATCGGGCCCCACGGTGGGCGCCAGCTGTCGACGATCGGGATCGTCAACCACAGAAAATGAGATAGAAATTCGATGAGAAATGGGACCTAGCGATGCTTTGTTGAGCAGAGAACGAGGTCGAGGAGGTCTATGGTCGGAGCTAGGAGACAATGGACGAGACCGGGGATTATACTGGTTCGAGCCCCTGAGAAGGTAATAGCTCTACTCCAGTCACCTTGGCGGTGGTGATTTCTATTGTTGTGAGTACAAGAGAGGATTATAGCTCAAGCTTGACGATGCTGAATCTAGACTTGAACTTGAGTGTGTGTGCGTTGTGTTGTTCTGTGTCCCCTAAGTGTTTACAGAGCTTCAGTTTTATACACATTCTTCTTGCAACGTTTAGGAGTAATTCTCGGATCGTGGCCTTCATGTACATTGATAGCCGGTGATAACCGTTCCGATCCGCTTACCGTGCATTACTCCATGATCCCACGTTCAGAAGCGCCAAGTGATGGCGTGTCCGGATCAAGGGCGTTATCGACCTTGGATCGACCGAGCTCGAGCTCTCGGGGACCCCGAGCTCGGAGTTACCGCGCCCTAGGTTGGCGGCCTCGAGTTTGGTCCGATGCACTCTTGGTCAAGTGGCTTGAGTGATCCAGTCCTTGATCGAGGCCTTAGAGCTAGGGGCGGTTGATTGTTTGTTGACCGACCAAGGGTTGCCCGGCCCCGACACTTTGGCAATAGTGAAATTCGAAATTAAACTCATCTTTGGAAAGCGATTCATAAGACCAAAATTAATGTGGCATAAGCGAGAGTGCCAAGTACTCGCATCATCATTAACACTACCACATATATGGTTCACAGACTTATTATTGAAATCTGAAAGGAAAAGCGGAACAAGCCTCCGCACTCATAGCCTTTACCAATAAATAGTCCATGCTTGGACACAACTACTTTATTGGACTCTAACACTACCTTAAACCCATCTCTGCATAGAAGGAGCCACTAACGAGATTCTTGTTGATAGAAGGACATCTTGACGTTCTCGGCACGATCTTTCGAAGTGAACTTCAGATCCATTGTGCGATGCCATGAATAGAAGCATGTGACCCATTCCCCATCGGAGACGGAGGAATCGAATGACCCGATAAGTAGAGAACATATTGATGTCGAACACACATGAGCGTTAGCACCGTATCAATCCACCAACTGGAAGGCGAAATATCGAGAATCTGAAGGTAAATTACCATACCTGCGTCTCGGCATTGCTAGCGGTCCTTGTGTTGTGACCTTGGACGTCATCCTTTGTTGGCTTTTTTCCTCGGCTGTGCACGATCGGGGCATTCCTTGGAAAAGTGTCCGACCTCACCACATGTGAAGCGAGGCAGCTCGGCCTTGTTCATCTTCTTCTTCTTGAAGTGGTAGTCTTGTTAGGCTTATTTTTCCCTTTGTTCTTGCCATAGTTCTTGAACCATGTTGGTATTGGATCGCCCTCGGCTCCTTTACCATTGAAATCCTTAGTCCGAGCCTTCTCTTCAACATCTAGGGACGTTATCAGGTTTTTGACTGATATCTTTGTCCTCTTATGTTTTAGAGTAGTGCCGAAACTCCTCCACGTGGGAGGCAGTTTTGCAATGATGCAACCGGCCACAAAAGGATCAGGTAGGACACATTCTAGGAGTTCGAGTTCCTTGACAATGCATTGTATCTCATGGGCTTGCTCTACAACAGAGCGATTATCAGCCATCTTATAGTCATGAAAGTTCTCCATGACATACGATTCCTTCGCATCCGATGCACCGAACTTGGCGTTGATGTATCCCACAAGACCTTCAGCGTCTGTTATGTGCATGTACACATCACACGAGGCGGTCGGCAAGAACGCTAAGAATGCATCCCACGAAGAGAGTATTGGCATCCGTGAAACTCTTCGCTGCTTTCGGCGGAAGATCACCTTCGAGTTTGCCTTTACTAACCCAGAATACATTCATAGCCGTAAGCCAGAGCGTGACCTTGACTTGCCACCTCTTAAAGTGCACACCAGAGAATTTCTCCGGCCTCAGTGCGTCGGCAAAACCAGCCATTGATAATCCAGGAAATTGTCTACAATAAGGTTTTTGGATTGTTGAATAATTAGACAGTTTCCAGATTAAATTCCGAATATAGATCATGAATAGCAACACATAAACTAGCATACATCTCTCTAACACACTAGACAGTACGAACATCATTATCATCTTGATAGACATAATTAACCACGAGATCGTGAGCAAATCGAGCGTCTTGGCGAAAGTAAGAGGATGACGGCGTTATGGTGCGATTCGCGGTGTTGGCGTAGTAGATGCGGTTGCGGTGTTAGCGAGGTCGGCGTTGGTATGCTGCGTCGCAGAGGCAGCTCTGACGGCGCCCAAAGCAGCAGAACAGGAAGACGAGCCGTGGAGCGATCTTGAGCGATCAAGCGCTTCCTAAAACCTTATTCGCCCTCTCCGGTGCGGGATCGCAAAGACGAAGGGTTCCGGTGACTGCTCTCCCGATCGCAGATGCTGCGTCGGCGCTTCGGGATGGAGAAAACTACGGTGGCGGCGCAAGAACGAGAGGTGGCAAAACCCTAATGTGTGATATGTATGTCTACACGGGTGGCGAGCACACGATATATATAGGGATAGCGATAACCGTGACGAGCGTGACTCGAAGTCGTGCCATGAACGGACTCGATTCACGGTATCCTTATCTCATACTAAGCGCCACGATTCCGAGTAGCAAAGAATATCTTGCAAAAGGAAGCTGCGTCACGCAAGGCCTTGGACGGTTCGGCGGACCATTCACGCAGTGCAGACGCGCGCCCTCGCCCGCCCGCCCGCCGAGGCGAGCGTGTGGGCTTCTCTTCTTCTCCCTTGCCATGCTTCTAGGAAGGTGGAGAGAGCTCTCCTTTATAAATTGGTCATCCTCCACCTCCACAAGCAATATGGGACTAATGCTTGCACACATGCCTCCTCATGAATGGGCCTTTGAGATTTTCTAGGATTTATTTGTCTCAATTAAGTGGGTTTGGCCCAAATAATCCAACATTATGGTGTGTGGTCAGTCAAGATGAAGATTATCCTGAGGACTCTTGGAGTGTGGACAGCAATTGAGGGAGATGACCCGGTTGATGAAGAAAAAGATCAAGGGTCTCTGGCTACTATATCACAATCCATGCTTGAAGATGTGCTAATGGCAATTGCAAACAAGGCGACAACAAGGGAGGCTTGGGATACTCTTAGAGAGATGCGTATATGGGAAGATCGCATGAAGAAAGCCCGAGTACAAGTGCTCAAGAGGCAATTTAATCGAATGAACATGGAAGAAGATGAAAACATTAACAAGTTTTCACTTCGACTAACCACTTTGGTAAGTGAAATTTGATCTCTCGGTACGGAGATGTCAGAAGAAGTAGTGGTAGAGAAATTGTTCAGCGTTGTTCCTGACAGGTTCATGCAAATTGTTGGAACAATTGAAGAATGGGGTGAGGTTTCATCCATGTCTTTGTCTGAAGCCATCGGGTGTTTGCGTGCTTTTGAGGAAAACACCAAAGGAAGAAGACAGAAGGAAGATGGAGATCATCTGATGATGGTTGCGAAAGGAAAGAAGCCTTCTAATGACACCAGTAGCAAGCCGACAAGCAATAGTAATGTCGGGTTCAGAAGCAACTTCAAAAGAGGAGGACATGGCAGAGGCCGTGGAAGAGGTCACGGTGGATGCGACTATGATGCTAAGAGACAGCCATTCCGCAAATTTGATAAGTCAATAATCAAATGCTACAACTGTGATGAGTTTGGGCAACAAAAAAATATTGCTCTCTCTTTTCTAAATAAGCAATGTTTTTAGCTGTTAGTATAAGGGCGTGTTTGTTTCAACTTTGGTTTCTCTAAAAGCTGATTTTGGATTGTGGTTGTAGAGAAGCTAATTCTCCAAAACTAAAATTCAAAAGCACATATGAAGTGGATTATAGATTCTAGTGTATATGGGTGGGCTGGATTGTGAGAATCGGATTCTAGAATCAGGCTATTTGGTTATGATTCTACTTTTGGGGTAAGAATCGAGAATCCAAAGCTAAAACAAACAGGGCATAAGGCCTCGTATATTTTTTATTTTGATTCTGGATTCTGGCCTTAAAAACAGAATAAAAAATAAACAGCCTGATTCTAAGAATTGTTTCTCACTATGCAGCCCACAAGGGCTTGTTTGTTTCAGCTTTGGATTCTCTAAAAACTGATTCTAGATTGTGGTTGTAGAGAAGCTTAGGCCCTGTTTGGTAGAGCTCCAGATCCCACCTTTACCTGAGATCTGAAACTTTAAGACTAAAATAAAGTGAATTAAGTTTATATTTTTGGTCTAAAATGTAAACAAGATGACCTATATAAACATTCTTGATGTACCCATAGCTCCAGCTCCACGGATTTGATGGAACTAGGAATACTCAGCTCCACCAGATCCACAGATCCGATGGAGCTAGAGCTGTACCAAACACAACCTTATTCTCCAAAAGCTAAAATTCAAAAGCACATATGAAGTGGATTATGAATTCTAGTATATATGGGTGGGTTGGATTGTGAGAATCAGATTCTAGAATCAGACTGTTTGTTTTTATTCTGGTTTGGGGCAGAATTCAGAATCAAAAGCTACAACAAACAGGCCCTACACTAGAATCCATAATCCGTTTCGTATATGTTTTTGAATTCTAGCTTTTAGAGAATCAACTTCTCTATGATTATAATCCAAAATCAGCTTTTAGAAAATCCAAAGTAGAAACAAATAGACCCTAAGAATTAAGAGCTGGCGTGATTATCCTGTCTACTCGTATTGAATTAGTTTGTTGGTGTTTGCATCCACATATGTCGGTTTCATCCACAAGGAAGAGAACCATTGCCAGTTTGGAAAAAAAGAGGGAGTAAATATCGCTTTGAAATATTAAAATATCGTTTTAAAAAGAACACTTTCCAACAGCTAAAACGCCACTTATTTTAAAACAGTGGGAGTGCAATATATCCACGAAATGTTCTCTTCCCTGTTAAATTAGTGACGAAATGAGGAACACGAGGTGGGTTCTCTCTCCCCTCTAATTATGTGTTGACCTACACAAGAACAACACCAATGGGAGCAGCTCTTGCCAACTAACGCGTGGCCAGCATAGACCAGCATACAGAGGAAGAAGACACAAAGGACAGACTACTCCTTGCTTTCAATTAATTGATGGTCGTCAATGAAGTATAGACTATAAACCATGGACTTTGTTTTGGCTGGTTCAATGGCTAGCACACAGCTTGTATTTGCAAACTCTTCTTTCTTGAGAGAGAAAAAAAAATGCAAATCTCCAGCATGTTATCGGAAAAAAACAATTCTAGCACTGATGAACTAACCAACATGTCATCGTCCTTATCTGCATAGAACACGGAGCTTCTGATTAAGGGTGGGGAGCTGTAGCTTACAACCAAAAAAAATACTATCTTTTAGCTTTCTATACTGATAAACAGCCGTAGCTTTTTATATTATTTGACAAACAGCTAATTCTCTTAAAAAAATAAATCCCACCTATCCTACAACTTTTAACTTTCACCACTTATATGTGATTTATAACTTATACCGGAAACCTCTTAAAAGCTAAGATAGGTCTAATTCCTTTATAAAGGACGAGCACTTGGGTATACGGGTGATCTGATAGGTGCAGTGTACGTGAATTTGTGTCGGTACGTCTTGTGCCCGAAAACAACTAGAAAATTTTTCGCGGCGTAACACGTTGCGCGTATCGTTTTTATAAATTTTTTTTTGTTGGCGTTTTATTTTTTAAATCGTCGAAATAATGAGCGAAACGGGGAAAAAATAGAGAGATAGGGTTGTAGAAATATCTCTTTCGACGAATTATTTGTAAAATATTGGAGACCGAGCCAGAAAACCACGGTGGGGAAAAAGTCCAATATTTTTTTGAGCTGGAAAATCACGGTTAAACCGAGACTTTTTCCCCACCGTGGTTTTCCAGCTTGGTCTCCAATATTTTACAAATAATTCGTCGAAAGAGATATTTCTACAACTCTATCTCTCTATTTTTTCCCCGTTTCGCTCATTATTTCGAAAATTTTAAAAATAAAACACCAACGAAAAAAAAATTTCAACGAAAAAATGACATGCGCAACGTGTTACGCCGTGAAAAATTTTCTAGTTGTTTTCAGGCACAAGACGAACCGACGCAAATTCACGTACACTGCACCTATCAGATCACACGTATACCCAAGTGCCCGTCCTTTATAAAAGAATTAGACCTATCTTAGCTTTTAAGAGGTTTCCAGTATAAGTTATAAATCACATATAAGTGGTGAAAGTTAAAAGTTGTAGGATAGGTGGGATTTGTTTTTTTAAGAGAATTAGCTGTTTGTCAAATAATATAAAAAGCTACGGCTGTTTATCAGTATAGAAAGCTAAAAGATAGTTTTTTTTTGTTGTAAGCTACAGCTCCCCACCCTTAATCAGAGGCTCCGTGTTCTATGCAGATAAGGACGATGACATGTTGGTTAGTTCATCAGTGCTAGAATTGTTTTTTTCCGATAACATGCTGGAGATTTGCATTTTTTTTCTCTCTCTCAAGAAAGAAGAGTTTGCAAATACAAGCTGTGTGCTAGCCATTGAACCAGCCAAACAAAGTCCATGGTTTATAGTCTATACTTCGTTGACGACCAATTTAAAATTTTGAAAAAAAATTCGATTTGCTACAGTGCTGCTACAGTAATTTCAGGAATTTAAGCGAAATTTCGGGTTTTTGATCCGGATTTTGATGTTTTAGGGCTGGATTTGACCGGAATTAGTCCAATAACCCCTAAGAAAGTCATCTTGCATGAAAATTTGTTGAAAAACTAATTTTTTGAGACATTTTAAAATTTGGGCAGAAACACTTTCAGATTTTTATGACATTGTACAAGCTTGAAAATGATCTGAAAAATGTTGCCATGGTTGTTGGACAGTTTTGTGGGAGCTACCATTCATCGTCAGAATGGCATACAAATTGAGTTAGTACCTTACCAGCAAGGAATGATTAAGTTACTTTTTTATATCCACATAAATCATAATATGCGTTTTCTCCTCAGCTTCTCTCATTTTCTGTTACTATTTGCTTGAAATATGTACGTCGATAGGATCAGCAGAAAACCTCTGCACTTAGTGGCACTTAATGGTTTTTCTTGCACCAGCAAACGATTCAATTATAGGGAACTGCCACTCACTTGTGCAATGGACTGGCAAGACATACCTTGGTCAATCATTATGAATATCTCTACATTCACCTCATTTACAAGTTTGTTTTTGGACCCCGTTCACCTGTTGACCATCAGAGCTTATAGAATATAGAAGTTTTTATTTCATGTATCAAAAAGAAATTACAGTTTGCATAGACAAATGTTGGTAACAGCGTACGGAACTAAGGATATTTGATCAAACCTTTTAACCATCTGTAACTGACAATAAAATCTTTAGGTTTGCATACAAGTACTATAGTCCATTTTACAAAAGCAGCAATGGTAGAAGTTTAGCGCAACAGCCAAAGATGCAAAACTGATAGCTTATCTTGTTGCTATAACTTGTTGGTGCGTGTAACATGCAATTGCTATATATTCCCAAACTCTGTTCATTGAGACAATAGTTTGCGTCTTGTAGTTCGCGTTAGCAAAGTTCAGGAGAACTTCTGCTTAGATTTACTTTCTTATTGACGCTATGTGAAATAGTAATTGTAGGCAAACTAGTGAGTGCTCAGTGCTCTCCCAAATTGTAGGCAAACCTCAAATATGTGGCAATGGCCTGCTATTATACGTGGACTTGGGATTGTCCGGCTTTCTTATAAAAAACTTCACTATTCTATATTTACACTTGGCTGAGATTTCTTACATTGTTAGTTTAGTAGTTTAGCCATGGAACCACTTCATCCCAACCTTGATGCAACTGGAAAAATAGCATTCAAGTATGATGCTGTAGTATGTGAGCTGCAAAAGACTGTCTTAACATGCAAATTGTGATCTGCCTGCAGGCATGATTTTGTAGAGTTCAAATTGAAACTTGAAACTTTTTCAGTTGTTGGCGTACCTGTAGAACATTCAATATAGAAACAAGATTCAGACCAGTATATCCGTATGAATGTATCTGAATTCTTTTATCCATGTCATGCAGCCTAATCTACTTTTATTTATTTTCCTGATTTTGAGGCAAATATGTTCTTCATAATTATAACAGTGCTAAGGTAAGGGTTGAATCGTGTTGGCATATTGCATGTGATGTGATATTCTATTCATTTCCTGACCACTGAATTCAACTCAGTTCCTTCACAAACAATTAAAACTTTAAAAGTAGTTTTGCTTTTACTTCATAGTTGGCATATTTTGGAGCAAGCGAAGGAGGATGCCATCGTGGAGTTGTTGCTTGTGACTACCCATTGATATTGTTGGCTGCAACGACTTGTAACACTCCTGTATGTTTTGTACTGGTGAGTTCAAATTTAATATGTTTTACTCTTGTTGGGTGATATTGACATATATATATATATATATATGTATGTATTTTTTACTTAGAAAATATTTTAAGATGTGATTCGTCAGTGCTTTCATGATAACTTCTGTCCACTAATATGGGGTAACAATACATTTATCCTATCGCTTTATTGATACATTTGGACTGGCTTCCTTGGCTCCTTTTATTATATTATGCATATTGATTTACTATCATTTTGTTTCACATATGCTTTCATCACTTACTTTGTAGTGCTAATCAGAAATTGCAGGTCATGATCATAACACCACAGCAGAAGTCAGAACAATGCTACAACTCTCTTTTGATCCATTTCCTTATTACTTGTGTTGGTCCTGATTTGTTAAGAAGCTGAGTTGCCTCAATTTTCCTTTTTAGACAGATGACATGAAGGGGTTACCAGACTTTTCATTGCTGACCAATTTCGGGCTGTCAACTGGAACCTCCTGCACTTCTCAAGGTATTTTTTTCCAGATCTATTCTTCAGTTCCTGTAGTGGTGCACATGTATAGTCAGTCATATTGCTTCTGTTTTCTCAGGAACAAGATTCTGTCTTATTTTATTTATAGTGGCATGCATGCATGGGCTACGTGCACATATATTAGATGCTAGAGAGACTAATGGGATTCAACACCTTTACGTGTTCTTGAAAGGTGATCGAGTTTTTTTGCTACCTATGGGTGGTTATGTATTTGAATATTCCTGTGATGCGAATAATACATTATAGATATATTGAATTCATAATAGACTTGGTGGTGGTATGTCATATTTAATTTCCTACTGCTATACTTCTAATTTCCAGTTGCACATTCCTACTACTATACTATCTGATTTTATTTATTTGTAGATTCCTTGACAACAAGGAGGACATTGCCAAGCTATGTAAATGCTTTGCAGGGTTATGGAGCTTGGATAATGAAGAAATGGTGAAATCAGCAATAGAGAAACCTAACAAGTTTGTCTTCAAACCTCAGCGAGAAGGTGGAGGTCAGTTTTCATGGCACTTAAAAAACATTTTCTTCACAACAAATTCTTAGAAAATCTCCTGATCCTGATATCCGTTTTAGGGAACAACATATATGGTCATGATTTGCGAGAAACATATATCCGCGCGTCGCCGCTGGCTCCCTCCTCAGGCAGCGCGCCGCCGCCTCCTGCCTCGGGGCCCTGCCGCCGCCTCTTCCCCCGCGGACCGCGGCTCCCTCCTCAGGCTCAGGCCCTCGTCCTGTTATGTTAGGAATTAGTGAACTATTAAGGCTTTTGCTGATGGTCAATTATTGAAAGCTTGCTGAACTTATGGGATTCTGGGTTTTAGCCATTAACTAATTAGCTTGTGTGGTTCTAATCAACGATAAGAACGCACCAAACTGTGTAGTCATGTGGACTTGATATTAAGAACCACCTAAAAAGCATCCAAAGAAAATCAGATCAGATTAATATGATTCCCAAAAAAAAGTTCAGAATAGTATGTTCTAGCTTATTACTCTCTCTTCAGAATGTGATAGTGATTCATCAAGGTACTGGAGATGATGGGCTGGACGGCAATCTTGTCGGATGTCTTACTGTACAAGACGGATAAAGTGCCGGAGCTTTTGTTACTTTTGTTTTACTTAATCATGAAGCCGTTCACTCTAACCAATGCCTTTTCAGTTTTTGTAGCTCAATCCGATTTAGTTTAGCACTACGAAGCTTTGGCTTATTTGGTCTGTCGCGTTTTTTTTTAATTTGAAATTATCCAAACAAAATTGGTTGTATTGTGATTTGTGACTTATGAGATACAAATTGCTTGATTATGATGCAATAATAGCAAGTAGACATTGGTAAATCTCTACTATTTGCTGTCAACTATGTTCAAGGAAAAGACATAAGACATTCAGAAAAGAAAATAACAAAAATGAAGGATAAAGTGTTGCAGCTCATGTGTCCACTGAATTCTCTTTCTATTTTCATGAAAGTTACAATGCTGAATTACTGGTTGATCATTATTCTGTTATTGTTAACAAAAAAATGTGGTAACAAATGCTTATTTTTGTTCTTAACATGATTGTGATGATGTGATGGTAGCTTACATATGAGTTGGAGAAGATGGATAAGAAACTCAAGTTGACAAAATCTCTCCTATAAAGCAAAGTATCTATCTTGCGATTTATTTCTACCTGTTGCTGGTACCCCTCTTTTGGTTGTGCTTTAATAAAGAGAAAAACTTGTAGAATCTAGAGGTCAAGAAGATAAATGATGAGAAAAAGTCCGCAATGGCTGCTCAGTTTGCGGCAGAAGCTACTTTGCGAAGAGTACATGCAGCTCAAAAGGATGATGAAATGCCACCAATTGAAGCCATTCTTGCACCACTTGAAGCTGGGCTAAAGCTTGCTCGGCAAGAGGTGATATTTTGTCTTTCATACTTACCTCTTCTATCTTTGCATTTGTACCACTGAATTTCTTGTTTCCCTTATAGTTTGCAACTATTTTCACCCTCCAATTTGCCTAGATGGCTATCTTTTCCATTGGTTGTGTATTTGCTATGAGCTAAGAAGATGACAAGTTAACTTGGTTTGTTTCAGATCTCAAAGCTCCAGGATGACAATAGAGCCTTAGAGAACCAAGACTAGAAGCAAATACAAAACAAAAAGAGGCTGCACTACTAGAAGCAGAAAGGACTGTGCAAATTGCAATGGCAAAAGCTGCTATGGTTGATGATTTGCAAAATAAGAACCAAGAACCGATGAAGCAAATTGAGATTTGTCATGTATGTGGGTGCATGTAGTGTATTCCTGATTTTTATGCGGTTACCAAGTGGTTGTTAGGAATTTTAGTGGTATGTTTCTATTGTATATAAGAATTTCACTACAGGAACTCAGATTATTTACGTGGGCCAGAAGCCCACGTAAATAGCCTAAAAGCCCACGTAAATATATATTTACGTCGGCATGCCCACGTAAATGAGCTCACGTAATTACGTTGACGTTAATACAGGTATTTACGTCGGCCCCGACGTAAATACGAGTTATTTACGTCGGCCTTGAAGCCCACGTAAATACGTGTTTGTCGTTCTCCGCCGACCGTGGAAGATGACGTGTCCCTTATTTACATGAGCCAGGGGCTCACGTAAATAAGGCCCTTATTTACGTCAGCCAGGGGCTCACATAAATAAGACCCTTGGCCCACGTAAATAGTACGTTTTTCCAAAAAAAATGCTGCTTTATTTGGAATTCAAATACATTTCACATTAGCACATGCATATCCAATTAATAGTTGCCATGACAACACATCATAAATAGCACATCCAAATTCACAAAAACCATAGTAGTGCATCATACAACCATCACACACAATCGTAAATATGCAAGTCTGTCATAAAAGAGTCGACGTCCATCACATACAAACCATCCATACAATAGAGTAGCGATACAAATTCAACACATACAAACCTAAGCGACATAAGGCCGACATGACCAGGATATCAATTTTCGGAAGTCAGTAAAGCGATTGCCACTACGGCATCACCTTGAGCGGGAAGGTTGGCAACCGAAGGAGAAGTCCTAGTCGAAGCATGGTTGCCTAAACCAGCATGGTCATCCGGAGTGTGACTTGCGGCTACCCCTAACACCGTCATCGGAGGAGGGGAGGGGAGAGTGGCGGTGCAGATGATAGGTGGAGGTTGAAGCAGAGGAGATCCATTGGTTCTCCAAACCGTCGTGACATGTATGCCTACAAATGACATAATTATCATATTATTATCTAAAATAGACAAGTCATGCATGAGTAAATAGAATTATTGAATGCAAGTCCAATAATCCATGACAAACAATATGGAAGAAACTTACTTGTAGAGCTGCCTGTTGTTGTGCCTGCCAAGCCACGAAGTACTCTTGTTGCTGCCTCATTTGGTCATGTTGCTGCCTCATTTGGTCTTGTTGCTCCCTCAATTCTTGCAGCCAGCTCGACCTCATGTCTGCATGTTGTCTTAGCTCCGACTCTAAGCGAGTTTCACGAGAACTCGTCCCACTAACATGTGAGGATCGAGTTGACCTCGTTGTACTCAAGACAGCGCTAGTATCCAAGCAACCGTTGAGCATGGAAAATCTTCCATGTTTCTTGCCACCCCAAGAGTGTCTGAGCAACAGGTCAATTGGTTCGCTCTGCCGGTTGTAATCAGCCCGTGAATATCGGTCATTGCTTTCCCATAACTAGCCTGCAAATCATCAAAATCCATGTGGATGAAATGTGCAAAAATTCAAGCAGGTAGGTACTAGAAAAAAGTAGTCAAACTTGTGGTTAGTAAAAATACATTAACAGCATGAAATTACTAGAGTGATTACTAGTAAAAAAGTAGTCGGTTGATAGCTGAACTCACGACTTCACCACAGAGGCGGCGGCGAAGGCGCAAGGGAGAGGGAGAGCTCCAGCCATGGTGCACGTTAGCTTCTACCGCAACTATGGTAAGACATTCAAGAAACCACGTCTAAGGTCACAGGCTTAATGGTGCACGTCAAGGGAGAGGGAGAGCTCCAGCCATGGTTCACGTCAGCTTACAAATGAGTATTATTCCACCAACTCCAACAATATGGATTTTCCATATATGGAAAAGTTGGAAGACCCCAAACTCTATCACTATGCATTGTTCTCAGATAATGTATTGGCTGCTGCAGTGGTTGTGAACTCCACTCTTGTTAACACTAAGGTATACCACTTGGCCTCTGAGATATATTATGAGTTGCTAACTGGCTGTTGTTTAATCACTCTGAATCAACTTTTTGTTGCACTATACATTTGATTGTATTTTAAGTTTATCTGCAGTTCTGCACCACTAGTACCTACTAACGCACTATTTTGCAGAAACCAGCAAACCATGTCTTCCACATTGTGACGGATAGGCTTAACTATGCTACAATGAAGATGTGGTTCTTGTCTAATCCCTTGGGTAAAGCTGCTGTTCAGGTTCAGAACATTGAAGAGTTTACATGGCTAAATTGAGCTATAGTCCAGTTTCAAGCAGTTAGAATCGATTTATGATCGATTACTACTTGAGTGGGCAGGCTAGGCCTGATGAAAACCCAAAGTTTGAACCCTAAGTACCTGTCAATTCTCAATCATCTAAGGTTCTATCTCCTGAGATCTTCCCAAAGCTTAAGAAAGTGTTATTTCTAGATGATGATCTGTAGTGCAGCAGGACATAAGTGCACTTTGGTCAATAGATCTCAAAGGCAAGGTCAATGGTGCTGTTGAGACCTATGGAGAGACCTTCCATAGATTTGATAAATATCTCAACTTCTCAAATCCTCTTATTGCCAACAATTTTCATCCACATGCTTGTGGTTGGGCATATGGCATGAACATGTTTGATTTGTGCGAGTGGAGAAAGCAAAACATCACCGGTGTTTACCACAATGGCGGCTGGTGAGTTTATGAGCTTATGAACAACTTTGTTATTTATGAGCTTATGAACAACTTCTGCCGATTATGGTGCATTTTGTCATAACTAGTTGTTCATAAGCTCATAAACTCACGATTTACGCGATTGTGGTAAACACACGGTATGCAGTTTTATATGCACTTTTAGTCTATACTTAGCTATTTTTGGAGCTATTTAATCCTGGTATGCAGTTTTATATGATTTTGTGTCAGCTAGCTGTATCGTTTTCTGGTATCTTACATGCACAACCTGCCTTAGTTGTGATATTGCTTGCTGTTTCAAAAAAAAGATAGCTGAACTCACATGCCATATGCAGGGAAATCATGGATGGACCATAGGTAAACAACACGCATATTGAAATTCTGTTTTCTACTCTTGTCATAGGTGGTGACCCCTATCCACAACTGTTTTAGCTCCTCGATCAACGGTTGCATAAAGATGTTTAACTGCTTTCCAGGATTTTTTGGCCCCGGTATGACAAGGGATAAGAACATGTACTCCTCCTTCATGCACAATGAAGATGGAAGATTGTACGAAATTGCAAATATGGGCCAACAAGAGTACACCGATGCACTCATGTTGAAAGGTGAAAATCCATCGGTCACCAAACCAATACGAACATTTCTTGGTTCATTGGCAAATTCTACGTCAAACCGGTCCAACGCCTTCCAAGCATCACTATCAGATGGATGGACCATGAAATCTTTCTTATAATGAATGCCTTGCTTGTGCCACCGCATGTGTTGAGCAGTCTCCTTACATAGGTACATTCGTTGCAGCCTTGGAGTTAGAGGGAAGTAACGAAGAACCTTCATCGGAGTTGAAGTTACCACCAGGTTTCCGTCTTCATCCTTTACTTCCACAAATCTAGACTTCTTCACTACTACAGAACCGGCTACCACAAGCGGCTCGTAACCTCTTTTAGAAGTGGTTTTATAACCGCTTCTAAGCAACCGCGTGTGATACCCGTCGGGTATGACAAGCGGTTGCTCGAACCGCTTGTGCTGTGGCACCAGAAGCGGTTGGGAAGGTGTTCAGGAGGGCCAGTGGAGCCGCCACGTGGGGGACTCCACAAGCGGTTCGTGTTACAAACCGCTTGTGGAGAAGGATATCCAGAAGCGGTTAGTCTTACCAACCGCTTGTGGAGAGCAGCACTCCAGAAGCGGTTGGAGTCACCAACCGCTTGTGGAGAGAGTTTTCGATTATATGTATTATAGAATATGTTCTTACAGTGTTTTTGTATATCGTTTTTGACCATAAAATTAAATATGAGTGGAGGAGTTTTTTGTGCAATTAAATATATATTACATATGCATACTCATACACATGTTCACAAGCTAGGTCGATTACACAAAAACGAACTTAATAGTGTAAAAATGGACAAGTACATACACGCAACCGAGCGTTTACAAGTTTGAATGATGAAAAAATGATTATCGAACTCATTTCTTGCATCGTCACTCTTTATGTCCTTGGTCGATGTGGATGTCGTCATCGGTTCAGCGGTGTCCAACGCAGAAACCTTACGTGGAACTCGCCATTTGGAGATACAACCTCGTTGACAAGGAAGCCGATGAGTTGTTCTTGGAGTACGGCCGGTGAGGCGGAACACGTTAACGTGCTCATCGATGTTAAGTGACAATTAATTAAGCGGGAAGTATATAAATATCCGATCACATGCAATTAATTAAAATGTAAGTTGTAGCTAACAAATTAACATGCATATCTGAACCTCGGCATAATGTTCGACTCATCGCCATGGATAAAACTTTGAATATAGTGGAACACGTAGTAGCCACATAAGTTGTTTCGGCCGTCGGCGTTTAACCTTATGAGGAGAAATTTGAATATCGGATGAAGAAGCGATATGGCACATGTATATTAATAATAGTTTTTGTAGTGCGTGCACGAGTGCTTACTATGACTTGAATTCTTTCTTGAATTCTCCTTTTGCTTCTTCTTGAACTTTGCAAATGTCTGTTAAGGGCGTGAATGAACCATTGGTATTTTTGAATTTGGATTCCTTCTTGAGTCATGAACTATAATCCTGCCGTTGTCAAGCTCGATACTAGAAGGATCGAGTGAAACCTATTAGTATATTGCAACATATCGTAAGTAGCTACTCGTACTATCAATGGCTTAAGAAATACAAGAACAAGAGGTTTGTGAGAACACGTACTTGAAGTTGAAGGGCGAAGTATATACGGTTTGTAGTCTTTGTTTCAACATTGCATGCAAAAGGTATGCCTCAACTAGCGGTTTTTGCTTGTCATATGACCAGACTTTCTCGTTGACAATCTCTGGGTCGATGAAGCCAACGTTTTGTTTGCCCAGTCTTGTACATCGTTGTATCTCCATTCTACATAAGAAGGGATAACTAAGTTAATTAGATTTTCAATTTTGTGGTGCGGGAGGAAGCAAATGGTAAACTTAGTAGATCGACACTTATAGACACCAGCAGGACATGAAAGACACGTTGACCTCGTCTCCTTGGTACACATGGTACAAGTCATCGAATTCCAGCCATAGTTCTGTGTTGTTCCCGCGGAAGAAATGCTCATCTTGGAAACGGAGGAGGAACATTTGCACTCCTTTAGATGCCCTTTCCATGTACTATTCATGCATTTGACGCATCTTGGTTGGGAGATCTTTTATATCCTTTGGATCAATTAGCGGTTTGCCCAACTCATACTTCCATCTGGTTGGTGCCACTGGAAGATCCTGGTCTATCGATTTGAGTCCCGCTTCCTTCAGGAATGCCATTTTCCTCAACTCCTCAACACTCTGCTGATCTTCCACTTTCTTCTTCTTTCCCGCCGAAGGAGCCCGTGTATTTTGCACTGTAGCCTTTCTTATTGTCCTTTTGTAGTCGCTCATCACGGCGGTGGCGCGTGCCCGCATATTGAAAGTGCTTCACGTTTTTATCTATTTTAAGCTTGGGCTCTGGCTTCTTTGGCGCAAGCTGCTCGCCACATCCGTCTTTACGGATGCATCTAGCTCCTCCGCAGTCAGATCATATGGCCTCTTTGGCGGTTGCTTTGACATTCTCTGGCTGCCGGATGCCGACTTCGTGGGAGGAGGTGCTAGTGCGGGATCCCTCCTTCTGACATGGAGCTTCTTCCTCGGGGAGATCTTTGGGCGTGGTATTTGGAGATGTTGGGTGCTTCTTACTTTCGGCGGTGGCGGTGGCGAGTCGGGCTTCTTTGTGGGGCGGGAGGTGGAGGCGTGGCTGGACCACCGGGAAGCATTGCGTCTGACAGATTTGGAGGAGTCGTGGGTTGTCGATGTGGAGGCGTGCTTGCTCTGTGGTGGCTCAAGCTGCGGGGCCTCTCTTCTTTGGAGATATAACCTCCACACCATCTGGAAATATGATGTACTTTTTGCGTCATAGGATGAATGTGCCATGGAGGGCCTGTCCAAGGTTGGTCACGTTGTCGCCCCCAGGAATATCGAGAATGAGATCTTCGAAGCCCCCTACCACCTCTTCCACCGTGACCTTTGAGTATCCGGAGGGTATCTGGTTGCAGTGGAACGTCTGGCCCGCCTCCACTAGATAAGCCATGCCGTAAGCCACCTTGAAGGAGAGGTTACGCATATCAATGTATAGCTCGCACTGGCGGCGAACCTTGATGCTGTCCGCGGGATGACGGGCCTGCGGGTCGTCTGCTATAAGGGCCACGGCGGATCTTAAGCTGCTCTTTTTGCGATCGGATGATCACGGATTCTGGCGCCGCCTGAACTTTGGTCGAACGTAGTGCTCCCTGGCGGCTCATTGCCGGACACTTTTGCGTGACCGGGACATCGATGGAAGCCTTCGTAGCTCTAAGCTCTTCCTCCAATCGGCTCTCTCTACGATCTCTCCTCTTGCTACATCCCGACTCTGTAAGTGCTTGAGTCTTTGACAAAGCCGTGCCTCCATGGCACCTTCCGAAACCTCGTGTCCGTCCGGTGCTCGGGGTTTTGAAGGGCATATGTTAGCTCATCATTCTCCTGTCCGTCACCAAGGATCTGACCGAGTCGCTCGATGGCTTCTACAATCCTTTCACCAACTTCTTGGGTATCGGTGCCATCACCAAGCTAAATCATCGACAAGTTTGCCCTGTGAGCCAATAACCATTTGCGCATGCGGCTCCCAATTCTCGATTTCAGTATAATATCGTCTGCCGAAGTTCATCTTCCGCTTGTCCCATTTCTTTGCGGCCTTGATGTAACCACGGTCCGAGATGGTGGTGGTATTTCTTCTTCATGCATTCACCTTGTTTTTCTCTCTCGCGGCACATCACGCATCCAAGCGGACTTGTACTCCTCGAAAGCATCCCAATGATCGGCCGCTTAGGAAATTTATTGAAGTCGGCCTTTCTCCTTTGTCGATGTACTTGCGAGTGAGGGCGACTTCCTTCTTTGAAAGGAAGTTGCCATCTTCTTCAAAGCCCATACCTTGGCCTTCTATTTGTACCCTTCTGGAAAAGTGAAATTTTCCTTTATATCATTCCAGAGCAGTTCCTTGGTAGCTGTAGGGACTTGACCCATTTACGGATGTTGATTGGGGCGTGATCCCTCACGTGGTAGCCATAGCGTTGTTGAAAGGGCCAATTGCTGATTCCGGGGCTAGCAGACTCCCGTCGTTGCCGACTTCGGTTATCACGTACTTTGTCGAAGGCTTCTTGTTAGGTCCTCGGTTCATTCCGGACTAGGTGGCCGATGAGGTACCGTTCTGGATACACAAACACATATAATATGAATGATTTTAGAATAATTAACATGTTTATGGTGATTTTATAATGGGTGAGAGTATACCTCGGTACTAGTGTTAACGGCCTCATCGACAGCGTCAGCAGCACCATCGTGATTTTCCGCATCAGTGTTAACGGCCTCATTGGCTAAGATGCTACCCAGTGCAATGGTCTCGAATAATAGATTTTCCGCCTCATCGAAAGCCGGGTCACCACGTCTTGGTGTCGCCATCTAGAGTAGAGCAAATCTCGAGGCTTAGATTATATATGAAGACAAGATTGTTGAGAACAATTCGAGTTTGAAAGCATAGTTTAAGATCGACAGGAACAGGTTTGTGCCTGATAAGATCACATTCCTTGGGTTACTTTCTACATGCAATCATATTTGTTTTGTTTCATATTGGTTTTGTTTCAGAAGGGCGGCACTTTTTCAAAAATATGAAAATGGTTCAGGTAAACAATACATTGACATTGTGTTACTATATTTCACATAGACTTACACATTTCACATGATACATATACAATTGACAATTCACATAGACTTACACATTTCACATGATACATATACAATTGACAATTCACATATACTTATACATTTCACATAGACTTACACATTTCACATGATACATATACAATTGACAATTCACATATACTTATACATTTCACATATACTTACACATTTCACATGATACATATACAATTGACAATTCACATATACTTATTTCTTTGAATAAAAAAATAATGAATCATTCTTATTCCACACTAATATGATTTTCAAAAAATGAAATAAGGTTATAAATCCACGACTAGAATGTTAATAGTCTATTACACCAAAAAGCGAAGCGATCGGTTCATATCAACCAAGCACGTCACCTCGTGGTCTTCTCACGCAATGTATCGTATGCTCTCTGGCGGCCATGCTTTTGGAACTTGCAGTCTTGATCAAAATCTAAACGAGGACCTTCTCAGCGGCGGCACCTAATATCGCCGATGGGCTGCGCCACGCGGCGGCGGTAGCGTTGCGTTACCCGGCCGTTGCGAGCCTTTTCGGTGTAATAGACTATTAACATTCTAATCGTGATTTATAACCTTATTTCATTTTTTGAAAATCATATTAGTGTGGAATAAGAATGATTCATTATTTTTTATTCAAAGAAATTTTATCGAGTCCTTATCTTCATCGACCGGCCTCAATGCGGAATAAAGGATAGATTGTGATTACGCCCCGGGGCATAAATGTTTTCCTGATTCTACTTCACATCTAACTGAAAATGACTATTTTTTCTACTGAAATAAACTGAATCAAAGACAGTAAGTAGTAAAATGAAGAGCATATATTTTAAAACAACATGAAAGAAGAACTTGCAGAAGGGCTTTGGCATCCTATTCTCAATAGCAGCATATATACTTCAAGACCATCTACAGTTCTTGATGACATAAGAGCTATTTTACAGAACATCCCAGAAGCACAGTTATGCTATGTCCAACAAACAATATGCAGAAGTCACAGCTCATATGTAATCTTTACCGGTTCATACACAGCATAGCGACCACAAGACACCAACAAACATACTCCCAGGCCAACAGCCACATGACCGAAGCAACACAAAACAAACACTCCTTCATAGCAGAACACATTAAGCCATAACAGGACAAAGCCTCACACATCCAGACCAGAACACATTAACACTAACAGAAACAAAAAAACCACTTCATAGCCATCCATTCAACACTCCTTGTGGGCACTAATCACAACACTTCATAGCCATCCACTAATCACAGCACAGCATAAACACTCCTTGTGGGCATTTCACCGAACACCTTGTGGGCATAAAAACAGAGAGAGCAGGAGGGGGCGTTTCGCCGCATACCTAGGATCTCCGGTCCTCCGAGGTGGAATGGCGGGGCGGCGTCGAGCGGTGGCAGAGGAGGTCCTTGGTGAGGTGGCATCGGTGAGGTCTCGGAGGCTGGCGGCCGAGAAAATTTGGGGTGTGAGGAAGCGCGGGGACTTAGAAAATTTGGGGTGTGAGGAAGAGCGGGCAATATCAACTTTATATAGGGCACCCACTTCTACAAGCGGTTGGTAATAACAACCGGTTGTAGAAGTGCTCTACAAGCGGTTGGTATTATCAACCGCTTGTAAAGAGGACTTCTACAAGCGGTTAATATTATTAACCGCTTGTAGAACGCATGGATGGGCGGGAGTGGGAAAGGCCCTATGCAAGCGGTTGGTATTACGAACCGCTTGTAGAAACCAACCGCTTGTAAAAGTGCTGACCGCATAATATTCAAAACAATACGGTGCCCATATCGTTCGATAAGATCTCTTCCTCCCCCCCGGCTAGCACGTGGTGTTTGAGTGTGCGGGCTCGTCCACCCCGGTTCGAACCCCGCTCGCGCCCCCTTGCCTTTCTTTTTTTTACTGTGCAACCTTCTACAAGCGGTTAAATAATACAAACCGCTTGTAGAAATACCATCTAGCGGTTGGTATTACGAACCGCTTGAGATTTCCTTCAAGCGGTTCGTAATACCAACCGCTTGTAGATAATACTTACTAGCGGTTTGTATTACGAACCGCTTGTAAAATGGGTAGAACTTTAAATTCTCTAAGTCCCCATATGCACTCTCCCACACCTTCAAATTTTCTAAGTCCCCGAGCGCCTCCTCTCTGTCGCGCGCTCCCTCCTGCTCTCTGTGTTCGGTGAAATGCCCACAAGGAGTTTTGTTGATATGTTGATGTTGGAGTAATAAAAAAATATTGTTGATGCTAATTTGTTTCACTCTTTGAAGCTACTAATTCATGTCGACGGCTTCATCAAATGGCGAGACGAAGAGACAACTAGAGGCATTGCGGATGAAGCTATCGTGTCCTCGGCGGAGATCCTATAAATGTGTTCACCTCCGTACATCCAAGAATCCATCCGAGTGTTCATGAAGTGTTGAATATGTCGGTAAGTTTTGAAGTTATTCATTTGTTCATATTCCTTGACTTTCACCTTCCGTTCCATTCTTTCTGTTTGAAGGGCCTGACATGTCCGTATTAGCGTTAAGTAATGATAAAGCCAGCCATAGTCTTGAAAATCTTGCAATGCAAATTGCTGCATTACAAGAAGATTTGCTGCCAATTGATGATGGCCGACGGGCTGTAATATTTAATCCTGTTGCAAGGTAGAGAGATGCACATCCGGCTGCTTCTGATGACAACAAGAGTATTAAAAAGCTAGAAGAAAGGATGGAAAGAGTAGAGGACATGCTAAAGAAATTAGTTAATATAGCTATCATTGTAATGTTGCTCCTTTTAGTTAATATAGCTATCATTGTAATGTTGTAAATTTCACACTACTTTTGGGTATGTATGTAATTTCCTTTTTTAGGTATGCTAAAATTTATGCAATCCTTTCATAGAGAAGAAATTATGTACAAGCAATTTTAAACATCAACATATCAACATGATCATATGGAATAATTTGTATACAAGTAGTACATCTTAAGTCTTCGTCTTTACAATTGTTCCTTCGTTATGATTGTGACGTATGTAAGGAGCATCGACATCAACATCACGCAGGGCGTTTATGTCGACATCAAGCTGTAAAAGGAGGAGCTCGTCGAGGCCGACCATACTCTTCCTCATCGGTGGCGTTCTCAACTCCTACAATCCTTCGTTTGCCTTGGAGAACTACATGTCGCTTTGGCATTACCTTTTGCTTGTCATACGCTTTTTAGGTTTGCTTGACATGTCCATTACATAGAAGACCGGATCACATCGTTCGCGAGAACAAGCGGTTCGCGCCTATAGCCGACTTTCGTGAGATCCACGGTTGTCATGCCGTATTTGTCGACCTTCACACCGTTTGGAGTCGGCTTGACCCATTGGCACTTAAATAGAGGACCTTGAGAGGTCCATAGTCGAGCTCCCATATTTCTTCTATGAAACCATAATATATGTCCAACTTTGCCGTTGTTGTCTTGGCGTCTATACGGACACGGCTATTGCTCGGTTGGTGCTCTGTTATCACAGGATCGGTGTAGAATGTGTAACCATTGATCTCATACCCCTTGAATATCACGATTTCTTGTGATGGTCCCCGAGCCAAGCGTTGCAATAGTTCATCGTTTGACCCTTCCTCAAGGATGTATACAGAGCAATTGCCGAAAGAATCCATGCTGCGAGGGTTATCCAACTCTCTGTCTTCCCTGTGAACTCGCGTCGTAGGACACTCTTGTCTTTGAAGGACATAGGGGCGACTATAGTTGATTGCTTGAGCGTTGAAATGTGCTTGCTTGAATGCAACAAGATCATTGCATGCAACCGATTGCCTTCCTATTGTCCCTTTGCCCGTAGCCTCCCTCGTGTCGTGATATGGGGACGCCGATAGGATTTAGATCATTCATGTAATCAACACAAAACTCTATCACCTCCTCCGCCACGTAGCCCTCGGCAATGCAGCCTTCGGACCTTGACAGTTCGGATCTACTTCTTGGGACACTCATCTACCTCTCGAAGGGAACATGTTGTGCGAGATACACTTGGTCGAGGATACCTATCTCCTTGACAAGGTAAGCGGTGAGATGAACCATGATATCAAAGAATGCAGGAGGAAAGATCATCTCGAGGCTAACCAAACTTTGTACCACATCGGCCTCCAACTTAGTCGGTTTAGCTGGTTCGACAACCTTCTGCGAAATGGTGTTGAGGAAGGAACATAGCTTTGTGATTGTCCCCACTTTTACACTCAGGCGATATACCTCGACAACTACAAGGAACAAGCTGTGTCATCAACACAAAGCGATCATGGGATTTTTGGCCTTGGAGTTTGTTCTCTTCGTGTTCTGAGTCTCTTTACATTTGAGGAGTATCCGAAGGACCTTCACACTATTCAAACACTCAATCATACTTTTTTCTCTTCTTTGCTTGGAGTGTAGCTCGCGGGATGTAGAAAAAGTTGTTTTGTCCCTTCTTTGTTTTTTGGATGTAGGTCCTCCTCACCTCAATGTCTTCAAGGTCCTTAGAGCTTGCGGTGTATCTTCGATTTGCCATACATATCTATGTAGCCTATCGAGTTCAAGCAAACATTTTTCGTGATGTGCACGAAGTCAAGCGAGTGTGAACCTCCAAAACTTCCCAATGGCAGGTCCCAAAATATTGATTTCTTCTTCCATGTGGGTGCATGACCATCCTCGTTAAAGCAGGTATGCTTCCAAGACCCTTCCCAAATACTACTTTCAGATCCTTTACCATAGCAAACACAAGTCGCCCATTACGATCTTTGAGGCTTAACATGAATTTATGTTCCCCATTAAATTCTTGCCTTTCCACCTCAAAGCATATTGCTAGGAAGAAACTGCGGTGGCCCATGTACACACACTTTCGAGAGTTTTTCGGTACATGCGATCCGTTTCATCTATGCTTTGAGTGCGAGCTTTAAATCCTTTGACAGTTTGGCGGACAGTTTCTGAGAAGCGAGCCAATCGTTGATTATTACAAACAACAATGCACGAGTTGAAATACTCTCTTTTGTACTCATCCCAAACCCGTACACCATCCTCCCACAACTTCACAAGGTCTTCAACCAATGGCTTCGGTGAACATCGATGTCGTTTCGGGTTGCCAGCCTTCGATCAACAATGGCATCATGATGTACTTCCACTTCATGCACGACCATGGAGGAATGTTATAGATGTAAAGCGTCACGGGCGGTGCTATGGATCTTTGCTCAAGCGACCGAAAGGATTCATCCCATCGGTGCTCAACCCAAACCTTATATTTCGACCTCATTTGCAAAGTTAAGGGTAAGCCGATCTACTTTCCTCCACTGCGAGCCATCTGCGGGGTGTCTAAACATCCGTCTTCCTTACGCTCTTCGCATGCCAACGCATCATCTTGGCATGACCTTCGTTAGCAAGCAGGCGCTTCAGTAGGGGATCACATGGAAATATCACAATACTTTGGTGGAGTTCTCTTCTTCGTCGATTCCCATCTAATTTACGGATAAATCACACACCTGTACCTTATATCGGGATTCTTCGCTGCTGGACAAACCTCCAAATCGGCATACTCATTGCGATGAGGATACAATCGTTAGGACATGCGTGTATCTTCCGTACTTGCAATCCTAAAGGGCGAGGACTCGCCGCTTCATACATAGATTCGGTAGAGTGTTACCTTCGGAAGCAACTTCTTTATGAGTGATAACAAACCATTGAATGCCTTGTCGACACACCGTTTATGGCCTTCCATTGCATGAGTTCTAGTGTAATCTGCAGACTTTTGTGGCCCCATCCACGCTTTGGGTACAAGCGATTCGTGGTCCTCTACCATGCTCTGAAACTTCTTGTATTGTCTTTCCTCTGTGAACTCTCCCTCTCCATCACGGAGCATCTGATCTAACTCATCATCGCCAAAGTCGTCGACTGTATCTTCCACGGACCTGTATTGAGTGGTGTCCGGCATACTGTTGGCTCTATCTTCCTCTTCTTCGTCTTCTTCATCGTCTTCCTATCGAATCGCCTCTGTTTCTCTATGGTGGGTCCAGCAGGTATAGTTTGCCATGAAACCTCTCGTGATCACATGGCTCATAACCATCCATCGTTCGGAGTGCTCCTTCTCATTCTTGCAATCTACGCACGGACAACGTATGAAGCTTCCTGGAGGCAAAAATGCAATGGCCGCGTCGAGAAACTCCTTCATGCCATCTCTGAACTCTCTTGACCGACGGTCCGCATTGTACATCCATTGCCGGTTCATCTACACCAATAAAAATAATAACAACATCTATCACAATATTTAATTAAAGCTAACTATGTCTAATAGTTTTGTATTTTTAATCATTACGTATTCTTTTAACTAAAGCCAACTAATTATTTCTAATCCTGCTGCATTTTTTAAAATAAAACTAACTAATTGTTACATGTTCATGCAAACCTTTTCTATCATTCCGCATTTTAATTTTACTAAATAAAAATTATTTTTACCTTTTCCCCACATTTGTAATTTTTCATCGTTTCACATTTATTGCATTTCATTCCATACACCAAACAATATATCACCTTAAGAACAAAAAATAAGCCAACAACGAAACACTAACAATTCCCACAAGAACAAAACATGATTTCTCAACATCCAATGCACAAAAACATCAATATATAGGTGAGAAGGATGTCATCAACATGTTACTCACCTTAGGAACAATTAATTGAGCTAATAGCCTCAATTGAAAATTTTGGCAGCACCTCCCGCATGAATGCTCTCGGCCCACCACTCTGCTGTCGGTCTGAGCTCGGGAGGAAGATGGGGTTTAAATCATTTGGCGGGAAGGGGTCTCTACAAGCGGTTCTACACACGGCATACGGATCCCCACCTATAGAAGCGGTTCGTGTCTCAAACCGCTTCTAGATCTCTAGAAGCGGTTCTAGACACGAACCGCTTCTAGAGATGGGACTCGTAAGGGTTTGTGTCAAGAACCGCTTCTAGAGACCCTCCCTTCGTTGTTCTACTTAACCGCTTGTGGCACGTAGAGCACAAGCGGTGCACACCTAACCTCTTGTGATAGACCGGTTGTAAAGGCCGGTTCTGTAGTAGTGCTTACAAATGAGACAATAATTCCCATCTGCGTTCTCCTTCCAGAACAACATACAGTTATTATCACACGCATCAATCTTCTCATAAGGCATCCCTAAACTAGCCAACATCTTCTTTGAATAGTACATGCCTTTCGGCATCCTATGGTTTTCAGGAAGGACATCGGAAATCAAGTTGACTATCTCATTGTAACATCCTTGGGAGAAGGCATACTTTGATTTAATAGCCATAAGGCGTGTCAGAAATGCAAGGACTGAAACCTTAGTAAGCTCATGCAGAGGCTTATCAGAAGCATCTAGGAGCCTATAAAATTCCTTAACTCCCGGGTTTGGTTCATCTTGTTGATCCTCCGGAGCATTCTCAAATTCCCGACCCAAGTCATCAACCATCTCATCAAGCATATCCACATCCACATCAGCCTCTTCATCTTGTTCGGATGGCTCTCTTCTCCATGGCTCGCCATGTTCATACCACGTAAGGTAATTTGGCATGAAGCCAAATTTACATAAGTGGCCAGTCATTACAATCTTCTCAACTCAAGTGAAAAGGCGACAATTGCCACAAGGACACTTTGCCACCCCACCAACAGGACTTTGGGAGAAAACGTGATCCAGAAAAGCTTGTGTATTTGTTTGCCATTCTTGTGTGTAATTCATATCTTTATCCCAGCCACAATACATCCATGCACGATCATTTGCCATGCTAAGTGGTACTAAATGACAGAAATTAAAGTGAAGGTAGGTTAGCGATGTCGATAATAACCATCTATTATGTCTGATTGTGTGGTAGCCTGAATATACATATACATGTACAGGAATTTATAGATTTTTGCAAATCTTGACAAATAACAAAGTAACTATGCAGGGAGTCTAAGATTAATCTATCCATGTTATGAACTCAAAGGGAAAGATTAATCTACCGCAATTCTACTCACATGGCAAATACGGATCGAAATCGATACGGTATCGGATAATGTGTGTCGGATATCACGCGAAAATAGATACCACATACTTGTAGTAATAATTAATCAACTGTATAAGTTCAACATGCAACACAATTATAGGCTTATAGCAAATGAACAAGATATTTTTTGAGGAAGTCCAATATAGTTGCAAAAGTGCATTCAATTTTCAGTAGATGTACATAGCGAAAAATAACAAAACATACAACTAAAACAGGTAAAGACTACCCATTGCATCATGTGAAAAATCACATGGCCAGGGAACTAGAACCTAAGATGGATAAAAATACTACCATTCCATCCCAATGCAAAGAAAATTTGTTTCCCCCCAAGTCGGAACACAACTCAAACAGTTCACTAGAGAATTACACCAAAGCTGCAAATGACAACAGCTCTTGGCCAGTCTCATCAAGAACCGAATCATCACACGAGAAAACACTACACGCACAGAAAAATCACACTGTAACCAGTAATACGAAAGCGTAATACACAAATGGATCGATCTATTAGTATTCTAGCTGAATTTGGCAAGTAAACTAGAGCCCGCGAGTTTCAATCCATCATCGTCGTGCTCGCACAGGACGAGGCTGGCCTCGGAAGAAGAAGCGTGAGACTGGAGAAAGGGAACTAGCGAGCCAACAAGAATTCATGGTGTTAGGTGAGAAGATGCAGTAGGAACACATGCTTTTACACAGTACATAGGATTCAAATATCGTCAGGCCAGCTAATTTTTAACCGTAAGCTTGTCGTACCAGCCTACCGGGAGTGCTTGTTTGTCCCTGGCCTTTTTAAGAAAAGAATGCTGACTTGCTGACTGCATTGTGATTGTCAACTGCTACCTGCTTCCCTCCAGGAAATTGTTGGCTGATCATCAGCTGCTTTGGAAGCTTGTTGTTGGACATGGAGTTTCAAAGTTTGCAGCTAACTTTTCGGCCATCTGAACCATGCCTTCTTGTTTGTTGACTTCGAACACACTGACTCACTTTTTTTTCCTTTGCAAGAATCTGGACACAGTATACACACTGTACAAGCCCCATAACAAACATTCGATGTGCTGTCGTGTAGAATACTGAGTACTACTGAATGTTTGGTCGATCGGTTTCAAATGCAACATAAGCGTACTTATGGTCAATGGCGCCACTCAATTGTGCCAGAAAATTGACAGAGCCGCAGAGAGTTTTGTAAATGAAATATTGTAAGTTTTGTGTTTTTGGGGGTTTAAACAAGATAAAACAGAATAGTCGGCGGCATGCGAGGTGTAAAAATCACTATGGGAACTACTACTTGAGTATTCAGAATAGATTAGATAAGAAGTCATCAGTTGGAACTAGCGGGCCAACAAGAATTCATTCTCGGTCATCACTCATCGGGTTGTTCATCAGTTCATCGGCGAGTAGAGAGAGAGAGAAAGAGTACTGCAGGCTACGGCTTGGCCTTGGGAGCGAGCCGATGGTAGAAGGCACGCCGCGAATGGAGCAGCGGCGGCGAGAGGGCGCAACCAAGCAAGAACGGTCGAGAACACAAGCAAGCGTGGCGCGAACGAACGGATCCGAGGAAGATTAGCGGCGGCGGCGGCGAGGGGGCGCGCACGAACGGAGCCGATTAAGACGATCGGTGGCGGCGAGGGGGCGTGCACGAATGGAGCCGATGAAGACGATCGGCTGTGGCGAGGGGGGCGCACAATCGGCGGCAACCGCAAGGGGGATTGGGGGAGACGGGGTCACTCAGCATCTCAGGTTCTCAGCCACAGGCGGCGGCGGCCTCATGCCCTCACGGTCACGGGGGCACGGGGCTAGGAGCTGGGAGTGGCCGATTGGGAGGAGAGACGTCCGTCGGATGAAAATGGATGGCTGGATGGGAAACTAGGTATTACCGTATAAGAAAATTTCGGGACTGTACCGATGGCGCACGCGGGAGCTGATTTGGGGATTTTTTTGGGTGGAGGGTAGGTCAGTTGGATTTACGTGGGCTCAAGCCGACGTAAATACCCTAAATTTATTTACGTGGGCTAAAGCCGACGTAAATCTCCTTCGTGGCCGACGTAAATAAATTAATTATGTGGGCTTCACAAAGCCGACGTAAATATATATCTATTTACGTCGGCATAACTAAGCCGACGTAAATAGAGACGTATTTACGTGGGCTTTGGGGAAGCCGACGTAAATAGTTTTGGCCCACGTAAATAATCTGAGTTCCTGTAGTGTTTATTCTATTTTTGTGGACCAGATTACTTAGTTCACTTGTAGGCTTATACACCTCTTTTAACAAGTCAGATTTTTTTATACCTTACAATGTCAGTAGTTGTTGATTATATCAAATTAAAAAGGATACTATGTTTTTTTAATAGTTATATAATGCAATGACAATAGATTTACTCAAAATCACTTTGAAGACTGTATTCATGCACATTTAATTTCAAATGAATTGCAATATTTCATATTTGTGTCTAATCTATTTTCTAATGTTAGTGCATCTGTTTTTTTATTACCTTTTTACTGGCACAATTGCATTTTTTTTGCAAGAAAAAGAAATACCAAGATGTAGGTACTAAATTTGTTGTTTTTTTATTGAGCTTTCGTTGCAACACACGGGCATTGAACTAGTATCAATGAAATGGGCATGTGACCAACATTGAAACAGTGTTTACTATGTGCCACAAATAGATACCACGTCATTTCTAATGTATCATAAATTTAATAACATGGCATTCCTCATATGTCGTGCTAGAGAATTCTAGGCACTAATTAAGTGCCGCTGATAACTATATCAGGGCATTTCATATGTGCCACCTTTGCTTTAAAATGGCAAATAATAAATGCCGTACTAGACCATTCTGGGCATTTGATATGTGCCATTAGTAGGCAATCCCGACATTTATAATGTGCCGGCTTAACACTAATCCCGGCATTTTTTGTGTGCCATCAATGGACAACCCTGGCATCTAATATGTGCCAGGGTAACTCTATTCCCGGCATTTGTTATGTGCCATCGATAGCTAACCCCGACATTTATTATGTGCCGGCTTAACATTAATCCCGGCATTTTTTGTGTGCCATCAGTGGACAACCCTGGCATCTAATATGTGCCAGGGTAACTCTATTCCCGGCATTTGTTATGTGCCGTCGATAGCTAACCCCGGCATTCATTATGTGCCGAGCTAGATAAACGCCGGTGATTACTTTTCCCCGACAACATTTTCCTTGACGGCCAATAAACGCCGGAGAAAGTGTTTTAGGGGCGTTTAGGCACTTATAGCGGCATATATAAGCGCCGTTAGTAGCTTACTGTGTTGTAGTGACTGTGACCAGTAGGATAGCTGTTCCGAAAGTAAAGTTAGGATATGGAGATCCACTTTGTATACATCCAATGAAGTGATTTAGATTATTGGAAGTACCCGACCTGTCATTAGCAGTTAGCACTACTTCACTCTCAGTTTGACTGACTTGCAGTCTTTAGATGGCTTGGAGTCTTTCTAAAAAAATGTTACTACTATTTTGTTTGGACTTGGATATAGAGCTATCGACTTCAAGCATGACGTGACAAGGCATAACGCCATTATGACCAATTTGACTTTAATATAATGGGTTTGACCAATTAACAAGTCAGTACAACACACCAGATTTAACAGATAAATCAGGTTCGTGTGTCCTACTCGCTCTCCCGAAATATTATAAGTGCTTACTTGGAACCGTGGTCTCACCGAAGGACCGAAATGACGATAAGAGAGCATAAATGATCTCAAATGATTTTTTCTATCACAAGAAGACCAACAAAAAATCAAGAATTTCACCATATGCTTGCTTGTGTGGTTTTAATGATGAAGATGATCTTAGGTAGCCTCCCGTGTATCACAACAAGCACAAATAAGAGAAAAACAAACCTAGAATACGATCTACTAATATATCTTTCTTCTCAAGTATAAAGAACGGTTTCTTGTAAAGATTGAAGCAAAGTTTGCCTTGATGATTAGGATATGATCTAACAAAAATTCATCCAACAATCGTTCATTATCAGCAAAAGATCTAAGAGCAATTAGAAGGAGGGGGAGAAAATAAAAATTGCACTGCATAGATAGGAAGGTTTACAAAGCCATACTACCAGATGAGCAAAGCTCATAAATGAGCACACAAAGAAACTCTAAAACCTTGCTACAAAATTTTTGGGAAGAAGCATCATCCCTCTACCCTTCTATTTATATCCAAAAAACATACTAACTTAACTGCTACTCCATACACTAACATTGATCCAACAATCCTCCTTCGTTTGAGTAGGGCTCAAGTGTGCATCCTAGCCATCCATTGGTCCTAACGGGTTTTATCCATTTATGCTAACTTGACTGCTATTCCATCCGCGAAACTTGATCCAACGATCTTCCTTTGATTGAGTAGGGCTTAAGTTAGCATCCCAGCCATCCACTTGTCCTCCTGGTTGTAGCAACTTCTGGCCTCAGTCGTCTTTAGCGTTGCCTGACTATCTAGACCTTAGCACTCCTAACCTAGTCTTGGTCTCCTCTGCCTCACTATGATCTAGCTTCAAATCATGCAACCATCATAAAATAAGGGAAACCCATCACATAGTACTGTTCACAAGATATGCAATTTATAATTAACACAGTATGAAATTCCAATTAAATGCATCGCTCAAGCTCACTAGCAAGACCGACTGTAACTTAATATTGTAAATTCAGTTTTCTAAACTAAAACAAGCCCACACAAATTAACACAAACTTAACAAATGTTAAATACTCATCGCACATCCACTCCATATGGTCTTGCACTAGCAATATAAGTTTATTGTGGAGATCAAAAGTGTAGTTATTGTAATATTTTCATCACGTAACCCTCTTTTAATGTTAAATAATTGGATGAGTTGTTGTAATATGTCCAATAATATTAACTTTTTTTCTTATATCTAATTCTTCTTGGTTTGTGTCTGTGGTGGATTTTGATCTTATATTTGCTGGAGGGAGGGAGCGTTTCACACATGGACACGATTGAAATGTTAAAAAGTACAACAATTCAGGTATAAAATGAAATTTGACATATTAGTGAAGAGAAAATGTTAATTTTTCCTCTCATTATAACCTAACTATCTATTCTGGTATAAAAAAATCGCACTTCTCCCTTTTGCCAGTGTTCCACTAACGCATTTCTCTCACGCCATCAAATTTTGCCTCAAAAGACAATTATGCCTTTATGGACTCTGAAAATTCATACTAAATCAAGAAAAATACCAAAAATAAATTCAGGTATCAACATCAAACAAGAGTCTTAAATTTTTTGAACAATTTTATACTAGTATAAATTTGCAGATGTTACATAAAAACTGAGGAACACTGAATGTCTTGAAAAGTACATTTGATTATGTGATTTTTTTAACAAAATAAATCTGTGTTTTTGTGTTAACTGTAAAAAATGCCTAGTTTTCCTTAAAATTTCCACAGAATAAAATATATAAAAAATTTAAAATTATATTCAGAAGTATTCCTTGAAACTTTCTGGGTTTTATGATTATTTTTCCTTTCATGAGTTAATTAAGTCAGTACGGGCATAATTGTCTTTTGTGGACATTTTGACGGTCTACCAGCATTGACTGGACAGGAATGACAAGAGATAGAAGCATGCTATTGAAAGAGTAGCAAAAGAGAGAAGTGAGAGTTTTTCATGGTAGAACAGAAACCGGGGCGATGTAATGGAGTGGCAAAAAAAAAGGTCGAAGAGTATATTGCCATGATCAGAGAAATATTAAAGGTGGCTCAATTAAGGCAGAAGATTTATACCGAAAGTAAAGTTACGATATGGACATCGACTTTGTATACATCCAATGATGTGATTTAGTTTATTGGAAGTACCCGACCTGTCATTAGCACTACTTCACTCTCAGTTTGACTGACTTGCAGTCTTTAGATGGCTTGGAGTGATTCTAAAAAATGCTACTATACTATTTTGTTTGGACTTGGATATAGAGCTATCGACTTCAAGCATGACGTGACAAGGCATAACGCGATTATGACCAATTTGACCTTAATATAATGGGTTTGACCAATAAACAAGTCAATACAACACACCAGATTTAATAGATAAATCAGGTTCGTGTGTCCTACTCGCTCTCCCGAAATATTAGTGCTTACTTTTGGAACCGGGGTCTCACTGAAAGACGAAATGACGATAGAGGATGAATGATGTCAAATAATATTTTCTATCTACTTGATAAGAAGATCAACAAACAATCAAGAACTTCACCATATGCTTGCTTGTATGGTTTTAATAATGAAGATGATCTTAGGTAGCCTCCCGTGTATCACAACAAGCACAAATAAGAGAAAAACAAACTTAGAATACGATCTACTAATAAATCTTTCTCCACAAGCATAAAGAACGGTTTCTTGTAAAGATTGAAGCAAAGTTTGCCTTGATGATTAAAATATAATATAACAAAGATTCATTCAACAATCGTTCATTATCAGTAAAAGATCTAAAAACAGTTAGAAGGAGGGAAGGCAAAACCAACATGCAAGAATTTAAAGTGCGGAAAGTAAATGCTGAATGTAAATTTTAGAACAATAGAGAAAATAAAATTTGCATTGCATACATAAGAAGGTTTACAAAGCCATACTACCAGGTGAGCAAACCTCATAAATGAGTACACAAAGAAACCCTAAAACCTTGCTACAAAATTTTAGAAAGAAGCATCCCTCTACCCCTCTGTTTATAGCCTAAAAGCATACTAACTTGATTGCTGCTCCATCTACGAACATTAATATAACAATCCTCCTTCGTTTGAGTAGGGCTCAAATGTGCATCCCAGCCATCTATTGGTCCTAACAGGTTTTATCCATTTATGCTAACTTGACCTCTATTCCATCCGCAAAACTTGATCCAGCGATCCTCCTTTGCTTGAGTAGGGCTTAAGTTAGCATCCCAGCCATCCATTTATCCTCCTGATTGTAGCAACTTCTAGCCTTGGTCATCTTTAGCGTCACCTGACTGTCTAGACCTTAGCACTCCTAACCTAGTCTTGGTCTCCTTTGCCTCACTATGATCTAGTTTTAAACCATGCAACCATCATAAAATAAGGGAAACCCAACAAATAGCGCTGTTCACAAGATATGCAATTTATAATTAACACAATATGAAATTCCAATTGAATGCATCGCTCAAGCTCACTAGCAAGGCCAACCATAACTCAATATTGTAAATTCAGTTTTTTAAACTAAAACAAACTCACACAAATCGATACAAATCTAACAAATATCAAATACTCATCGCACGTTCATGGGTTAACCTCCATATGGTCTCGCACCCACAATATAAGTTTATTGTGGAGAACAAAAGTGTAGGTATTGCAATATTTACATCACATAACCCTCTTTTAATGTTAACAAAATGTATGAGTTGTTGTAATATGTCCAATAATATTAACTTTTTTCTTAGATCTAATTCTTCTTGGTTTGTGTGAATGGTGGATTTTGATCTTATATTTGCGGGAGGGAGGGTGCGTTTCACACATGGACACGATTGAAATGTCAAAAAGTACGACAACTCAGGTATAAAATGAAATTTGACATATTAGTTAAGAGAAAATTTTAATTTTTCCTCGCATTATAACCCTCTCTCTCGCAAATAAATAAATAAATAAAGAAAGAATTCCATGCTCTCCCTCCAAATACGGCGAGCCATGGTCGCCAGAGAAAAAGAACTTCTAATATCTCATCGGATGTCGGTGCGTGAAAGAACAGGATAAAACGAGTTTCTTTTGATTTTTTTGCATGAAAGAATTTTTTTTAGTGACTTATTTCTAAAAACTTGGTAGGAATGTAAGAATTACTAAGTACTTTAGAAATAAAGAAAATATAAAAAAACAGAAATACACAAGTCTATGCAAAATTATCGCTATGCATATCTTGGTTATTTCCAATATTGAAAGAACTATTTCATGATATTCTATCTAAACATCTAAAATAAAATAAGATAAAGCGTACAAAATGGATGTGTATTGACTTGAAAAAATAGTATGAACGGTAAGTATGTATTATTCCGAATATGCACTTGTGCCCTGCTTCCCTCTCGAACTTCAGGTCAGAACAGAAGTACCTGCAAAAGACTCAAACGCCTGCCTCGTACACACCCGCTCAAGTCCAAATTCTTGACATAAATAAACAAAATGATAGATATTTGCATATCAACTAACAATCTGGACAATTTAAATGCTATAATCTCTACAGTACTATTTTGAGAATACAATTGCGCACAAAATTAGCTCAAATGACACTAGTAGAATTCAATTTTTCCATCGAACTTTTCCTGATGGGCCATAGCCATCTGAGATGACTTCCCTTAAGGCCAATTGACAGACATTACCTGACAGTAATCCCAGACAGATACCATCAGGAAAAGGTACCTATAATTATGCCCTTCGTCCAAATGCCTAACGGTGTCTGCCTGTTATGTAATACTGCACCCTTTCCTAGACATAAAATCACCGTAGGAAAAACAAAACATCTTGTGCACATTCTCCTGACGAGCATTGAATACAACTAATTCTTTGTAGAAACAGACAATGCTATGCATCGTAGGCACACAATTTTACATGCATGTCAGATTCCCCATAAATATTGCATAAAATCGGAAAAAAGGTAAGCAATTTTTTCTCTCAGGTCACGGTAGTCTTTCACACATCTTGTAATATAATTTAGTCGTTATGAACATGTCCAAACAAGTGCAAAAATCCCTCCACTGCCACTACAAAACATGTGAACGAAATAACAAGCTTAATCGGTGTGAGCTTTTCTCCGACCACCTCAGCAGCCTAGCCGCCTCTGCGCTTGGTACGGCGGCGCAGACTTCCCTCATCAGGAGCTTGTACTTCGAGTTGGAGGTGTGGGTGGCCGATCCACCGTTGATGTAGGCCACCCTATGCTCCGCCTGTTGGAAGGGCAGCAGGGCAGAGTCATCTCCCTTGTCGTCATCGTGAGGAGGGTGGCGCTCCCTGAGCCGTTGCTCCACCTTCTCGCACACAACCTGGCAATTATCCAAATCGTGCGCATTAGTGTTATGGATGGGGCAGAAGACCTTACCCCTGTTTTTCTGTTGACGGTAGTCCTGCCGATCGCGGCAGCCGTCTTGCCAGTTGCGGCGATCGTCCCGTCGCGGCTTGACACCCTTGTGCCCGCGCTAGGCGGCCAAGACTTGACCGGACTCGGCCACCGTGCGCTTCTTCCTGTTTGCGGAACCGGGACCTTTCGAGGTTCCGGCCTCGCCTCCACCGCGAACGCCATCCGCTCCGGCCTTCCGCTCCCACGCCTCCACCACCCGAGCGCATTTGTGCGCCAAGGCAAATAGCTCGAACGTGGTGATGTCGCGGGTGGCCATCTTCTCCCGCATCTTGTGGTCTTGCACGCCCCTCCGGAAGGCGATGATGATGGACTGGCCGAAGATCTTGGGGATCATGTTGCGGTAGTGGCTGAATCGTCGGATGAACGCGTGCAACGACTCCCCTTTCTTCTGTTCGAGGGCATGGAGGTCATCCTCCACACCAGGCTGGGCATAGGTGCCTTGGAAGTTGGTGACGAACTGGCCACGCAACTCTGCCCATGAGTGCACTGACCCTCTCGGGAGGTTCATCAGCCAAGAACGGGCAGAGCTCGCCAAAGATGTCGGGAGATAGTTCGCCATAACCTTCTCAGAGCCACCTGCAGCTGGCACCACCATGGTGTAGATCTACAGGAACTCCTCCGGGTTGGTGGTGCCGTCATACTTCTCGATGGCTGCAAGGCGGAACCTTTCCGGCTACGTGACGCGGCGCAGCTGGTTGGAGAATGCCTGGCACCCCACGCCGTAGGGGGAACAGCACAGCCCCCCTGAACATCGGCCCGGAGGCCGCGCCGGGGAGCGCGGGACTTGGCTCCCGCAAGACTCAGAGGAGAAGGTCTCCTCTTCTACAGGAAATCGGGGTTGCGGGAGGAGTCGTCTTCTTCGGGAGCCATCCGCTTACCGTGGTCTTGCTCCTATGCTTGACGACGTTGTAACTCGCCGCGCAAGTCACTACCATGCCCCCGCCGTCGCTCCTCCAAGTGGGCCCTAAGATCTTCGTGGGTGCCCCCCTCATGCCTGGGGGACGCACGGGATGGCACTGGTGCTGTCGCACGACCCCCCCGCGAGAGCGAGATCTGTGCCTTGAACGACCTTTCCCTTGCTTTGCCCACCATGACCTGGGCGTTCTTCGCTCGGGTGGCTCAAAGCTTGCGTGCGATATGCGCGCGACATCGACTGCGGGGTACCAGAGGTACCCAGCCGTTCTGACGCCTCTACGCGGAGCTGGGCCGCGTCCACGAGGCGGGCGATATCCCGCAGCCATGGTGCGGCCGGGGTGTCGCCCCTAGCTCCACCGGCGGGTGCTCCAAAAGGAGGCGAGCCGCATGCAGGTTTTGAGCTAGCATGGCCTCCTCCATTGCTAACCGTCATCGGACCGGCTGTCCTCCTGCCGCGGTGGGGGCACCGCCGTCTTCTGTGGAAGGCGTCGGACTGTCCCCCGCCTGATGGGAGCGCGAAGCTTCCATCTTCGCTGCTGGCGCTTGATGATCTGCTGAAGAAAGCAAAGGGTGAAACAGCTACTACCACCCATACCTGGTGCGCCCTGTCGGCGTGTTTGTGCTAGACAGTATTGGTTCGAGTGTATAACTGAGTTTCGATAGAGGGGGGTCTTTGTAGCTACGTCACTCTCAACTCTCTTCTCGTGATGAGTAGGACAGGAAACTCAAGAACACACAGGGATTTACCCAAGTTCGGGCCCCCAATATGGGTAACAACCCTACGTCCTGCTCAAACTCATGTTACTCTAGTATATTGCTCGTTCTTAGTTCGCCCGATCTTTTGATCGTTTGAGCTTTGGATCTCTTCTCTGTTGTGAATTGATCGACCGAGCGACCGACCTCCTCACCCCATGCACACTAGCTCCCTTATATACTCCCGGGACTGGTTAGGGCAAGTGGAGGGAGTGGTTTTACATTAATTACATTGATTGTGTCTAGTCCTATCGCTACTGTCCTTCTGAGCCACTTTGTCTGCGTCGTTGCTTGACAACGCCTGTCTTTGGATTGCCCGAGGGGAGGGGTTCGGACACTGCATGACGAACGACTGGTACACGCGTCTCCCCAGCTTGCCTTGGGCGGTGCAGATGGAACGGGAGTTGGTGGAGCTGGCTCAGTCGGAGGGACATGTCATCATACTGACAGGGAGCCATGCCTATTTAATGGCTCCCAGGCGCATTGTAACGGCTCTCTGCACATTTAATGGCTCCCATGCACATTTAATGACTGTGATACGTTGCGATCCTGGTGGAGGCTTCAGGTGGAAGCCTCCCAACCCTGTCTGCATGGATGACTAACAATGGGCCTGAATGCTCATCGGACGACCACATAGCCTGGTCACCCGACTGCTCTCCGAGTGGCCACGTGTCCTGGTCGCCCGACTGCTCAGCGGGCGGCCACGCGTCCTGGTGGCCCGCAAAGCCTCCCTTCAATAGGTTGAGTCCTTTGTACAGGACCTTTTTCTTTTCATGTCTTGTGCATGCGGCCCCACCTGACAGCGGTGGAGAGAGTACCCCGGTGTAGAATACACCGACAGTAGCCCCCGGATCCGCCCTGGAGCGCGCCTTAGAAGATTTCGGAGATATTCTTTTGACCCTGGCGCGCTCCTGGATGGGTCCCATCTCTGCACACGCAACCGTACAGATTCTCTCTGCAACCGCCGCAACTCTTCAGGTCTTGTCGTCTCGCACCATTATGATTTTTTTGCGAACTGTCGGTTCGTGGGGGCGCGACTCCTCGCGTCCTGAAGCCGCGCACGGCTCATAAATAGGTATGTCCGCCTCTCCACGATCCGCACTTTTGTCGCTTTCGTTATCTAGGTTTTCTTGTTTCCTTCATCTTCTGTTTCCATATTGCGAGCTTCTTTGCCGCCACGGCACCAAGACAGCTCTCCGGCCGCATGGCTATTTTTAATCGGTGTGAGCTTTTCTCCGTGACATTTTTATTATTATGTGAGCTTCCTTGTGAGCAACAATTGAGTTGACTGACTTTGCGATGCCAAGTATTCTTCCGCAGTATGAAAATCCATAGTGAGAACAGTGGGCATCCTCTTCTGCTCCAAACTGCACAAACATATACATAATCATAAAGAGATTAATAAAACAAATTTAGTTCCGTATGCAAAGAATCGATTTATATTTGTTAGATCATGCCAGGATCGCTGCCATGTCGCCGCTGATCATCCCGCAGAAAACAATCAGCAACAACAATTGAAGTAGATGAAGAAGAAAGACACAGTCACGCTGAAAACAGAGAAGTTTATTCAGAGCGACAAAGCTTACGTACAATTGTAGTAAATCCTGGTATTTATTCACGGCCGGCACAGCCGCCGTTGCCGATAGGAAGAAATCTAAACTTACTGAAAATACTTTGTATCCTAACAGACTAGCCAACCTGGCAGCTAATTAGCAAATATTCCAAGGATAACAAATAGCAAAAGATAGCAAATAACAAGATTAATTCCAACATATTGGACTGTATATAGCATGAACTGGGAGAATGGTCATATTTTTCTGGTGCATTTTGCATATATTTCATACTCAATTTACATCATTTGTGCAACAGTAATACTTCTGGCAATCAGGAAGTTCGATTTTACATCAATCCACGGCCACTTGTCAGTGATACACTGATAACATTTTCCAATTAGCAAGATCGTTGTAGTGTTACTGATTAATTTTATTTGAGCCATGGCACTCAATACTATAACAAGATACGAAACATTTTTTTTTTGGTGAGATTAATTAGACACGTAACCTGTTAGACATAGCATAGTACCGTCATCACTATGTTAGATATTTGATGTCATCATCCATTTATGGATTAGTTTCCACTGTCTATATATAAAAGCTTCTTTCAGTGGTGCCCAGAACCAAAGTTGTTTGAGTGCCGATAGTACCCAGAACTCCAGATAAAGCAGCAAGACAGTCATCAGTACGTACGTGTGTGGATCAACAGCTAGCCTTCTTTAGACATAGTTACTCCCAAATACATTACAATGATGATGAGCCTCGTTCTTCCGGCAGCCAGACTCTTCTTGCAGCAACAACGACAAGACGAAGCCTGCCAGACTCTTCTTGCAGCAAGACAACACCACAGAGGTCATCTACGATATCGAAGCTACATCTGGTGAGGTAGATGTAGCTTTTTCGAATGTCATCTTCTTGAAATCTGGTGTTGATGTGTACAACATGTCCTGGAAATCTCCTGGGAGATCCTTCGCTCCAGAATTTGCCCTTTGGAACATCACTGGTTGTGACTTCGATATTTACATGCTCGATCATGACAAGAATAGGAACAAGATATGGAGATCCACTTTGTATACATCCAATGAAGTAATTTAGATTATTTGAAGTACCCGACCTGTCATTAGCACTACTTCACTCTCAGTTTGACTGACTTGCAGTCTTAGATGGCTTGGAGTATTTCTAAAAGAATGCTACTACTGTTTTGTTTGGACTTGGATATAGAGCTATCGACTTCAAGCGTGACGTGACAAGGCATAACGTGATTATGACCAATTTGACTTTAATATAATGGGTTTGACCAATAAACAAGTCAGTACAACACACCAGATTTAATAGATAAATCAGGTTCGTGTGTCCTACTCGCTCTCCTGAAATATTAGTGCTTACATGGAACCGTGGTCTCACCGAAGGACCGAAATGACGATAAGAGAGCATGAATGATCTCAAATGATTTTTTCTATCTACTAGACAAGAAGACCAACAAAAAATCAAGAACTTCAACATATGCTTGCTTGTGTGGTTTTAATGATGAAGATGATCTTAGGTAGCCTCCCGTGTATCACAACAAGCACAAACAAGAGAAAAACAAACTTAGAATACGATCTACTAATAAATATTTCTCTTCAAGCATAAAGAACAGTTTCTTGTAAAGATTGAAGCAAAGTTTGCCTTGATGATTAAGATATAATCTAACAAAGATTCATCCAAACAATCGTTCATTATCAGTAAAAGATCTAAAAACAATTAGAAGGAGGGGAGGCAAAACCAACATGATAGAATTTAAAGTGTGCAAAGTAAATGCTGAATGTAAATTTTAGAACAGTAGAGAAAATAAAATTTGCATTGCATAGATAGGAAGGTTTACAAAGCCATACTACCTGGTGAGCAAATCTCATAAATGAGCACACAAAGAAACCCTAAAACCTGGCTACAAAATTTTGGGAAGAAGCATCCCTCTACCCCTCTGTTTATAGCCTAAAAGCATACTAACTTGACTGCTACTCCATCCACGAACATTGATCTAACAATCCTCCTTCATTTGAGTAGGGCTCAAATATGCATCCCGGCCATCCATTGGTCCTAACGGGTTTTATCCATTTATGGTAACTTGACCTCTATTCCATCCGCAAAACTTGATTCAACGATCCTCCTTTACTTGAGTAGGGCTTAAGTTAACATCCCAGCCATCCACTTATCCTCCCAGTTGTAGCAACTTCTAGCCTTGGTCATCTTTAGCGTCGCCTGACTGTCTAGACCTTAGAACTCCTAACCTAATATTGGTCTCCTTTGCCTCACTATGATCTAGCTTCAAATCATGCAACCATCATAAAATAAGGGAAACCCATCATATAGCACTGTTCACAAGATATGCAATTTATAATTAACACAATATGAAATTCCAATTAAATGCATCGCTCAAGCTCACTAGCAAGGCCAACCATAGCTCAATATTGTAAATTCAGTTTTTTAAACTAAAACAAGCTCACACAAATCAACACAAATCTAACAAATATCAAATACTCATCGCACATTCATGGGTTAACCTCCATATGGTCTCGCACCCACAATATAAGTTTATTGTGGAGAACAAAAGTGTAGGTATTGCAATATTTACATCACATAACCCTCTTTTAATGTTAACAAAATGGATGAGTTGTTGTAATATGTCCAATAATATTAACTTTTTTCTTAGGTCTAATTCTTCTTGGTTTGTGTGTATGGTGGATTTTGATCTTGTATTTGCGGGAGGGAGGGAGCGTTTCACACATGGACACGATTGAAATGTCAAAAAGTACAACAATTCAGGTATAAAATGAAATTTGACACATTAGTTAAGAGAAAATTTTAATTTTTCCTCGCATTATAACCCTCTCTCTCTCAAATAAATAAATAAATAAATAATTCCAAGCTCTCACTCCAAATACGGTGAGCTATGGTCGCAAGAGAAAAAGAAGTTTTAATATCTCATTGAATGTCGGTGCGTGAAAGATCAGGATAAAACACTACTAAAAAACAGCACATAGGTGATGCCCTATTTGTGACGGTTCTTTTGGAACCGTCACAAATACATGTATCAATGGCGGTTCTAAATGGAAATTGGCGGGAGGACTATTTCTGACGGTTTTTGGTTGGAACCGCCACAGATAATGACGAAACTATCTGTGGCGGTTCTTATTTGGAACCGCCACTGATAATGACGAAACTATCTGTGGCGGTTATTAGCTGGAACCACTACAGATAATCTTTTATCTGTGGCAGTTCTTCTTTGGAACTGCTACTAATAACGCCGGGACTATCTGTTGCGGTTTGTTTCTGGAACCGCCACAGATAATTAATTATCGGTGGCGGTTTGTCCTCGGAATCGCCACTGATACAATTATCTGTGGCGGTTTTAATTTAAAACCGTCACAAATAATGTTTCCTATAAATAACCCCTATTGCCTATCGCTGGTCATCTTCCTCCCCGAGAAGAAAAAGTAGCTTTTTGATTTCAGATTTCGTTTGGCCATGATCTTGTGCTTCTACTTTCTAGAATTGTTCCAAGGTGTGTAAAATATGTCTCCTCTCTTCATTTGTACTGTAAAATTGCAATTATAGGTTTATTCCTAGCTTAATTAAGGTTTAGATGCAAGGTCTACATTTAGTTTGTTTTTTATTTACCTAGCAATTTGTAGATGATGAATTTATTACCTTGCTGTATTAGATTAAGTTGTCTACCTTATTTAGATGATGAATTTTTTGTTAAGCATATATCAAATTTATGTAATTACGATTATTGGATATTAATGAAAAATAAATTATAGTTAATAAGATAGATGGATGATCATGAAGTTAATTGCCTTGCATTTTGAGATGAGGAATTTATTATGTTGCTCTTCCGAGGATATATTTAAGTTTGGCTAGGTACGAGTATGTATAAAAATTACGTAGTTAATATTTTTTTCTTAGTTACCATTAATTTTTTTCATTAGCGCATGCATATACATCTTGCTCCATTAGTGGGTATTGTTAGTGAATTTTTATGAAGCATATAAACCCAATTTATGTAATTAAGATTGTTGGATGTGAATGATAAATAAATTTTAGTTAATATGGTAGTTGGGTGATCATGAAATTTTGAGATGAGGAATTTATTATGTTGATCTTCCGGAGGATATATATAATTTTTGGTTACGTATGAGTATATATTAAAATTAATTAATTAAGTTTGCAACATTTACTTAGCATTAATGTTGTCCCATTAGTGGATATTGTTGAATATTAGAATAATAATTTATTTAATTAAGATTTTTCGATATTAATAATTGCTTAAATTAATGAACTGTAGATGGACCGGAGATGGATGTATGATGCGAACCGTTGCAGCCAAGAATATATCGACGGTGTATCTGTTTTCTAAGAACAGGCGAGGAGAACGACTTGCAAAAGAAGACGAAGTACATACACTGTCCATGCATTGATTGCAAGAATGAGAAGATGTTTTCGAACAAAAACCATATCCATTTGCACTTGATCCGGAGGGGTTTTGTACCTGGCTATACAAGTTGGACAAGGCACGGTGAAGAGGAGATCTTACTTCAACGTGATAACGTCGACGACGACGGAGCTGGCAATGTGGCAGCTGACATCAGTTATGGATCCAATGAGGATAGGTTGGTCGTCGATGACGATAATAATCTGGCTCAAATGTTGCGCGATACAGAAGAGAACTACACTAGTCAGAGAGAGTTTAATCAATTCAAGGGTTTCAAGGAGGATTCAGAGAAACCTTTGTTCTCGGGTTGTAAGGAGGAATACACAAAGTTGCACACGGTGCTCTCACTGCTGAAATTGAAGGCAGACAATGGTTGGTCCGACAAGAGTTTTACGGCGTTGTTACATCTCTTAGCGGACATACTGCCTGAGGGAAACGTGTTGCCTAAAACCACGTATCTAGCTAAGAAGGTTGTATGTCCCTTGGGATTGGAAGTAGAAAGAATACATGCTTGTCCAAACGACTGTATACTCTATCGCAAAGACTATGCAGACATTCATGTATGTCCGGTGTGCAAAGCATCGCGACACAAGCGTAAGGGCAATGACAGCGAAGTTATCGAGGTGAAGAAAGGAGCTCCCGCTAAAGTGGTGTGGTATTTGCCAGTAATACCTCGTTTGAAGTGTTTATTTGGAAACAAAAAGCACGTCAAATTGATGCGATGGCACTTTCGGAAGACCGTAAGAGGATGGAAAAGCGAGACACTGGGTGATTCTCGGTGGAGAACCATCGATAGACTCTTCAGGAGAACTTGAAATGAACCGAGGAATGTAAGGTTTGGCTTGAGTACGATGGAATGAATCCTTTCAATAACATGAGCAAGATTCGTAGCACTTGGCTCGTGACTCGTGTATATACAACCTTCCACCACGGTTGTGTATGAAGCAAAAGTACATTATGATGTCGCCTTATCCAAGGGCCGAGACAACACGCAACGATATTGATGTATACCTACAACCATTGGTGGAAGATCTTGTGATCTTGTGGAATGAAGGTGTATGCGGTATGGGACGAGTACAAACGAGAGTACTTCACTCTCGGCGCATTGTTGTTTCGCACCATCAATGATTTTCCTGCACTTGGTAACCCGTCCGACCGTACTATAAAGGAGCCAAAGCATGCCCCGATGCATGGATGAAACCGCTAGTGTGTGGCTTAACAACTCGAGGAAAGCGATGTACATGCGTCCACGGAGGTTCCTTCGAGAATCATCCGTACCGCAATATGAAGAAACAATTCGACGGGACAAAGGAGGACGATTTAGCTCCAAGGCATCTTCATGGGGAAGAGGTGTATGATATGGTTAGGGATCTTAATGTTGTACTTGGAAAGGGGAGTACTGGTAATATATCGCGGTCCCATACTGAGAAGACCACGTGGAAGAAGAGATCCACCTTTTGGGACTTGCCCTACTGGAAGGACTTGGAAGTTCGACACTGCATCGACGTCATGCATGTAGAGAAGAATGTATGTGACAGCGTAGTTGGTCATTTACTGAATATTCCTAGCAAAACAAAGGATGGACTAAAGGCACGAAGGGATTTGGAAGACATGAAAATCAGAGCCGAGCTACATCCTCAAGACACTAGGAAATAGGGGTGCAAACGGAGCGGATACTTCCCGACCGACCGAAGACCGAATTCGTTTAAAATCCGATTCGAATCCGAAAAAATGATATCCGGTTATATCCGGATTCGATCCGAATTCGAATCTGCCTATCCGAAAAAAATATGGGGTAGGATAAGGGAAGAGAAGTATCCGATCCGTATCCGATCTATATCCGCATATCCGAGATATCCGAAAAATATCAGTGTAAATGAGTGCAATAGATATCCAATAACAGATCCGATAAACATAAACATTCTACATCATATAAGTTCATATGTTGGTTGGAATTATACTTGGCTGCATATTATTCTTATATAGGGAAGGCAACTATTATTGAATTTGAAACACTTATATGTCTCCAAGGTTCTAGTAAAGTTTTGTGTATGGTTAATTGATTTTAATATCGCGACATATATGGTTTCGCTTTCACGCATTATCCGACTAACTATTCAGAATCGAGACTAACCGTATCCGAACGATCGTATTCGCCCGTATTCACGATCAAGTAATCCGTATTCGTATTCAAATCCGGAACTGTCCGTATCCGATTCTATATCCGAGAAAAAATTTGGAATAGGATACGGAATAAGCGAAATCCGTCCGTATCTGATCCATTTGCACCCCTACTAGGAAAGGCCGGCTTTACCTTCCCCCAGCTTGCTACACTTTGAACAAGAAAGAGAAAACAGAACTCTACAAGTGCTTGCATGGTGTGAAAGTTCCGTCCGGTTACTCCGCAAACATCAAGAAACTGGTATCGATGAAAGATTTAAAGTTAACTGGCATGAAGTCTCATAATTGTCATGTGATGATGGCACAAATGCTCCCTATTGCAATTAGAGGTATTTTGCCTGACAAGGTCCGAGAGGCAATCACGAGGTTGTGTTCCTTCTTCAATGCGATTTCACAGAAGGTCATCGATCCCGTTGGACTTTATGAACTTCAGGCTGATATGGTAAAGACTCTGTGCCAGCTAGAGATGTATTTTCCCCCATCATTTTTTGATATCATGGTTCATCTCATTGTTCACCATGTCAATGAGATAAATATTACTGATCCCATATTCCGCATCGATGTACCCATTTGAAAGGTATATGGGTGTTCAAGAAATATGTACGTGTCGATCTTGGCCGGAAGGCTCCATTGTAGAAGGTTATGCAACTGAGGAGGTTATTGAGTTCTGTGTCGATTACATGGAGGAGGTCGAACCGGTAGGAGTGCCTGTATCTCGCCATGAGGGTAGGCTAGGTGGAAAAGGTGTAATAGGAAAGAAATCTACAAATTCTTACGATAATATTTTGTTCGAACAAGCCCATTTCACAGTATTGCAACAGTCAGTTGATGTGTACCCGTATATGGACATACACAAGGGTAAGCTAAGGAGGGAAAACCGAGGACAGTCAGAGCTTTGGATAACAAAAGAGCACAATCATTTGTTCAGTCATTGGTTCAGGGAGTCTGGTGAAGAAACGAGTGTTACATTGAGGTGGTTGGCAAAAGGGCCTTCAGGTACAATCACGACATGGCAAGGATATGACATCAATGGATATACATTTTACACGAGAGCTCAGGATAGCAAGAGCACTTACCAAAACAGTGGTGTCCGTATAGATGCCTACGACAACACAGGCGGTACGAAGAGCAACTACTATGGGTTCATAGAGGAGATTTGGGAGCTGGACTACTGCATTTTCAAGATCCCGGTGTTTCGATGTCATTGGGTACAACTCCCGAAGGGTGTCAAGGTGGACAAGTACGGCTTTACTACTGTGGACATCGAACATGTCGGATACAAAGACGAACCATTCGTACTTGCGAATCAAGTAGCACAAGTATTCTACATAATCGACCCGGCAGATAAGAAGCGCCATGTAGTTCTGTAAGGAAAAAGAAGGATCGTTGGAGTTGAGAATGTCGTGGATGAGGAAGAGTACAACCAGTTTGATGAGTTGCCTCCTTTCGTAGACGACAGCATCAGGCCCGAGGAAGAAACCACTCAAGAAGTTACCTATCATCGCGATGATCACAACGAAGGCCAAATTGTGAAAGAAAATAATTAGCTAGGAGTAATGGCAACATGTCGCCATTTATATGAAGTAATGGAAATGTGATGTAAGAAATGTACATTTATGTGGAATTAATAGGAAATAAATATGCATGATTTTGATGAGAAAACTTCAAAATCTCGACGATGCGATGGTGGAGTCTTGTTCAATTGAATTCATGTTTCTATGGCTACTAAGGAAATGTAGTAGCTTGAATAATTCAATTTACTCATTTTTATGTGCTCTAGGATATAAACATTTAAATGACTTTGGACACTGTTCATGGAAGAAGAATTGCACTCAATAGAGCGAAAGAAAGACACATTTTAGGTAAAAGAAGGCTCTATTTGGCTTGTGGAAAAAGTTTCTGATTTTTGCTGAATTTCTCAATTTTTATGTTGCAGATTTCGAAAAAAGGTGTTGAATGTAGCCCTTGAAGATGACCAAACCAGGATATATGTTATATATATGCTTGTAGGACTTATGTTATACTTGCTTCGTATGTATTAATGTATGGAAGAAAAAATTATGTATTGTCATATGCAACATGGTTGTAATTTCCTTTTTGTATCATGCTCTTAAGATCTTGTAGCCAAGATTAAGATCACTGACATATACTTCCTGGAGTTTTTAGAGTTGGACCGGAGGTATTATTTTGATTGTCATCTGTATGGCGGGGTAGACTATATCTGTGGCGGTTAATAATAATAACCGTCACAGATAATAGTTATCTGTGGCGGTTAATAATAATAACCGTCACAGATAACTATTATATGTGACGGTTATTATTATTAACCGCCACAGATAAGGTCCCCCTACTAATACCTAAACCTAAGCCCGCCTTCTGCACTTCCGAGAATTTGTGTCCTTCGCCTCCTGCCCTCCCAAGACAAGGCCAGCCTCCTGCACGGCCACCGCCACTCCAAGCCGTGCCGCCCGCAGCGTTGTCCGTGGGGGAGGACTGCAAGCCGTGCCGCCGCCACTCCAAGACGCCGGCGACACTCCACAGCCTCTGGTCCAACGCCGCCGCCACTCCAATGCCGGTACCTCTTCCCCGAGCTCCTCAGTTTTGTTCATTGCAAGGTACAAACTTCCTTACCTATTCCCCGAGCTCCTCAGTTTTGTAGTGTTGTACCTCTGCGTCGAGCTCGTCAGTTTGTGCTATGGTTTGTGTAGCTTGTGGTTCGTTCGGGGTAATGTATTGGCTATGGTGGTTAGGGTTTATAGATAGGCACTGGTTGTGGGCGCGTTCAGCATCGTTACTGACCTCAGTAACATGGCTTTGTTCAGTTGTAGTTACATGATTTCATAGCGCATTTATAATTCTAGGAGATAATGCAATTTTGTTGGAATTTGTTAGCTTAATTGGATCTCTTGCTTGAACCAGTGTGCTTGTGAAATAATATCGATTAAGTTTCTTATCCATTTCTGTATTTTTTTATGGCACAATCAATGGTTCCATGTCATGTCCTTTCCCTATATAACGGCAGCAAGTAGGGTTAAAAGTTAGACCAATCCCTTTTATTGGTTTACATCTGATGATCAACAACGTGGAAATCAATAGTCTTTGTGGGTTCCAGCCTGCATTTATGATGTTGGGGGACTTTGTCTGATGTTTGGCCCCTTTTTGTACCTAATACCTTGACGATCTTGTCTGAAATATCTATTACCATAAATCTTGCATATTCTTTCGTAATGACCATTGAGTTCATAGTACGTATCCTGGGAGGATATTAGGAATGAAATAAGGATTTTTGCATCAGAAGCTTTAGGTTCTAAGCTGATATGTAACATGACTAGAGATACATTGCTAGGATTTGTCATGATTCAGGATATTGTTCTTCATTAGTATCATAGTTGTTACATGCTAACTGTTTTTTAGGAAAATAGTAGGGAGCACCCTACTGTATGTAAATTATATTAATAACTATATGAGAGTATATGTACAAGAGGATAAGAAGAGAATGTATGTGCCCGTAAAAAATCAGCAGTAATCTAAATATGTGACTTTTTATGAAAGAAAATAAAACTAAAGAAAGAAAAACAACTTCCATGATTTGATTATTCGGTTAAAAAATGATTTGACCATTAATTCCATGATTTGATTATCTCATATTTATATATTAGTATTCTGAATTGCTGGTATTCTTATTGCTTCTGTCAATTATGCTTCCATTGAGCTTTGAGTGCTGCTCTTCTGTAAGTATTTCAGATTGCTGCCTTGTTGCCTTTGGGTCTGAGATTGGTGTGATGTATGATGAACTTGGGTATAGGAATGATCAGAACATTTATCCCTATGGTTTAGGCCTTGAACTATAGTCATGAATGCTAAAAAGAATTGCTTGTTTAACTGTCCAAATTATACATGACTGATAACCTGTTATTGCTTATTTCGTTCTATGTCAGCAATTGATATTTTGCTAGCTCTTGCTTGCTGAATCAGTCACCAATTGTAGGCTAATAGCAATAGTTGACTGATAGAATTTGCATTTACTTGCTGATCTGAAAATACTGCCCTGTTTGGTTAGCAAGCTTTAAACTCTTGTTATAAATTGAACTGTGTATATTCCTTGACAGTAGAATTCTTTATTGTGCATTTTAAGGTGGTAAGAGTTCAAGGCCTAATCCATTGAATAAATTGTTAGCCCATTTGTGATTGAGGTGAAGATTCTTATCTTCATCCATACCCTAAGTCTGAGAGCACAATAAATAATTCTCTCTTTGAGGTAAAAGGCATGTCCTTCTAACTTGTTACCTTTAGAAGTTTTCAGTTTGGTGTGACGAGTATGTATTGACTGAAATTACTCGTGAAACCTGAAATTCTTGAAGTAGTTTATCTCCTCGTGAAACCTGAAATTCTTGAAGTAGTTCTCATCTTCATAGAACATGAAATTTTTCATTGGAAAACTTGGAGAGGAAGAAGAGATAGCAGCTGTAGCTAGAGACATCCACTCTTAATAACACCACTAGATTTAAAATGAAACATTCATAAGGAACTAATGCTCCCTTTGTAACAACAGATTTAAGTGTTGGGGTGAGGTGTGTGTAGTGCGACCTTGCAATGTAACTAGGAAAGTGGCAATGATGTTCACTTTCTTTTTGTACTAGTAAATCGTGCAGTACTACGCCTAGTCTCCTACTCACTCTCTCTACCTTTATACGCTTTAACATTACAAAGAAAATTAGACACCAATTAGGGAGATTTAGATATTTGCCACTCTTCAATTTCAAACTTCGACGCCATGTAGAAATCATGCCACTGGAGTGGCATTTTTTTGTACATGGCGTCGAATATTCACGTTGAAGGGTGGCAAATATCCAATTAATTCTTTTTAATATGGTCGCCAAACAGTGTGGCAAAGAGAGTGGTAGCCAAACGGTGTGGCGACATCAGGTAATCGCCTAACGGTGTGGCGACAACTGGTAATCGCCAAACTGTATGGCGACAATAGATTAGTCGCCGAACTGTGCGGCAATAATTTCCTGATCTCAGTGTTAGGTAAGCAAAAATCATAAATTTCTTCCTGAACACGTCTTGACAGAATTCATTCCAGAATTCATCCCATCAGTGTGGATCACAGGCTCATTATCTCGATTGAGAACAATATTTCCATATTCATCCTGAATTACCTGGCAAGGTTCGTCACGCATTCACACCTCCAACTCCACCATGTTTAAGATTTAATGACTTCGGCAAAACTATTAAGGTAGTCCTTGATTGAGTGAAGCAAAATAGTAGGGCTTTTGTCTAGTAAGCAATTGTTAGTCTGTCCTGTTCATATATGCTTTTGGCACGGTTATAGATTATCAAATTGATTGATTTTCTTTCCCTCTGTGAAATATCTCCCTTTCTATTGAGTAGTTATAATGGAGCCCGAAACCGAGCCTATAATGGAGGAGAGCCCGAGCAGGTACCTTACCCTCCAGCTAACCACCGAAGGTGACGAGGCCTCCACCGCTGTTGCAGATGATGCTCCTGTTGCAAGACACCGAGGACAAGGGAAAACTAAGAAGCCTGAAGGCCAGTACACCATCTCGGAGATCTCAGATACTGGGGCCCCTATTGCACCGAGAAAATTAGCAGCAAAATACAGATCAACATGCGGGTACATCATAAGGGATAAAGTGCCAATCACCTATTCGGATTGGCATAAAGTGCCTCGAGCCACCAAAGAGGATCTGTGGACAGAGCTCAAAGAAATCTTCGAATTCCCCGAAGGAGCCAAAGAACTCGTGCATCGCGATGCATTGATGAACATGGATGCAGTGTGGAGAAACTTCAAGGCGAGGCTGAACGTAAATTTTGTGAAGCAAAACCGGTCAGCCATCGGAGACTACCCAAGATTACAGCCATACTGGGATGAGTTTGTGGCAATGAAGCAATCTGAAGCAGCAAGGAAGTCCAGTGAGGACCACATTAGTATTGCAAGAAGGAATACTCACCCCCACAGACTTGGCACGAGTGGGTACACGGGTAAATTGCTCAATGGGAGAGGCAGGAATTAGAAGCGCTCCAACAGACTGGCGCAAGTCCCTTGGTCGGACTACCAGACCGAGTGAAGCACTACGTGCTAGTGAGGGCAGATCTCTTGTCTACTGGGAGTTTATCATTCAAGAGCAGCGAAGACGAAGCAATGACGCAAAGAGTTCAGCAGTTTTACGCCCAGTCCACCGAAGGATCTTTCCACCCAGACAGGGAGAAAGACGAGCTAACAGTGGCCTTAGGAAACAAAGAGTACCCCGGTCGGACACGAGGTGTCGGGGTCAAGGTTCCATAGAAGATGGGATTCCCTGAGCACGGAGACTCTTATAGGAGTCGGAAGAGAGCTAAAGAAGAGCGGGCTGAGCAGGAAATGGAAAGGATGAAGGAAAGGCTTCTGCGAGAATTACAAGGCACCATTGAAGAAAAAGTTGAGCGACAAGTACAACAAGCCTTGAGCAGCGTAGGCCCACAGCGTTCTCTCGAATTTCTACAGTCGTCGCGGCGGTTGTGCGCCCACGCCATTGCGAAGCGGACAACAACCATTATCTGTGGGACGACATACAGGACCCCATACTGTCGACTCAACGTGCCGTGATGAACATATTTCTCTGTGCCGCTACAGGGGTAGTTTATCCGTGCCAAGAAGGGGTGTCTGCACAATACCCCGATAGGGCCAGGTTATGCAAAGGTCCAGGTGGATATGGTACTTGACCAGTTTGTTGAGATCGGGCTAGAAAAACCCGTCAATGATGAGATAACAACTCTAGGAAGTGCCGTCCACTCATTCATCCAGTGGCGCAAGCGTGACATCGTCTTGGACCATGCAAAGGCCGACCTCTCCATGAAGATCGCGCATCCGTCACCAGCACATGAGAGTGAAACGGTGAAGAAGCAAGATGAGGTACAAAAGAAATCCATTGAGGACCCCATCAAGATGGCCACTGTTAGTACTCCAAAGCAGAAACCTATAACACCTGGTACTTCAAAGGACAAACCTATAACCCCTGATTCCAAAAAATGGCACATTAGACAAGCCGTATCAGCCAGATCAGGCAAAGCCAAGACCGAGTATGATGTCGTGCGAGAAAAAAGTAAGGGCAAGGCGAAGTCTGATGACCAAGATAATCAACAAAGATTGAAATTCGAGGTAGGGAAGCCCTTAGTCACCGATTCGAAGTTAAACAGTCTAACACCCATGATGCAGCGATTACATGCATGGTACATGGATCGATCCAACCAAGACGTACTCCCGAAGGTGATCACTGCAATTTTTTGTGAGGAACATTTTCACCATGAGGGCGATGGATACTTCTTAATAGAATTCGATAACTTGCACAACTTATTCTATCACGACGCCCTCGACATATGTTTTTTGAGATGTTGGTCACTGTAAGTGTCTAATATATCAATCTTGGTCTACATTCACGTAATACCGATAAATGTCATGTCTAACTATTTCGTTATATAGATACGAGATGATTGAACTACGAAGAACCAAGGGGCCAGTGGGATTCCTCGACCCGGGAATGGTTTGCCAAACTGAAATCATGAGAGTACCAAAGGAGGTCGAGGAGTACGTATATAAAGCTTTGCTTAAACTACAAGACAAGGAGTTTATACTTGTACCATACCATTTTAAGTAAGTTCCTCACTAGCTAGTTAAATTACTCATTGATTTCGTTATTTACTCTGATGTAAGGACTAATGGCTATGGTATCCAGGTTCCACTGGATTCTCGTAATAATTCATCTAGAGAAGAGCAAGATGCTGATCATGGATCCACTGGATAAACCTAAAGAAGACTTTGAAGTGATGACACATTTAATGAATGAGGCGTTCAAAAGATATTGTGAGAAGAGCACGAGACACCGCCCATACAAAAAATCCCTTACAATCCGTACTAACTTTCCGGTACGCACGCAAGGAATATTCTTATATCGTATTTCATAGTAAATAGCTCCTTCGACGACATCTTAGTTCATTCGATTTTTGCAGTGTCACAAGCAGTCGCAAGGAACAAATTTATGTGGGTACTTCATGTGCCAGTACATGCGCGAAATCTTAGGTTGCACAATAAAAGACAATGACGTGGAGGTCAGTCATGCTGACATGACACATCTTCGCGCCACTCAATTTCTATATACTCTCTTAATTTTGTTTTTTATACTTACAACGCCTCAAGTTGTCTACGGTAGGACTGCTTCATTCTGAAATCCAAGCCATTTAGGGCCAGCTCGCCTATTTCATCATGAAGGAAGTAATCAACAAAAAAGGCGAGTTTTATGACGAAGACAACAACGATCCACTCCTCTATACTCATGTCTCACATCACGTGTCTCCAACCTCCGAAGACCCGTAGGCTTCTCGTTTAGGAAACTAGTTTAGGCTTTTGTTACTTCAATTTTGTTTCATTACAAAGTGTAAATAACTCTTTGTTCCTTTGAAATGGGAACCCCTTCTTTTGTCAATGCCACTTCTTTTGTCAGTGGTTGTGCTAGTGTAGCATGTACGTTTGTCTTCTTTAGGAACACACACACGTGCGAGTGACATGTGTTTGCTTTACATGGTTATTTTTTCATATGAAGTTATTTCATGTGTTTGTAATAGTTTGATAAACTAACCAAGTGAAAAAATTACGCTGATGGCCCCTCCCTTCTACCGAGCTAAGTGATCTTCTTCTCCCCATCTCCTTCTCTTTTCTTCCTTCCCCGAGCTTATCCCCTTCTCTATATTTCTCTTGCCCTAGGCTCCCATCACCCGGTCGGCCTTTGGCTCGGCATCCTCACCGGATCTGGTGGGTGGAGGGGGAAAGCCTGAACCATGCGCAGGGCATGGTGGCTACCTTGCCAGCTTCCTCTACCTCAACTTCGATTCTCCACTGCCTCTCAAGTTTTCAATTCCCATGAGCTAAGTGATCTACTTGACTCATTTCCCTTTTTATTTGTTAGCTTGATGTCTGATTACCTTGATTTTTATGTTTGCTGCACATGCATAAAGAATACCTTATGAACATGGAGAAATATATATGTGGATTTGTGAATGATGGATGATGCTTGTTAAATTTTTTTATCTGTGTGCTTGATTATCAGATTGGAATTTGTGATGTGCTGTGATCAGATAAGAAGTGTAGATTTGTGATAGGTATCTTTCTATGATTAAATGGTTTAGGGTTTTTGGGGCTAAAAAGTGAGAAGCATTCATGGCGTATATTTGATTGTGGAATTTTGGTTAATAAATAAGAATTGCTTGTGTGTGTCATTTTAGAATCTCATGTGCAGAGACATAGCTCTAATTTAGTTAATGGAATACCATATTCTTGTAGACAATTGTGGACTTGCCACGGATGTATTACCAACCATATACTTGGGTATCCTATTGGATTGTGGAGGATTTAATGTGCTGCTGTTCTTGCATTTTTTTGAAATAGTGGAATTGATCTTTGTGTCTGGTTATGTTTAGGATATTCATGTTGATATTTTTTATATTTAGATTCAAGAGATAGTGTATGTATGTAGTTGAGTGCTGAACATTCATGCTTTAGGGCATACGAGGTTTGGTCACTAATGACTGTTATCACTTATGAACTGAGCCAATTGTGCTGTTCATGTTTTACATCAGAAAGTGTGCTAGAGTCAATTCTGACATAACCATTTGATTATGTATTATGTCCCAAATCAATGTGTTGGAGTTTGATTTCTCTTGTGAATATGTGCGTGTTTTATCTGCCCTGGCCCATGATTGTGTTATGCAATTGTGTCCTTGGGTGTGGTGGTTACTGAAAAATTTGTTTTGCAATGCTAAGTCGAAAAGCTTGCAGGTTCAAAGGTTATATTGTTACTTGTCGTTTGTCTAAATGCATCCTAAGGCATATAGGCTAGTTTAGGAAGCTAGTTCTGGCTGGTTCATATTGCTCAGAGGGTATGGCTAGCTCTGCCTGAGGCTAGCCACAAATGCCAGTTTTTTATTTTCCTGTGTGGGATTATCAGTGGCGGTTTTTGGTTAGAACTGTCACTGATAACCAAATACTAGTGACGGTTCTATCAAAAAACCGCCACTGATAGTACTAGTATCTGTGGCGGTTGTTGATTAGAACCATCACTGATATTTGGTTATCAGTGACGGTTCTAACCAATAACCGCCACAGATACTAGTACTATCAGTGGCGGTTTTTGGATAGAACCGTCACTGGTATTCGGTTATCAGTGATGGTTCTAACCAAAAACCGCTACAGATAATGTTATTTGTGGCGGTTCTAGAACCGTCATTGATAATCCTCGATTATCAGTGGCACTAAATCTGTGGCGGTTCAAAAACCGTCACTGATGACAGTTATGAACCGCCACAGATGACCTTTTTCAAGGTAGTGAAACGAGTTTCTTTCGATTTTCTTGCATGAAAGAATTTTTTTTAGTGACTTCTTTCTAAAAACTTGGTAGGAATGTAAGAATTACTAAGTAGTTTTGAAATAAAGAAAATGTAAAAGAACAGCAATACACAAGTCTATGCAAAATTATCGCTATGCATGTCTTGTTTATTTCCAATATTGAAAGAACTATTCCATGATATTCTATCTAAACATCTAAAATAAAATAAGATAGAAAATTTTAGTCAATAGTTTTAAATCTAAGAAGCGTACGAAATGGATGTGTATTGACTTGAAAAAATAGTATGAACGGTAAGTATGTATTATTCCGAATGTGCACTTGTGCCCTGCTTCAATTCCCTCTCGAACTTCAGGTCAGAACAGAAGTACCTGCCTCGTACACACCCGCTCAAGTCCAAATTCTTGACATAAATAAACAAAATGATAGATATTTGCATATCAACTAACAATCTGGACAATTTAAATGCTATAATCTCTACAGTACTATTTTGAGAATACAATTGCGCACAAAATTAGCTCAAATGACACTAGTAGAATTCAATTTTTCCATCGAACTTTTCCTGATGGGCCATAGCCATCTGAGATGACTTCCCTTAAGGCCAATTGACAGACATTACCTGACAGTAATCCCAGACAGATACCATCAGGAAAAGGTACCTATAATTATGCCCTTCGTCCAAATGCCTAACGGTGTCTGCCTGTTATGTAATACTGCACCCTTTCCTAGACATAAAATCACCGTAGGAAAAACAAAACATCTTGTGCACATTCTCCTCACGAACATTGAATACAACTAATTCTTTGTAGAAACAGACAATGCATGTCAGATTCCCCATAAATATTGCATAAAATTGGAAAAATGGTAAGCAATTTTTTTCTCTCAGGTCACGGTAGTCTTTCACACATCTTGTAATATAATTTAGTCGTTATGAACATGTGCAAACAAGTGCAAAAATCCCTCCACTGCCACTACAAAACATGTGAACGAAATAACAAGCTTAATCGGTGTGAGCTTTTCTCCGTGACATTTTTATTATTATGTGAGCTTCCTTGTGAGCAACAATTGAGTTGACTGACTTTGCGATGCTCTTCCGCAGTATGAAAATCGATAGTGAGAACAGTGGGCATCCTCTTCTGCTCCAAACTGCACAAACATATACATAATCTTAAAGAGATTAATAAAACAAATTTAGTTCCGTATGCAAAGAATCGATTTATATTGTGTTAGATCATGCCAGGATCGCTGCCATGTCGCCGCTGATAATCCCGCAGAAAACAATCAGCAACAACAATTGAAGTAGATGAAGAAGAAAGACAGAGTCACGCTGAAAACAGAGAAGTTTATTCAGAGCGACAAAGCTTACGTACAACTGTAGTAAATCCTGGTATTTATTCACGGCCGGCACAGCCGCCGTTGCCGATAGGAAGAAATCTAAACTTACTGAAAATACTTTGTATCCTAACAGACTAGCCAACCTGGCAGCTAATTAGCAAATATTCCAAGGATAACAAATAGCAACCTGTTAGACATAGCATAGTACCGTCATCATCCACTTAAGGATTAGCATGGTTCCTTGGCGAGTCCACCACTATGTTAGATATTAATTTGATGTCATCATCCATTTATGGATTAGTTTCCACTGTCTATATATAAAAGCTACTTTCAGTGGTGCCCAGAACCAAAGTTGTTTGAGTGCCGATAGTACCCAGAACTCCAGATAAAGCAGCAAGACAGTCATCAGTACGTACGTGTGTGGATCAACAGCTAGCCTTCTTTAGACATATCCTACGCACATACTTACTCCCAAATACATTACAACGATGATGAGCCTCGTTGATACGGTCCGCAGTCTGCCCGCACTGTTGTTGGTACTGGCTGCAACGGTGCGAGCGTCCGGCGTCCAGAAAAGCCGAGCAACGCCGAATGGGACCCTTCCCTCTGCTGCCACGCTCGCTGGATGTCCAAACAGCTGCGGCAACCTCAGTTTCGAGTACCCCTTCGGCATCGGCTCCGGCTGCTTCCGGCAGCCAGACTTCGAGCTCATCTGCGACGACAACGACAGGACGAAGCCTGCCAGACTCTTCTTTCAAGACAACACCACAGAGGTCATCGAAGATATCCAAGCTATATCTGGTGAGGTAGATGTAGCTTTTTCGAATGTTATCTTCTTGAAATCTGGTGTTGATGTGTACAACATGTCCTGGAAATCTCCTGGGAGATCCTTCCCTCTAGTTTCTGCGCTTTGGAACATCACTGGTTGTGACTTCGATATTTACATGCTCGATCATGACAATAATAGGAATGTGAGCCTCTGCACAGTTACCTGTCCTAACAAAGAAATCACTGACACGCTGGCTAGGCAGAATTGCAACAATAACGGGTGTTGTGTCATTTTCCTGGGAGATCTTGACTTCCAGCTCCAGTTTGTCCGCCACGGGAAGCTGGAAACGCTCCCCCCTAATCGAAGCTCCCTGTGGGATAGAATCAATATAACTTCTGATTGGTTTCGTCTCAGCTGGAGGATCGCCGATGCACCGACATGCTCTGCCGCGGAGGATAATGGAACGAACTATGCCTGTGTCAGCAAGCATAGTGGGTGCTTTGATACCATTAGTAATGGTTATATGTCAGATTATGGTTACTTGTGTGGATGCGATGCTGGTTATGGTGGCAATCCCTACATGCTTGATGGCTGCTCGCGAGACAAAGGTAATTTATCCTTCCTCAACAACTTTTCCGACTTTCTTTAAGTAAACACATTTGTACGGACCACAAAACATACATTAAAATGAAATCATATCATATAAAATGTGGGCCCTGCTACATACATTAAGAGTGTTTAGGTAGATCATCTTGTTTGCATTTTAGACTAAAATATAAACTTAATTCACACAAGTTGGAATCATTTCAGGACCATAATGCTCCATGCACAAGACACAAGTTTCATTTCAACAATGCTCCATCGGAATTGTTATCCCAATAAACCATGAAATGGTCATATAACTGCATGTTTATCAACCTCCAATTGAAAAGAAAACAACTGTGAACACAAAACTTGGCAATTATGACATTTAACTTGGAAGTTCTAACTTTGAACTGTTCTTTTTTTACTTGTCTTTTGAGCATCAATATTGTCTCCTATAATATGCCTATTTAACTATTACTTTTTCAAAATTATTAAAAATATAATGATTAAGTACTTTTGATGATTAATCTCCTAGTACAATTTTCATATGGAAAATATGAATACGTATGTATATTTTGTCAACGTTTTAGAAGTAAAAAAAACAATGAGGAGCACAAGGAAAAGATAAAAAGTTTTTCAAAAACAGAAACTGCCGACATTGTATTATTATGTGGCCGTGTACAATTTTACCGGCCTCATATAAAATACACAATGTGGAAAAGAATTAATTACCTATTTTTTAAAAACAATTAATTACCTATTTTTTTGGTTCAATTAACTTTGAAATTCTTCACATAATGGTAAATGATATTTTCCATGGAAATAGGGTACAATCCAGTTCAAGAGAAGATGAACTGCACTCAATCATGCGGGAACATCAGTGTTCCATTTCCGTTTGGCCTGGAAGAAGGTTGTTGTGCAAGGAAAGCATTTCAGCTCAATTGTACAAATGCGACATCATCAACCCTGAGATTCGACGATGAACAACAAATAATTTATATAAACATTAGCAGGGGCCTTGTGGACATCAAATACACCCCACATTATTATGACCAGCAACAATTCGGGATGCCTGATAGTGGACTCTACGTTGACTCTCTGGAGTCGGTCTCTGTGGAATGGGTTGTTGCCAATCTAACCTGCCAGGAGGCACAACAGAATCGCTCTGGGTATGCATGTGTTAGCACAAGTAGCACGTGCTTGGGTGCCAACTCTACAAGAAGCTATGCTGGCTACCGTTGTAGATGCATGGATGGTTTTGATGGAAATCCATATATTCTACATGGTTGTAAAGGTATGTACAGTGTTGCGCATGCACTCTCTCTGTTTGTAAAACAAAATAAACAAAATAGTCACAAAATAATAGTTGTTGAAGTCTTGACCATTCTTGTTTGCTTCTTGTGCAGAATTAGAGAACTTTTTTCTTTATCCCCAAAGCAAGCGTGATGTTCTTTTTTTTTTACCTTTTTGTACTCGTAGATGCACTTGAGTACGTATCAGTAACTTGAACGCCTAGTCATCCTGAGAACCCCATATGGCCATATGTGCATACTTAACCATGACAGCATTTTAGTTGTAATCCGAATTATACACATGTGCAAGCATATATCTAGCTACTTCATTATCCTTCATGGTAGCTTCTAAAACTGCCTATAAGCACATACTGTTTGCAGATATTGATGAGTGCCAGATACCAGGGATTTGTAAAGGCATTTGCCATAACAGTATAGGAAGCCACTATTGCACAGAGTGCCCAGGAAAAACAGAGTATGACGTTACAACTATGAAGTGCGTACCAATAAAAAAGCAAAATCTTTTACTAGGTGAGTTCTACGGTACAATTCCATAATGAGTTCGATGTAAAAATAACACAAGGCTTTTTTAGAGGTAGATAATACATGGCTAACGAGCATAATCGTTGCAGGTATTGCCATTGGGCTTAGCGTTGGCTTGTTCATTCTACTTCTCATCTTGAGTACAATATTTCTTCTACGTAGATGGAAAAGAAACATCCAAAAGCAACAGCGAAGAAAGTATTTCCGAAAGAACCAAGGCCTTCTCCTCGAACAGCTGATATCATCAGATGAAAATGCGAATGACAAGACCAAGATTTTCTCCATGACAGAGCTAGAAAAGGCAACAAATAACTTTGACCCTACACGCATACTTGGTCGTGGAGGGCATGGAATGGTTTACAAAGGCATCTTATCTGACCAACGTGTAGTGGCCATAAAAAAGTCTAAAGTCATTGAGGAAAGTGAGATCAGTCAGTTCATCAATGAGGTCGCTATCCTCTCACAAATAAACCACCGAAACATCGTAAATCTCTTCGGATGTTGCCTTGAGACTGAGGTCCCACTACTAGTATATGACTTTATCCCTAATGGTTCATTATTTGAAATTCTTAGGGGTGATCAAAGTAGCAGCTTTTCTTTGTCCTGGGATGATTGCTTGAGAATAGCTGCAGAAGCTGCGGAGCACTTTATTACCTCCACTCAGCAGCTTCGGTATCAATCTTTCATCGTGATGTGAAGTCCACTAATATACTATTGGATGGGAATTATAGAGCGAAAGTATCAGATTTTGGTGCTTCAAGGTTGGTTCCTATTGATCAAACCCATGTTGTTACAAATGTACAAGGCACATTTGGATACCTAGATCCAGAGTACTATCACACTGGCAAGTTAAATGAGAAAAGTGATGTTTATAGTTTTGGTGTAGTACTTGTGGAATTGCTCCTTAGAAAGGAGCCGATTTTTACAAGTGAGTCAGGTCTAAAGCAAAACTTATCCAACTACTTCCTTTGGGAGATGAAGGTGAAACCGTTAGCAGAATTAGTAGCGGCTCAGGTTCTTGAGGAAGCGACAGAGGAAGAGATTATTGATGTTGCTGGTCTTGCAGAGGCTTGCTTAAAGCTTCAAGGAGAAGAGAGACCTACTATGAAACAAGTGGAGATGACGTTGCAGTCGATGCGATCAAAAAGGTTGAAATCACATGAAGTTGCTCCACGAAATGAAGACATGCAACCTTCGCTAACTGGGCAAAGCCAAGCCACTCGTCAGTCGATGACTATTGGAATTGATATGGTAGACAATGCTAATGTAGCTTCTCAAAGATACCAAAACTGCTATAGCTTGGAGCAAGAGTTTATGTCATCAACGACTCTACCACGCTAGGTTATGAGATTTCCAGTATTATGTTCGGTTGTCCTATCTTTTTCTCTTCTTATTCCATGCAATTCATCTTCCATGAAGACTATTGTATACTCTGTGGTGCACTTATTTCAATAACAGGTGTTTTCAATCTTCTTTACATATTAATAAAACCTGAATGCACTATCAATCTGTCATGCCGTTGTGTTATTTTATTTTTTAACACACGATTGGGAAGGATGGTTTCTGTTTGTCCGGGAGCAAGAGAAGCAGAAAACACCAGTCTACTATGTTGTGCCGTCACCGATGGAGGAGGCTAGCGTGCGGCCAGGGGCTAGGGTCGATGTGGGCGGTACGCCTTTTTTCTTCCTCTTGCTTGGATCACATGTGGAGATGGTACAAATGTGTTCCATGACATGTTGGGTTGGCAATGGATGACTTGGGGCATGATATCAAGAATTGCCTAGGCATCCTCCCCTTTGATTCCTTCCAAAACTCATCTCAATCCAATCCTAATGTTGTTGGGGCCTTGGGGATTTCCATCCTTCAAAATGACTTCCTTAAGTGCCATGAAACCTCCTAAAACAACCCAGGATCAAGTAGACTTTGAAAAGGATAAATTTGGGCTCCTCCGATCGCATCTCGAGTAGAATTAAGGGTAGGGTACGGTTGTGGCCGACCATAACACCCGGTCGTACCACCTTGATTGCTCAGATAGTCCATCTTCCTGAGGGAATAACAACTTTGTACAAAGTTTGATTTTGGTGATCCAATAATCGAAATTAAATAGCAATCGATGAGAAATACAACTTTTTACTCCCTCTGTTCACTTTTATAAAGCTTATTTTTTAAATGAGCTTGTTCACAAATATAAGGTTTGTATGTAGATTTAATAAGGCATTTCCTTCTGTATCCCTATTTATTCTCTCTCAACCATATGTATTTATTCATTACTACACATACAAAGTATATCTTTCATGTTCCAAGACAATTAAGTGAGGTGTATCTAAGTCATTTTCTTTCGTACCTTTCTCATATTCAACATAACCTTAATTGTTATATAAAGTCAAAATACACCTTATAAAAATGATCGGAGGGAGTAGTTACGAATTTTTTTTATTTGAGTCTATATATTTAGATGCCCAAAACAATGTCCAGAGGTACGGATAGCAATTCCAGCACCTGTTATTTCTCCGGTTTCACCCTTTCAACATTCTTTGTCCTTGAGCGTTCAAAACTCCTCTAAGCTGCATGGAAACAGATATAAACTAATAGCACATGATTTTATAATGAATTATGTAATATTATGTGTTTTTTGCAAAACCGACATATAAAAGCATATGCTAGCTAGAGAGCATAAAAATGCATTTTTACATTGGAATCACCCTAACAAAGGATGAATAAATGACACACTTTGGGTGTCATCACCGGGCATTAGTGAAACATCATCTATTGATGCGATGGCAACTAATGGCGACCGACAGATGAACAGCAGCCTCGGAAGCGATGCTGTTAGCCTTAGCAAATGTAGGAGGCTGCATCGTTGGCATTAACAGACAACCGGCCTTTTGCGCTTTGCTTGATGATGTATACTAGATGTGTATACGCGGTGACACGCCGCGCTGCACAACCCTGAATCTGCAGGACAGGAGTATCTAGAGGTTAGAGATGTAGTAACGACAGTAGTTGCTGAATACCTTTGAAGGAACCTAAAAGAAAAAATTGGACATGGAACTGAAGTGAGGCTGACTATGAGGCTCTGATGGGACTTGAAATAGAATAATTATTGTCTTGAGATAAAATTAGGCAAATTTGGTTGCTAACAAAGAATGATCGCAATTTGTCAATTGTACTAACAGTATAGCTGACCTTTGGCGGGCGAACCATTTCTCCAAGAGCATGGTCCATTACTACAGAACTGGGCATCACAACCGGCATATTAGAAGCAGTTTGGTGCGAACCTGTTGTGATATTTGCACTAGAAGCGGTTCTTAGGCAACGGTCCGAAGAGGGCTTCCAGAAGCGGTTTGAGACACGAACCGCTTTTGGATCTTGTGTTCTAGAAGCGGTTCTTGTCTCAAACCGCTTCGATTTTCGAAGCGGTTTGAGACAAGAACCGCTTCTAGAACAAGATCGAAGCGGTTCGTGTCTCAAACCGCTTCGAAGCCCTCTCTGCAGACAACATTTAAACCCTTCTTCCTCCAGGAGCCAGCAGAGGTACGATCGAACAGAGAAGGGCCGGCCCAGCGCTGTTCTTAGGGAGGTGCTGTCCAAATTTTTAATTGGGGGGTGATTAGCTCCAAATTAAGTGTTTCAAGGTTAGTAACATCATGTGAACATCCTTCTCACCTAGATATTGCTATTTTTTTCAATGGATGTGGAGAAATCTTGAACTTTTTTAAGCAAGATCACCGTGATCAAAAAATTGTTTTCTATGCTTGTTTTTGTTGTTGTATGAAGATGTAGGGTGGAGATCTAGTTCAAAATATGACATTACAAGGTAAATGTGATTGGAAGCTTTAGATCTAGGTGGTTGTTAGCTTTAGAATCTTAAATATCACAATAAGTTGGGGGAGAGCTAGGTACAATATTGCAAGGAAGTAATTGTTGGTGTATGAAATAAAATTGAAAAACATGTAGAAGGATAAAAAATAATTACAAAGGTAGGAAGGGATAAAAAATAATTAGAAAGGTAGGTCTTTAATTGGATGACAGTGTAGGTGGAGCTTTTTTTGTTGGATTTAAGTGGTTGTGAGCTTTAGATTTTTAAATGTAACTATAAGTTAGGTTATAAATTTTGTAACGAAATTTGTTATAATTTTTGTAACGAAATTATAACTTGGTGTAGATGAATCGGCAATGGATGTACAATGCGGACCGTCGCTCGAGAGAGTTCATTGATGGCGTGCAGGCATTTCTCGATGCGGCCGTTGCATTCTTGCCTCCAGGTAGCTTCATATGTTGTCCGTGTGTAGATTGCAAGAACGAGAAAGAGCACTCCCAGCGATGGCAAGTTATGAACCACTTGATCATGAGAGGTTTCATGCCAAACTATACCTGTTGGACCAACCATAGCGAAGTAGAGGCGATTAGCCAGGAAGACGATGAAGAAGGTGAGGAAGAGGAAGATGGATTCAACAGTATCCCGGATGGCACGCAATACTATTCCGTGGAAGAAACACTTGGTGACTTTGGTGATGATGAGCTAGACCAGATGTTGCGTGACGGAGAGGGGGACTACACAGATGAAAGACAGTTCGAGAAGTTCCAGCGCATGTTAGAGGACCACAGAACTCCTTTGTACCCAAACTGTGGGCAGGGCACAAAAAGCTGCGTACCACACTGGAACTCATGCAATGGAAGGCTACAAATGGTGTGTCAGATAAGGGATTCGATGAGTTGTTATCACTCGTAAAGAAGTTGCTTCCAGAAGATAACACTCTTCCGAATCTACATATGAAGCCAAGCAAGTCGTCATCTTTTGGGATTGGAAGTCTGAGAAGATACACGCATGTCCTAATGATTGTATCTGTATCATAATGAGTATGCCGATTTGGATGTTTGTCCGATGTGCAAAGAATCACGGTATAAGGTGAAGCGTGGCGATCCGGTGAAATAGATGGGAAGCGTAAGAAGAAGAGACCTCCGGCTAAAGTGTTGTGGTATTTCCTGTGATCCCCGATTGAAACGTATGTTTGCTAACAAAGCGCATGCCCGGATGATGCGTTGGCACAAAGAAGAGCGTAAGGGCGGCGGGATGTTTAGACACCTGCAGATGGCTCACAAGTGGAGGAAAGTCGATCGGGCGTGCGGACTTCGCAGATGAGGTGAGAAACATAAGGTTTGGGTTGAGTACCGATGGGATGAATCCTTTCGAGAATTGAGCAGTGACCATAGCACGGCTGTTACACTATGTATCTATAACATTCCTCCATGGCTGTGCATGAAGTGAAAGTACATCATGATGCCGTTGTTGATCCAAGGCCCCAAGCAACCTGGAAATGACATCGATGTCTACCTGAAACCATTGGTTGAAGATCTTGTGACGTTGTGGGACGATGGTGCAAGGGTATGGAATGAGTACAAAAGGGAGTATTTCACCCTGCGTGCATTGTTATTTGTAACAATCAACGATTGGCCTACTCTCGGCAACCTGTCCGGCCAAACTATCAAAGGATATAGAGCCTGCATCCAGTGCTTACATGAAATGGACGGCATGTACCTGAAAAACTCTCGAAAGGTTGTGTACATGGGTCACCGTAGGTTTCTTCTTACGAGTCACCCGTTGCGGAAGAAAGGCAGGAAATTTAACAGGCAACCAGACCTTCGTGCAAGGCCTCAGCATCGTAGTGGGCCACATGTGTTTGCTATGGTAAAGGATTTGAAAGTAGTATTTGGAAAGGGTTCTGGAAGCAAACATGTCCAGAATGAGGATGGTCAGGCGCCCATGTGGAAGAAGTCAATATTTTGGGACTTGCCTTATTGGGAAGTCATGGAGGTTCGTCACTCACTTGACTTCATGCACATCACAAAAAATGTCTGCTTGAACCTGCTAGGCTACATAGATATGTATGGAAAATTGAAAGATACACTGCAAGCTCGAAAGGACATTAAACTCTTGGAACTGAGGAACGACCTACATCTGGAAAAAAGAGGGAAAGGACAACATTACCTACATTCTGCGAGCTACACTCTAAGCAAAGAAGAGAAAAAAAGCATGATAGAGTTCTGAGCAGTGTGAAGGTCCTTCCGGATACTCCTCGAATGTAAAGAGACTCATAAACACGAAGAGAATAAAATCATACACATGAAATCCCATGAGTGTCTTGTGTTAATGACGAGTTGCTCCCGATGGTACGTGAGAGGCATCTGACCGAGTGGGTACGGGGACAATCACAAAGGCGTGTTCTTTTTTCAACGCGGTTTCACAGAAGGTCATCGACCCAGATAAACTAAGTAAGCTGCAGGATGACGTGGTACAAAGTGTGGTTAGTCTTGAGATGATCTTTCCTCCTGCATTCTTTGATATTATGGTTCATCTCACTGTTCACCTTGTCAAAGAGATAGCTATACTCGGACCCGTGTATCTACACAACATGTTCCCTTTCAAGAGGTACATGAGTGTGCTAAAGAAGTATGTCCGTAACTATTCTCGTCCGGAAGGATGCATTGCCGAAGGTTATGGGACAGAGGAGGTGATTGAGTTTTGTGTGGATTACATTAATGATCTAAACCCGATCGGCGTCCCTATATCACGCCATGAGGGGAGGCTACGGGGAAAAGGGATACTAGGAAGGAAAGCAATTGCATGCAATGATCTTCTTACATTTAAGCAAGCACATTTCACGGTTTTGAAACAATCAACTGTAGTGGCCCGTATGTCCTTGAGCACAAGAGTATTCTACGCCGCGATTTCCCAGGGAGGTCTGAGGATTGGATAACACTGAAGCACATGGATTCTTTCGGCACTTGGTTAATTACAAAAGTACATCCTTTTGAAAGGGCCAGACAATGAATAGTTGTAACGCTTGGCTCGGGGACCATCTAGTGAAATCGTGACATTTAAGGGGTACGAGATAAATAGTTACACATTCTACACTAGATCCCAGGATAACAAGAGCACCAACCAGAATAGCGGTGTCCGTATAGACGCCGAAGATAACAAAGGCAAGGTGGATACATATTATGGTTTCATAGAAGAGATATGGGAGCTTGACTATGGACCTTTGAAGGTCCCTCTATTTAAGTGCTAATGGTTCAAACTGACTTCAAGCGGCGTGAAGGTTGACAAATACAGTATGACAATCGTGGACCTCACGTAAGTCGGCTATAGGCGCGAACCGTTCGTCCTCGTGAACGATGTGAGACAGGTCTTCTTCGTAATAGCGGCTTGTAGATTGCGCTCTACAAGCGGTTGGTAATATGAACCGCTTGTAGAAAGTTGTACAGTACAGAAAAAGAATGGCAAGGGGGCGCGAGCGTGCTTCGAACCGAGGTGGACGAGCCCGCACACTCAAACGCCACGTGCTAGCCAGGGGGGAGGAAGAGATCTTATCAAACGATATGGGCACCATATATTTTTGAATATCACCCGGTTAGCACTTCTACAAGCGGTTGGTATTAATAGCCGCTTGTAGATTTCGCTCTACAAGCGGTTGGTAATATGAACCGCTTGTAATCTGATATCCACAAGTGGTTAGTAATATGAACCGCTTGTAGAAGTCCTCCCTCTACAAGCGGTTGGTTCTAAAAACCGCTTGTAGAGATATTTTACAAGCGGTTTGTAATACCAACCGCTTGTAGAATGCATTCCACAAGCGGTTGGTAGTAAAAATCGCTTGTAGAAGTGAGTTCCCTGTATAAAGTGCTGAGACCAAATTTTCTATGTCCCTACGCTCTCAGACCCCAAATTTTTCTAAGTCCCCGCTCTCAGACCTCCTGTGTCTCACCGCCCGCCACTTCCGTCGAGACCCCGCGCCGCCGTCCTCGTCGACGCCGCCGCCCTCGTCCGCCACCCAACCATCTCGGCGCCACTCCACCCCGGCGCCACTCCACCCCAGCGCCACTCCAACCATCCCGGTGCCACTCGACCCCCGCGCGGGTGCCCTCGTCGACGCATCCTCCGCCACCTCGCCGACGCATCCTCCACCACCTCGCCGACGCCTCCTCTGCCACCAAGCCGCCGCCACACCGCCATTCCACCCCGGAGGACCGAGGTATAGCTGTGCACGCCGTCGTCCTCCCTCTCTAATTCGGCTGCCCACAAGGTGTTCGGTGAAATGCCCACAAGGTGTTCAGTGAGGATTTCTAATTGTACTGTTGATGCTTGGAATTATTGTATTGGATTTCTAGTTCAGTATGGACCAGTTGAATATCATGTGTAGTTTTGAACATTTCAATCCATGGTTATTATTGATGCTTGGAATTATTAAGTTAGTATATGTGAAATGTATAAGTATATGTGAATTATCAATTGTATATGTATTTTGTGAAATGTGTTAGTATATGTGAAATGTATAAGTATATGTGAATTGTCAATTGTATATGTATCATGTGAAATGTGTTAGTAATCTGTAATATGGTTGTTTCAAAGTAATATGATATTTATGTCAACATTTTTTCGGAATTAGGATAGATGGCGCAACCAGGATGTGGTGACCCTATTTTCGATGAGGGAGAACAGTTCTTGCTGGACTCCATCGCGCTGGGTAGCATCGAAGGTGATGTGTGAGATCATGTGATGAAAAATTGGTTGAATGGTGAAATTGGCATTGTAAAGTGATTTTGGTTATGGCATGTGTGGTGCCTGTGCATGTGCTATGTTGAGATGATTATCATGCTGGTGATAGCATGTTGGAGTTTGCTTGATGCAATGCACTCATGTGAGTGGTTGCATGGACTGTTTTTGAGGCAAGTCGTGGACTTGTGCTCAAATGATCGTTTGTTTATGCTGGTGATAGCATAATGGTTTTGCTTAATGCAATGCACTCGTGTGAGTGGTTGCATGGATTAATCTTGAGTCAAGTCATGGACTTGTGCTCGGACGCGTTGTTTGTTACTTCATGTGCAGGTGTTGCTCGAGGGTGAACGTGGTCGATGACGGGACCGAAACTAGGTTCATGGAGGAACTGAGGTTCGAGACTAGGTTCAGGGAGGAATCGAGGTCTTGGTGGTCAAGGATGTCATGCGGGACGTTCGGGCTAGAGAACATGCATGTGAAGGCTGGTTAGTCACGTATGTGCAGCAGGTGGGCTGATCATGCGTGCAAGGTTTTGGTTTTGGACATGTTGGGCCAAGTTGAGATAGATACGAACTCTTTCCATGTTAGAAGTGGAGTTGTAGTCAATCTCTATGAGTTTGCTCTGTATAAATAGGAGGAGGTGTCTCCTGTTTATCGAGAGCAAGATTTTAGGGTTGTACTCTTTTGTTTGAGTACTGTAACCAGATCAGAAATAAAATTCTTTCTTGCATCTTCAGCGGCTGGTGATTTTTATCTCGCTCTTGGCTTCGACATAGTTGATCGATCGCTTGAAGTTTTGTTCATCACAGCAGTCACGAAGTTCATCACGGAGTTCGGTTCTTTGCAAAGGTATCATCTTGTGAAGGTAATATCTTTTGATCCGTAGATCCGATCAGATTGATTCTTATTGGGTTTGATTCATAATTGAATCTAGTTTCGACAGTTAAAATTTCACATCAATCCAATGGTTAGATCTTCAGTAATTTGTGGTCACCCAGATTGCTAGCCTGGTCGCCTAGCTGTTAGATCGCTAATTGTTTCAGTCATCTTGCAAAAGTCATAACTTTAGATCCATAGATCCGATCGACCTGATTCTTTTTTTGTTCACTTCAGAATTGAGTCTAGTTTATAGAATTCAAATTTGACTTCAATCCAATGGTTAGATCTTTGGTAATTACTGCTCACCCAGATTGATGTCCTTCCCACCCGACTGTTCATGTGGTCGCCCGGATTCAGTCATCTTGCGAAGGACATAACTTTAGATCCGTAGATCTGATTGACCTGATCCAAATTGAGTCTAGTTTCTACAGTTAAAATTTCACATCAATCCAATTGCTGGATCTTCCGTAATTACTATTTTAGTAGACGTGTATCGGTCTGCTCGCCCAGACTGCGCGTGGTCACCCAACTGTTCATGTGGTCGCCCAACCTACTCGCCCAAGTGCCAAACTGCTCGCTCCAATGTCCTACTGGTCGCCCAAGAGCTCTACTGGTCACCCAAGTGCTCAAACTGGTCGCCCAAGTGATCTACTGGTCGCCCAGACTGGTCTATTGGTTTCCCAACTGCATAAACTGATTTCCAAGCAATTTGAGTTTCAATTGGGGTGTTTGAAAAATTCGAAAATTTGATTTTAGCTTCCGCGCAATCATTCACCCCCTCTGATTTCTACATTAGTATATTTCGATCCTACATGATGCTAACGCTGCTGTCGCTGAGGCTAATGTTGGTTTCAGTGAGGCCGTTGAAATTGCGGTAGATAAACCATTGAATTTGGAGCCCTTGAGTCCGTAACACCTTGGTTCCGACGAGAATGAGGTATAGCCAGAAGAATATAACCCCCGTGGACACGTTAATTAATCGCAATTCATTAATATAATACACTCTGACACGTTTATACATATGTTCGTGCATTTCAAGCCCCGTACATCGAGCAACCAATCCAAGCATCGGGGACCTAACAAGAAGCCATCCACAAAGCACGTGTTTACCGACGTTAACAACGAAGGGATGACGGTTGCCCCTCTTTCAGCAGTTGGGCCGTACAACAACGCTTGTGGTTACCACGTGAGGGATCACGTCCCAATTAGCATCATAAAATGGGCCGAAGTTCCTCAAGCTACCAAGGATCTGCTCTGGCAAGATATTAAGGAAAATTTCACATTTTCTTAAGGGTCCGAAGATAAGGCCAAGAAATTCACTTTGAAGAATATGGCAACCATGTTTTAGGCGTGGAAGACGTCTCTCAGCCGCAAGTATGTGCAGAAGGGAGACAGACCCTACTTCAACCAATTTCCTAAGCTGGCGGATCATTGGGAAGCATTCGAGGAGTACAAGCTGTCAGCTGAAGGCCAGGCCGTGAGTCAGAAGAACAAGGCCAATTCACAGATGAAGAAATACCACCACCATCTTGGCACCGGTGGTTACCTCAAGGCTGTACCGAAATAGGAGAAGCGGGAAGAAGAATTAATGGCAAAGGACGTCACACCGGCTACCGCTTTGTGGGAAGATCGTCTGCGCAATTGGTTCATGGGTCACGGGGGGAGCCTTTCAGATGATGGCAGCTTGGTGATGGCACCAGGAGTACAAGAGGCTGGTCAAAGGATTGTACAAGTCGGCGATCTCGGCAATGCGTTGGTGGTGAGACAGGAGAATGATGAGCTAACACATGCCCTTCAAAACCCTGAGCACCCGGGACGGACACGAGGTTGGGCAAGCATACACCATGGAAGTACGGTTTCATCAAGGATGCGCATACGTACAGGAGCCGGCAAAGAAGCAGAACAAAAGAATCATATAAAATATACCAATTGGAACAAGAGCTCAGAGCAACCCAGGCTAGCATCGGCGACATAGTTGCGCAACAAGTACAAATTGCCCTCAGCAAGCTTTAGGGACTAGGTCCGAGCAATCACCGGACGCCGTGATCGACCCCTCCATGCGGTGAGTAGGGTGGCGTCCACCGGGGCCTGAAGTGGACAACTTGCGGCCCGTTATCCGTGGATGACATAAGGGTTCCTTGCCGATGTGAGCTACGTTGATGCGCGTAACCTCTCCATCAAGGTGGCTTACGGCATGGCATATCCGGTGGAGTCGGGCCAGATGTTCCATTGCAAGGAGATACCCCCGGGTTACTCGAAGGTCGCGGTGGAGGAGGTGCTGAGCGGATTTGAAGAACTTCACCTCGATATTGTTGGAGGTGACGACGTGACCAAGCTTGGACTGGCCCTCCACAATATCATCCTCTGGCGCAAACGGTACATCATATTTCCAGATGGTGTGGACCTGTCATCTCCACCACGGCAACCCACGCCTCCTCCAACGTCACCTCCACGCAATGTCTTGCCGGCAAAACAGAGCACGCCTCCTCCACCACCCGCTCCACGCAGAAGCCCTACTCCGCCACCATCATCTCAAACAAAAAAGAACCCCCCTAGGAAAACGACGCCTCCACCATCTCCTCCAAGGAAGAAGCTCGATTGCAGAAAGGCTCCTCCACCTGCTCCCAAGAAGGCGGAGTCCAGCCGATCAACAAAGATAAAGGAACCTCCAAAGAGGGCATATGATATGACTAAGGAGGAGAGTAACGAGGTCACTAGAGCAAAATTGGCTGCACACTTCGCAAAAAAGAAGCCAGAGCCAAAGGTGCCAATTGATCCAAAAGCGGCGGAACACTTCGTGACATACCGTGCAAAGCCAATGCCTGTGCCATCTAATTATGAACGGACAATAATAAAGGCTACACAGAAGAATAAACATGGTCAGGCGGCGACGGCAAAGAAGAGAGACCAAGATTAGGAGAACCTCAAGAGGTTTATGAAGGAGGCAGGAATCAGTTCCACAGCTGCAGCTCTTGGATTAATAGATGATCACCCAATGGCAAAGGTCAGATGGCAATATCAGTTGGGCTGGGAGCTGATTGACCCTAATGAGATAAAGGATCTGCCAACCAAGATGCGGCAATTTCACGAATGGTACAAGACAGAGTCCGCTCAAGGAAGAACGATGTTCCCCCTCCGTATCAAAGAAGATGATTTTTATCGCGGGGACAATAACATATGGCTCGAATTCGAAGACTTGTACCATATTTACCATGCCAACTCCATCAACGTGTCTCTCATGAGTTGCTGGTGCCTGTAAGTGTCAAGCTCATATCTTTACCATGTGCTTCCTCATACAATAAAATTGCAACTCTAATAACTTATACCTTTCTATGTAGAATGGAAATACAACGATGTAGAAAAGAGAGCATCTTCAACGTGGGCTTCATCGACCTAGAGATTGTTAACGAGTACGCCTTTCGATTGAACCGAAAGGATGTTGAAGATTACATTCTCGATGCATTCTTGGGACAGCACTACAAACTGTACATACTTCTGCCCTTCAACTTCGAGTACGTATATATACAACCTCTCGTTCTTATATTTTCCAAAGCATTGATAATACTACTAGCTAGTTACATATATGTTACAATACATGAATAGGTATCACTGGATCATTCTTGTCATCAAGCTTGATAGTAGCCATATCGTTGTTCAAAACTCAAAAAGGACTCCGGTGGAAAAATATCAATATATCATTGACACCCTAAACAGGTATATAGCACATATATATACGATAGTTTCCTTGTTATATATATTGAAATACCTTGCTAATTCCAACTCTGATAATTACTATTCAAACTTAATGCATCACACAGGGCATTCGCAAGGTTTCGAAAGAAGCAACAAGGAGATTTCGAGAACGAATTTGATGTCCAAATAAGCACTCGAGTACGTTTTAAAGAATATTAATATGCCGTAACAGTTTTTCATCCCAATAATTGTTTTCTTTTCAAATTTCATCGCAGGTTCAACAACAGACAGGTGGATGAAGAGGTGTAATTGCTGATTTGTTACCATTGACTTCACATTCCTACAAGAGTGAGTAGAAATTAAAACACCATTTATCACAAGCAATGCCGTTAAATGGAGAAATAGATTCATCCACAAACCATCATATTTGTACATTAATTGCCAAAAGTCATAATCTCCACGGCCATCTTCCAGATTGCTTTAGCGCCCTGAGTGAGACGATCTTGCTCGGCTCCCTTCTACATTTCAGCTGAAGAATTAATCCAGTCACAAATTGAACAGATCACAGAAATCGTGTCTGCTGGCTACTTCCTTCGAAAGCAAGCCATACTGCGAGCTTTCCGGATGCTCCACAGAATGGCAGCTATCCCAACAATCACCATTTTCCTATCCCTCCTACCAAATCTGTCAACCAGTTGCCAACCAACTGTTATATATCATCAGGGGGCTTGACAAACTGAAGTTACAGCTATCTATGTTCCAAATAAATCAGGCAAGGGGACAGCAGGAATAGGTGGTTGGTACTTTCATTACCCCCACAAAATACACATCGTCCCCTTTCCATCCTCTGTGAGGGAGATTGCCTTTGGTAAGTATGCTATTTTTCATTACTAACTGGAGAAAAACCTTCAATCTTAGAGGTAATTTGACATCTTGAATAAATTTAAAAGGATAGAGATGTAACATCCCCAATTTCGGGATTCTGCGAAAAGCTAATTTAAAATTAATTAATTTCAAATTTTGGTTTTTCTTCGGTGTTCTAATTAACCTGGCATCCTTATCAATCCAAAATTGAAGTTCAATCCTTTATCGACCGCAAAGTCAAAATTCCTAATTCCGGTCCTTATTTGAAATTACACCTTCATTCCAAAATATTCCAAAAATCCCGAAACCTATTGCATTAGGTTCCAAATATTCTAAAATGATTTTGGGAATTGTTTCAAGATTTTTAGAATCTCTTTGTTATTTTATCTCTCGTGGTCTTTCATCAAAATCAGTATATTCGTTCCAGAATAATCTAAATTCCAAAATTTATCACAATTCAGTGAAACTAATTTTATTAGGTTCCAAATAATCTATAGTATTTTTAGGAATTTTTCCAGGATTTTTAGATCATTTTTACTATTTTATTTCTCGCGCTTTTGTCTCTTCATTTTTTCCAACCAACGAGAAATCGACACGTGGCATATTACTGTTCATCCTCAACCTCTGTCGTTCAAAGTTCCAGACAGCACGATTCTTCTTACGTTTCATGGCTTTCCAACTTCAAACTCTCATAACTTCTCATTTCCTCCACCAAATCATGCATGGCTGGATCCGTTGCGAAAAGGGAGATGAAGAGAATCCATTTTGCATGACCATTCATCTTTTAACTCACCGAAATTTGATTAATTGACTAGAAACCGTTTTGCACTAAAAACTCAATAACTCGGCCGTTTCTCAACGAAACGACGAGCTTCCACTTCTCAAACATGCGTATCGACGTCCTCTACCCCGTGCTCACCTTGCCCTTTTGGTTCTATGTCGTTTCCCATCCTAAAACTTGAGAAAACCGTACGTCCGGCGTCCTCCAAAGACACCGGCGAGCCATCTCTCGCTCTGGTGAGTTTCTTGACAAACCAACCGCGTCACTTTGTGCCCCTTGCTTCCAGGAACACAACCATTCAATCGGATTGGATTTTCGTTGCAGATTGACCCCAGATTTCGAGTTTGTTTGTCGTCGGCCGTCGCTCCGTTCGTCGTCGATTTCTCCCATTTGGGTACGAACCGATTCAATTCCTTGCACCCGTAGACTTCCCTTGATGCTAGCTACACCGTGCTCAACTTAGTTTCAAGAAATTTTCACGTTTTTGGCCGTTGCGCCGTCGGCCTGATTTTGGTCGCCGGTTTTGCTTCACCGTTGCCGTTCTCGTGCTCCTCGCCGCTGGCCAACGTGAGCATGGGCTTCACCTCGCCCCACCGCACCTCCGCCGCCCCTCGGCCGGTCGCCCCCGTCGCCGAGCGCGCGCCGCAGCGTCGCCCGTCGCGCCGCGCCCAGCGCGCCTCTGGCCGCCGCCCGCTGCCTTGCCGCCGGCTGCCACTTCCCTCCGGCGAGCACCTCCGGCCGCCCCCCCAAGCCGGCCAACAGCCCTCCTCTCTTCTTCCTTGGTCCTCCCTCCATTTCCTCCATTACTCCCTCCATTGCCCTATTAACGTTCTCTGTACAGAGCCTTGAAGAAGAAGCCAAGTCCCAATGACATGTGGGGCTAGGCTGTAAGTGAGAGTTAAGAAATCAGGAAATGCTGGAAAAGAAAAGATTCCAAAGAATATTCCTCGGTTTTCAATTTTCAGGATTTTGAGAATTCAAACATTGGTTTCTCCGTCATCCGAACTCCGATTAGAGTGATTCCAATTCCTAAATTCATCTAAATTCATCCTCTATCTGCCAGTATTTTTATTATAATTTTTGGTGCTGTTAAAATTTATTTTATTCTTTTGTGTCGCTCCGTTTTACGTGTAGTCGAAGAAGCTGCCGTAGTCGCCAACGAAGGAGAAGACTCTCAGAGTAACGCAGCGCACCTCGTCGATGAAGGCAAGTCTCCTTGACGCATTTTGATCCCATGTTTGCAAATGTTTTACAATGTTCTTTAAACATGCATTGCTATTTACATAAAAGAATGATGTTAACGTTAGACTTTTAGCTATACCTATTGTTTATACCTCCTTGATATTGTTTCCATGAACCTTTGTCGCCTTAGAACAAGTAATCCACCATAGTAATTATTCTTGATTAAATAATCTTCGATTAGAATGGAAATTGGAGCTAGAACCCAGTTTTTATTGGAGATTACATGGATATTAGTGTTGATGGGGATTAATAATTATTATAGTGATCTAAGAATGTTAATGATTGAAATATTGTGAAGTTGGATTGTTAATATTTGTGGGAAGTTATTATTGAGGAGCTGATTAAGAAAATAAATACTGGTTGAAATATGGATGGTGATAATCATATGTGAATTGGTTGATTAATATGGAATATGCGTGATTGATTAAGATTAATTGGTTTGGTTGATTAATATGGAATATGCGTAATTGGTTAAGATTAATTGAATTGGTTGATTGATATGGAATATGCGTGATTGGTTAAGATTAATTGGTTATGATCATAGGAACTACCATTGTCAAGGATTAAGGTAGATGATTTTGAGAGTAATATTTGGGTGGTTTAGTAAATAATGTTATGAAGCATTCTCGGTGCACTTAATGGATAATAGTGAGAATCATACTTATGGATTAAATAGGTAATGTTGAGAAGCATATTCAGTGAATTAATATAGATGACATTGCGAAGTATTCTTGGTGGTTTAGTAGATGATTATGTGAAGTATTCCTGGTGAATTAATGTAGATGATGTTGTGAATCATACTCAGTGAATTTAACAAGAATTCTTGATGGTTTAGTAGATGATTATGTGAAGTATTCTCGATGAATTAATAAAGATGATGTTGTGAATCATACTTGATGGATTTAGTGAATGATATTGTGAAGTATTTATCGTGGATTAAGTGGATGATAAGATTGATCAATACAAGAATGATGGATAAATCAATAATGTAATTTATAGTTCTAGGAAGATATTTTATATTCAGTGATAATTGTAGCTTAATATGATTTTGGAGTCATGATTACTCTTGATATAGACTTCACTTGTTAGAATATCATATTGGGTTGGATTATGCAAGTGCCATGATAATAATGTGAGATCTTGGTGACTTCATGATTTTAGGAGATTACATAATTGATTATAATCATTTTTATCAACACTGAGAGTTGAAGTTTATTAAATAACTATTGGTGGAATAGAGTAGTTCGGTAGAAATGCTTATGCTTGCAAACGGTCAGTATACACCTATGGGTGGGGATTCTTTATAAACCCTTGCAAACTTGTGTTGGAAAATATAGGCAAAAGGTATTGCCGTTTGTTTGTAAAATAAAAATAAAAAGGAAAATGGTTTAGATTGGGGCGGAATGGTTTGTCGGGCGGGTGTGCAGAGCCTTGGTCTTGGTTTGTGGAAGCCGCCTAGTCAAATTAAGGACCGACTCTTATGATTGTCCATTCTTAGCACAACAAGTACAAACACATGTTAAATGGGCTCGACTGGTGAATAATTTGTAGAAACCTAATTTAGACTCACGGATGGTGGAATGTGGGTGCCAGAGAGAGGCAAGTCGTATTTCCCACACGGCGCAAGAGGGGGCTTCTATACTGGGCAGATAGAACCCTAATAGCGGTGAAACCTCAGCGGGTGAGTCGGGTTAGGCGTATACATTGTAAAGGCCTTGTCATGATATCTCTGCCGGCACACCTAAGGAAGTGTGTTAATAGCTTGGCATCAAGAGAATATCATGTCTTGTGGGTAAAGTGTACAACCTCTGCAGAGTTAAAACTATTCGAATAGCCGTGCCTACGGTCAAGGGCGGGCAAAGAATGCTTTGCATATTGGTAGTCTTTTGGTTTTGTTTTCAAAAATGAACTTTGGGATTCGGGAGAGGTTAGAACTCTTGGATGTGCCTCTGGCGGCTAGAGCCGATCGAGTAGTTAAGCTGTTTTGATCATGTGAGATAGAGTCATGAGTTGGTTTACCTTAATCTTTTTGAAATGTGGCGGATAGAGCCTGTATACTAGTGATTGGTGGCTAGAACCTTTGCTAGAATAATATATATATTCAACGGTTAAAAATATTTGTTAAAATGTGCATTGTGAAAATTATTATTAAGTATCGTTTGATGAAACTTGGCTTTATGCAAAAGAACCCTATTAAGCCTTTCCTTGGAAAGCCCTTCATGTTGCATTTTCCCAGACTTGCGGAGTACGTTTGTACTCACATGCTACACTCAAATCATCTCTCAGAAGGTTGAAGCTGTCGAAGGAGATCACCTGGACTAGGACGTGCTCCCCACTCGATTGCCTGTGGGCATATGGTTGGGTCATCACTTGGAGTTTTCGTCTTCCGCTGCAGTTATTCAAGTTGTTCAGCCTGTTAAGGCGGTTTTGGTAAACCTCGACCATAAGGTTATTGTTCTTTTTCGATGTTATTTATTACTTCAATATATAATCCTGATATGGTCATTGATTTACCTTTTATTTATTGTGTGTACTAGCTCTTGATCCAGGACTAATGCAGAAATGCACAGGAGGTTCCGGATGGTAAATCTGGGGTCTCACAATAGAATATATCTCTCACTCTCAACATCTGATAGAAAGATTTAACAGAGAAAACTCTCTTGGAATTTTACTTCCAGCCTAATCTGTCGTTTTCCTCTGACAGATGCACATCTCTGCATTTTGTCATGACTGATTCCAGAGGGCTGAAGTTTCTCCAGAGTCCTGAATCTAATACAACCAAAACCTTCTTCAAATACCTTAGCCACTGTAATGTGTTTTGTGAATGTCAAGTTGTAAACTCTAGCATATCTTAGAGCAAGGGGAGAGGTGCCCAACCACGTGTCCTCCCAGAACCTGGTCTTTGCACCATTTCCCAACTCTCTATTGCAGGAAGCCAAGAAAAGAGTTTAACATCCATTAAACCTCCAAAGAGCATATTCATCAATTTTAGCATCAGCTTGAAAAATAGTTGTACGCAGATATTTCTTTCTCAACAAATCTTGCCATTGTTCCTCATCATTTTCCAATCTCCACAGCCATTTACCTAGCAAGGCTGTGTTCATAGATTTCAGATCAATGACACCCAACCCTCCCTGATCCTTAGGTATACACACCACTGGCCAACTAACCAGATGGTATTTATGTCTATTTTGATTAGAGAACCAAAGGAATCTGGATCTGGACATATCCAATGTCTTCCTCACAGTACTGGTAATTTGTAAAAGACATCATATATGAAGGTAGGTACATTGCTCAATGCAGAGTTGATAAGAATCAGTCTACCCCCTATTATTACCAGTTTACCTTGCCAACAACTTGTTCTCAAATTTGTTTTCAATGTTTTCCCAATCTTTCTTTCAATGTTTTAACCCTAAATGGCATTTCTGATTAGCAAAGCCAGAACATCAGCAACTAAGTCAAGTAGGAGAGGAGACAGTGGGTCCCCTTGCCTAAGTCCCTTGAAAGTCTTAAAATAAGGACCTATCTTATCATTAACTTTAATACTAACATTTCCACCTTTGACTACCTTGATAGTCCAGTCACCATTTATCAGGAATCATTTCACTTGTAAGGTTTTGAGCAAGAAAGGCCATTTATTTGACTCTTGTCATATGGAAGGATATGGGTGTACAGTGGAACAATTCAGGGATTTTCTGAAAAATGTTGGTGGCTTTTAGTTTTATTGTATAGTTGTAACATCCCAATTTTCGGCTTTTCAATTATTAAAATTTATTTTATTGCTATTTATGATTGTGCTGAATTTTTCTGGAGTTGTTGGATTTCCTGAGGTCTATTTGACTTATTATGGCTTTTTGCTAAGAAATAATTATAAAAGGGAAATTTAAAATAAAGACTGCCCAAAAATATTTTTTTTGAGTATAGAAGTTCTCGAAATATTTTTGAGAGTTCTTCCGGGATTGTTCTGAATATTTTTCCTTAAAAACAGTCCATATGGCTAGGGTTCTAGATGGACCATTGTTAGCTGTAGGATCGATAGTCGTCCGGTTCGGATCGGATGGTCTGAATTAAGCCACGTCTCGGGGAAATGCCAGCCGATAGATTCATGATCGAGCGCTGAGATCACCCGCTACAGAAAACCCTATCATCAAATCTCAGCCAGAGGATTCAGATCGAGAGATGAGAATCATTGCGTACCGGTTCAAGACTCTAGTAGACCTCGGTCGTTAGCCAAACGCGTGTTCGGTTCGTATCGAATCAACCCGGAGAATCGTGATCGTCGGAAGTGATGCGCGGACGGCATCGCGCCACCGTTCTCGCGTGTTCGTGTGGGACCTTGTCAGAAGAAATCACGCTCGTGGATGACGCAGAGAGAGCAACGTGGCCAATTTGTACTCTCGCTGGCGACTCGGATCAAGTGCTCCCGTCACGCGCGCAGGAAAGGAAGGACAGCTAGTGCCGAGCCGTCCATACGTGCGAACGCATGAGCTGGCGTCAAACTCAGAAGGTTCTCGGCGAACGCACGAAGAAAATTCTTCCACAGGCGTTACCTAGTACTGCCGAACGTGTCAAGGAATCGGAGACTAGCTTCCGACCGTGCGCGGGAAAAAGATCGGCGTGACCGAGTCAACGTACTCATCGCGCGGCCTTGAAGTTGTTTCGGTAGAAGCGCAAAGACGTGGCGATCGGCGGGACTTCGAGACCGCAGCGGGAAAAAAGGATGTCTCCGTAGCATGGCGATTTGAGACTCTGCGCTGGCGCCAATTCGCGATGGACGCGGGTCCGGCTTGGCGGGAGAAATACGAGCGACCGACTTCCAATCGCGAATTTGGAAACTCCTTCCGGCAAGGGCGCAGACGTGACCGATTTGAACGCTAATTGTTGGTGCCGATTTTTGGTAAGAGTCGAAGCCTTTCCATGCGGGGCGCTTCGTCTTTGGCTATTTAAACGACACCGGGCAGCATCGTTAGAACCAACAAGCGGCAAAACAAGAATTTCCAGGCGCTCGAGCGAGTCGCGTAGTCATGGGATCTCGTGAAGGACAGCAGCGCGCAGGCGTCGTCGGAAGAATTGAGCGGCAAGGAAATTGGGAGCGTCAAGCGTGTCGCGCCGTCATTCAGGGAAAATAGCAGGCGTCGCCAGAAGATTTCCGAACGCGCTGCCGATTTGTTGCCGAGTTATCGCCAAGATCATCGTCTTCGTCTCCGAAGAATTCAAGTCGTCGTCACTTCATCGCCGATCGGGAACTTCGTCAGCTGTCGGATCTTAATCGAGCGCGCGGAATTCATCCACGTCACTTCAGAATCGGTGAGCGTCTTAGATTAAATATCAACTGTTGGATTTAGGTCGGATGGTTGATATTAGGTCACGTAGTAGATTTACCCGTAACCGTTAGATTGAGTTCATCAGTCTAGATTTCGCCATGTTTTATCCGTACCAGCCGGGGCAGGAAAATTCAGATTTTCTTTATAAAAATAACTTGGAAAGATTTAGAATTTCTAATTCCAGAGTTTAGTTTATTTTCAAAACTTTAAAATGCTATAACTATTTCATATGAACTCCGATTTGGGTGATTCGATTTCCGAAAGATTTGTAAAATTGAGATCTTTCCAATGGTGGATTTTATTTGAAGTTTCGAGTTCATTTGCTATTTGGTTTTGGTTTTTATTTGCTTTTCTCTCTCGATTCGCGTAGACGTTGAGTTGAGCGAGGTGTCGGAAGAAGGATTATTATTTCAAGAGCAATCTTCGGAGCAATACCAGGAGCTTAACAAAGGCAAGTTGTGCTTTGATCATGTTGCACCCATAAATTAGATTGCATGCTATTTTGATTTACCTTATCACTTGTTATTTCATGTGTATAAATGATTTCAACATAAGTTTGGGATTAGCTATCATACCCTTTGAATTATACCCTACCTTGTTAGTTGTATGCCATGATCCACTTGTCACTCTAGGTTGGTTAATTATAGTTGGTTAATACTGAAAGCAACATGGATGGTTAGATAGGAATAGAATTGCTTAGCCATGCCACGTCATCACATGTACTTGGATTATTGATAAATAATCTTGACTAATGGAATATGGAACAATGTTCTGAATTTGTGTGTCATGTGTGGTCACACGATGAGATTGAGTTGTGGTGGCGATGGATGTCACGCAAGGATATTAAGTTGTTGATGGCACGTGGTGATTGGTAATCAACTGGGGTGTTTATGATTTTGGGTCGGAGCAAGTGGCAAGGGCAGGATGCCTGGGTGGGCCCGATGGGCAGAGGGTATGTGTATGTCTTGCTTTGATCAAACCATAAGGACACCTTGCGAGCCTTTGACTGAGTCAACCATGCAACCACATATACATTATGGGGCAGCCTAGGTGACTAATTTGCAAAGTCTTAGCTTTAGTACTATCGTGGTGGAGTGATACCCGGGTAGTGGTAACCAGTCCTCGCTCGGGGTGGCTCACATGGCGCAAGAGGGGGGCCCTGGGTGTGGTAACCAATCCCTCCAGTGTTGAAACCTCGTGGGTAATCTTGGGTTAAGATGATGCTTTGTAAAGGCTTTGTCATGATTCTCTGCCGGCATACCAAAGGAAGTGTGCTAATGGCCAGGCATAAAAGAGATTATCATGTCGTGTGGGTAAAGTGCATAACCTCTGCAGAGTGTACAAACTATTCGGATAGCCGTGCTCACGGTATTGAGCAAGCTCGGGGATTACAATCAAGGGTTTAGATTTGTTTTTGAAAACTTGGGATGGATGGCAGGTTGCCATGGAAAGTTGAATCTTAACTTAGGATGGAAAACTTGGTTTACTTGAGAATTACTGAATCTATTACTTGTTACTATTTGTTTTACTGTCTTTTCAATCTATTAATGTATGTGTTTCAAATGCTGCTTTACTGCTTATGAACCATAAGCCTTCCTTTGGAATAAGCTTGCATATAGCTATAATAGGATTGCATTTTGTGCACAACTTGTTGAGTACGTGTTGGTGTACTCACCCTTGCCTACAAAAATCATCGAGTCTTTGAAGAAGGAGTACCATGAAGGGGCGAATGTTTAGAAGCGAGCCTTGTCGGTTACTGTGGTATCTTGAGGGTTATCTCGACTTCATTTCATTTCAGCTGCAGTTCAATTTGATGTTCACCTTGTGAGGCATTGTTAAGTAAGTTGACCATAAGGTCATACTGGTAGTAATATTTAATATATTATGTCTTTTATCTATTTACGTTGTGTATGATTGTGATATTCACTAATGTTGAGCCTGTGTGCACTAGCGTGATCCTGGACTAGTGCAGTATATACAGAGGGTCCGGATTTGCATATTCGGGTCCCGACAATAGTGTGAGCTGCATAGATCTCATCCATTGATCATTCTTAATAGTGATTCTACACATAACTTACTTAAGTCGAGCACATGTTATCATCAATTTGCATGCACGCGGTCCGATCAAAAAGTGACGGTAGATCTTCGATAAAATACTGTTGCAAGATTATTGAGCCAATTTTTTTATTGTAGATCACAAATGATTTTGGGAATTATGTCGCATCATCCAAACCAATCATCACGGAAAGGGAAAGAAGGTTGCTATATTGCCATCCCTTTAAATTTTGGCTTATATTATATTGTTGTAACTGCATGATATTAACTAAAACTGCGTGATATTATTTTTTGAAATATCATTTTGGCAGTGATGGATGCACATCATGGTCCAAAGAGACTTTGCACTGCTATTTTGCCACAAGCATCTGCTAGCTTATTTATATGTAATGGAAACAATATTCAAAGTCAAAGTTTTTCGTCTTCGGACGAAGAAGATGAGCATAATCAAACACCTATGCTATACACAATTCCACCTCGAAGTACCCTCACAATGGGTGTATCGCTACAAGGCGATTGCTCAAATGGTACAAGTTGCTTCTATGATGTGTGTTCTAATCACAAACATTCCTGCTCCTCAAAATTGCTCATTATTATTACATGCGTTGTACAATTCAGGTAGGATGAATTATCGTGATGTTGCTGAAAGTACCACTGCCATGACAGAGGACCAAACACAACAAAATTGTGGTCAAGTAGTGGCTCACATTACACCTCAACAAAGTGTACCAAGTCATGGTGGACAGCTTGTAAGAAATGCAAACCTTACAGAAGAGCAAATACAATCAAGGCATCAACGACAAAATGCTAGGAATGCAGCTCTTACACCAGAGCAAAGGCTAGCGAGACGAGAACGTGACAGAGCACGTCGTCAAAGTTTAACACCTGAACAAAGGGAAGAGATTAATGCCCATCGAAGAGCGCGTAGGCAAAGTTTGGCTCCTAAAGAAAGGCACGAGTCAAATGCTCATTGAAGAGCATGTGGAAGAGAGGAGAGGGATGACATTAACGCCTGTGGAAGATCAGCCAGGCAAATAATTACACCACATGATAGGCAAGCATTGTTACATGATCGTAATGCAAGCTATGCGAGTAAGAGAGACACCCCATGCTCTGAATCAATTGCAATGCAATGCCCACGGTCGAGATGCTTGATGGTGGCGATCCATCATCGCGTGGCCGCTATTATTGCAGTCCCTCAAGCGCGATCATTCATTACAGATGATGGTAATATTTATAATTATATTTACTTTTGTAACTACGTAACCGTTATTAACATGTACTCATGAAAAATGACAGGTGGTACAGAAACAATCGTAGAGGAGGATATGGATGAGTACTACATGTTCGCCGGTGGAGGTAGTCCAGATGTCATTTCTCTCTTCTTTATATGGAATTCAACAACTATCATAATCCCCTCAACTTAAATCCATCCAGATGATGACGAAATGGAGAACAGGGACTTTGATGAGCTAGCAGATAACTCTCCAGCGGCCTCGAATGTCCAAGATCCCAACGATCATGTGTATAGCAACGTGCCCGATAGCACACATGTGCTGAAGGCTGAGCCAGACTGCAAGCACTGCGGTGCAAAGAGGTTTCAGTATGAGACGAACGGGTTTTGTTGTTGCAACGGTAAAATTAGGCTATCGGATCCAGAGCCAATTCCCGAACTCCGTAGGCTTTGGTCGAGTGCAGATCACGATGCTAGGCATTTTCGCGAAAACATAAGATTCTTCAATGGTCACTTCTCCTTCACCAGCTTAGGCGTGAGTCTCGATGAGAACTACACCAACATGAGATCTGGAGTGTACACATTTCGAGCCCACAGACAAATTTACCACAATGTCCATTCCTTTGGCCCGAGCAAATCCAGTCCAAATCATTTAGAGCTCTATTTCTATGACGACGACCCCAGTCTGAATCACCGGTTTCGTTCTCGACCAGGAAGTCGTGAGGAGGTTGGTCAACATCCTCCGGGACAACCCCTACTCTCAAACTTTTAGGAGGCTAGGCCAAGCCGAAAGCCTCCAGGAATATCGTGTATCACTTAACACCGACTTACAGATGGATCAACGAGTGTACAACAGCCGATGCGTCGAAGTGGCATTTGTGTGGGTCGAGGGCAATGAGCGGCGCAAAGAATTCAATCGCAGCATAATCCTATATGGCAACAACAATGAGAAGTACAGTATAAAGCCCCACTATGGATGCTACAACCCCCTATCGTATCCACTCTTCTTCCCAAGAGGAGAACTAGGATGGCATCCACATATCCCCAAGCATGGTGTGCCCCTTGAAGCTGTAATTCGGGCATCAGAAAATAACAATAACAATAGTCACTACGAGGATCAAGGTGAGTATTGTTATGAATGTGGTATCTCATCGTTATTGATGTCCTGATTATTTACACATCATCTGACTATGTCTCTCGTTTGTGTAGATTCGAATAACCGGCTTTGCGTTACTGTAAGGGACTACTACTGCTACAAATTCCAAATGCGTCGTGGGATATTCAACGCCTTGTTATACGGCAAGCGCCTATTCCAGCAGTACGCGGTTGACATGTCACTACTACAGCGAGGCTTATATCAGACGCACGATCATAGACGGTTTTGAAAAACCGTCTGTAATATGGAACATCACAGACGGTTATGTACTCAAACCGTCGGTGCATATATCACGAGCGGTTTTATATTACGGCCGTGCGTGATACAAAAATATCACGAGCGGTTTCTAAATATAAATGCAGTGATGGCTCTGATACTCATTACATACGGTTTCGAAGTAAAACCGTCTGTGCTTTCACAGACGGTTACATAACACAACCGTCTGTAATATCTACAGCAATCATTACAGACGGTTATATTTAGAAATCGTCTGCGATATTTAGTTATCACAGACGTCTGTAATATAAAACCATCTGTGATAATACCGTCTCCCGTAAAAACAGAGCCTCGATCCATCCACTTCGTTTATAGGGTTTCGGTTTCTATGCTAAGTGGCGGCTGTGGAAGTGAGGCGATTTTGTGAAAAAAGCCATTGATTTGAAGGGTGATATTAGATTCATTTGATTTTGGTGATCTAAGGTTAGTAATGAGTTCTCTAATTGCATGCATCGAATTCAATATCTAGGTTTGTTAGGACGAAATTAATTTAAAGATTGTTTGATTAGATCTAGTTTAATTGTATTTGGATCCATATGTTGTTTGTGATATTTGGTTAGTAATGTGCTTTAATTGTATTATATTCAACATCTATCTTGATAAGGAAGGAATTTGATGATTTTTTAGATCTAGCTTGTAGAACCATGTGTTGGTTGTTTGATGTATAAGGTTAGCTAGTAATGGTTCTATTTGCATAATATAATATTCGATCATGATTGTAGCTATCTAGCTTGTTAAGGATAGAATTTAAAGATTGTTTAGATCTAGCTTATAGATCAATTCAAGTCTTTTGGTGATGTAAGGTTAGTAATGGGTTCTAATTTCATTATTATATTGAAGATTAATTTGAATTGTGTTAATTATTTCTTTGTGATGTAATTAAGGTATGTAATTGCATAATTAGTTTAAGAATGTGTGCATCGCCCTACACAGTGCATAATATTTAACACAAAGTGTTACATGTGTAGCGTAGATGGATCGAAGTGGATGTACTGTTGAGAACCGTCTGAGTCTTGAGTACCTTAATGGCGTCTCCACTTTCAAAAGAGCTGCAGAGGAGGATATATTTAATAAGGGGTGCAATTCATGTCATGTCCGTGCATTGATTGCGAAAATCTGAAGATGTTTGAAACTTCGGTATGATCGAAGCACACTTGATTGAAGGGGTTTCAAAGGGCTATACATGTTGGACCGGTCATGGCGAAGAGCATAATATCTGAAGCGACAAGTAGTGTTAATATAAATCGGCGATGTCAATGATATGTTGGATGATCATATCGATTGTGCTTCCGATGAGGACAGGTTGCCGCGATGACAATTTGGATCGAGATGTTACGCGATGCGAAGAAACCTTGATGACGGGGAATATGGGCAGTTCGAGGGCTTAATGGAGGACTCGGAGAAACCTTTGTTCGCAGGATGCAAGTTGAAATACACAAGGTTATCATCCGTGCTTCAACTACTCAAATTGAAGGCAAGCAGCGGTTGGTCCGACAAAAGAGTTTCACAACAATTTATTACGTCTATTGGCGGACATGCTTCAGAGGGAAGCGAGTTGCCGACAAGCACCTACAAAGCCAAGCGGGTTCTTTGTCCCTTGGGAATGGAAGTAGAAAGAATACATGCATGTCCAAGCGATCAGATATCTGTACGCAAAGAGTACACAAACTTGCATAGATGTCGGTGTGCAGCGCATCCCGGTACAAGCGTAAGAGTCATTCAGATGATGATGGCGAGAGCATTGAGGTGAAAAAAGGTCCTCCTGCTAAGGTGGCATGGTATCTGCCTGTAATTCCCCGTTTGAAGCGTTTGTTTGTGAACCCAAAGGAGGCAAAACTGTTGCGTTGGCACTTTGAGGAGTGTAAGAATGATGGAATGCTAAGGCACCCTGCTGATTCCATCCAGTGGAGAAACATCGACAGGAGCTTTCAAGAATTCGGTGCGGATCCGAGAAATATAAGGTTTGGATTGAGTACAGATGGAATGAATCCTTTCGGTAACATGAGCAGCCGGCATAGCACTTGGCCCGTAAATCTCTGTATCTACAACCTTCCTCCTTGGTTGTGTATGAAGCGGAAGTATATTATGTTGTATGTGCTTATCCAAGGACCGAAACAACCTGGGAACGATATTGATGTGTACCTAGCTCTATTGGTGGAAGATCTAAAAACTTGTGGGTTCTGGGGTACACGTATGGGATGCGCATACAAGCGAGAGAACTTTACTTTGTAATCGCTTGTTGTTTTGCACCATAAATGATTACCACCCTTGCTAACTGTCGGGCGAGTACAAAAGGAACCAAAGCACACTCCTTTGCTTAGATGATACCGAGAGTTTATGGCTGAATCACTCCCATAAAACCATGTACATGCGTCACCGTAGGTTCCTTGGAGGAATCACCCATATCGCAAGATGAAGCAACTTTTGACGGAAGGAGCGAAAATGGTTCAGCTCAAAGGCGTTTGGCGGGAGAGATGTTCATGACATTGTTAAGGATTTGGATGTTGCGTATGGAAAGGGGCGTAAATCAAGTACCCGTGAAAAGAGCATGTGGAAGAAGAGATCAATATTCGGGACCTACCTTCTTTGGGAGCACCTAGAAGTTCACCCTTTGCATCGATGTCATGCACGTGAGAAGAATGTGCGTGACGGCGTGATTGGTCTCTTACTCAACATTAAGGGTAAAACAAAGGATGGTATCAGCGCACGGCTTGACTTGGTCGATATGGGCATAAGACACGAGTTAGCACGAAAGAGAGGCGATAAAGGCCGTGCGTACTTGGAACCTGCTTGTTATACTCTGTCAAAGGCCGAAAGAACTGAACTGTGCCAGTGCTTGCATGGTGTGAAAGTTCCGTCCGGTTACTCCTCCAACATGAAGAGACTTGTTTAGTTGGAAGATTTGAAATTAAGCGGCATGAAGTCTCATGATTGTCATGTCTTGATGACCAGATGCTCCTCGTCGCAATTAGAAGTATTTTGCGGTCAAGGTCCGAGAGACAATCACTAGGTGTGTTATTTCTTTAACACAATCGCTCGAAGGTCATCGATCGAAGGACTAGATGCTCTGCAAGTCGAGGTGGTGATGACTCTATGTAATCTTGAGATGTATTTCCCTCCATCATTTTTCGATATCATGGTCCATCTCATTGTTCACCTTGTGAGAGATAAAGATATCGGGCGGTGTTCCTCGTAGCATGTACCCGTTCGAGAGGTACATGGGAATTCTCAAGTCTTACGTACAGAATCGATCTCGTCCGGAGGGTAGCATTGTCGAAGGTTATGCAACAAAAGAGGCCGTCGAGTTTTGCATCGATTACATGGCCCAGGTCGAACCAATAGGTGTGCCTCGATCTCACCATGAGGGGAGGCTCCAAGGTATCGGGACCATCGGAAGGAAAGCAATCACGCCTGATTCGGTTGCGTATGCTCGAGCCCATTTCACGGTTTTGCAACACATGGCTGTAGTGTCAGCCTATATCGTCGAGCACAAGCAATGGCTAAGGCAAGAGAATCCAGCACGGCAGGAGTCTTGGATCACGAGACAGCATAACCTTCAGTTCAGCAAATGGTTGAAGGAGCGACCTATCACTGGGAGCTCGTCAGATGACACGCTGACATGGTTGGCAAAAGGACCAACTTTTACAGTTGTCACATGGAAAGGATATGACTTAAATGGGTACACATTTTACACGAGAGATCAGGACATGAAGAGCACAAACCAGAACAGCGGTGTCCGCATAGATGCATTCAATAATACCGCTGGGTTGACGAGGAGCTCCTACTATGGGTTCATAGAGGAGATATGGGAGCTCGACTACGTACTTTTCAAGATTCCCCTATTTAGGTGCCGTTGGGTCCACCTCCAGCACGTGAAGGTTGACAAGAATGGCATCACTATTGTAGACCTCGAACGTGTCGGATACCAAGATGAACCATTCGTACTCGCTAACCAAGTTGTTCAAGTCTTCTATGTAACCGACCCGTCCAACAAGAAGCGCCATGTAGTTCTTTAGGGAAAAAGGAGAATTGTCGGAGTTGAGAATGTAGTAGATGAGGAAGAGTACAATCAATTTGATGAGTTGCCACCTATCGGAAATGACATCCTGGTCCCAGAAGAACAACATGAGGAAGCAAGCTACACACGTGTCGATCATTATGAAGGGCTAATTTTCATACAAAAGAATAAGCATGTGGTGGCGTAGTTATGAGAAGGGTGCATTGTCATCATGCTTACTAATTTTCATGTGTAATAATATTACATTAATGCTATTGTAAAGATGATACGACCCATCATGCTTTGTACATATGATTGTGATGATCTTTGTAAGTAGCTTGTGAAGCATCTGAATTATGTATATAGGATTGTGATGATCTTTGTAAGTAGCTTGTGAAGCATCCGGATTGATGGAAAAGATGCAAGTATAAAACACGTATTTATTCCTTAATATCAATATGATTCCAAATACATGATTCAAAGATGGCCATTCGGACATAATTGATGACAAGAAATAAATTATGTATTCTATGGCGAACAAGAACAGAATCATGTCTACTTTGGCAATATGGAAATAGTTGTATGTGATTGCTCTCAGATTTTAGGGTTTGAATTGAGGATTAGAATCTCCACTTCAACCACATCTGATCGATATTACTGTTAAAGACAACTTTCCCGAAGATACAACAAAGTGGCACGAGACAAGAGTCGATTGAATCGAACCGACAAGTGAATGTCGATGAGCAGTATATATCACGAGCGATTCTTTAACATAACGATGCAGTGATGTTATTTGTCCTGAGCGGTTATGTTACCTAACCGTCTGTGATATCTCAACATCGAGACGGTTATATTATATAACCGTCCGTGATGTCACCAACATCCGAGCGGTTCTATTATAGAACCGTCATGATATCTAAACATCCTGCATTGTTCTATTATAGAACCGTCGTGATGTCACCAACATCCTGAGCGGTTCTATTATACAACCGTCAGTGATATCTCATCCTGAACCGTTATATTATAGAACCGTCGTGATGTGCTCTCTCTATATATCTCCCTTGCAGAGCTCATTCACAGCGCCAAACCCTAACCCTTTGAGGCGTTTTGCCTCTGCGGCGGCCTCCCCTCGGCGTCCTCCCCTCGGCGTCCTCCCCGCCCTCGGCGTCCTCCCGGCCTCGGCGTCCTCCCCTCGGCGTCCTCCCCGCCTCGGCGTCCTCCCGGCCTCGGCGTCCTCCCCTCGGCGTCCTCCCCTTGGCGTCCTCCCGGCATCGGCGTGCTCCCCTCGTCGTCCTCCCTGCTGCGGCGTGCTCCCCCTCGGCGTGCTCCCCCGGCGTGCTCCCCTGTTGTGTTCTTGTGCATCTCGGGCTTCAACCGTGAGTATTTTTGGGGACTAGCCATCGAGCTAGAGGTCGTTTCTCGTCTGGAGGCCTTTGCTGGTCATTTGCTCTATTTTTGGTGTTGCTCTACTAGTTAGTGAGTTACGGGACACTTTCGTGATTATTCTCGGTCTTGCAAAGGGCGGTCGATCTGTGGCTTGGGGACCTTGCGTGTGGGCTTAATGTTGATGATGATTTAGGGGATGGAATAGACTAATTGTGACAACAAATCTTAGCGATCAATTTCACTTTCATATATATATATATATGATTAGTGTGAGTTCGGCGATGATTGAGGTTCTTTGGAAGAGTGGTTGATCGAATCGAGTTTTTGATGTTGGTTGAAAAGGTCTTTTCTTTGGTGATCAAGGATGATGTTTGTTTTCGGTTGTTTAGAGCCCGATGGCGATAACTAGTTAAAATATCTTTGTTACGGTTGGCTAGGAGCGATGGTCTTTGTGGTTGTTTTTGGTGCCCGATAATTAGTTTGGAGGGTGCCTTAGGTGGTGGTTTAGTGGAGTTTTGATTCTCTTTGGTTGTGCGGATCTTGATGGTGGCGGGCGCGCCTCGAATACGCTAGACTTTGTTGAAATCATTTTATTCCTGGAATAAAACAGGGGAAACCTTTTGATCTAAATATATATATATATATATTTGATTAGCTCTATTGCAAACCTGTCTTTATATGCTTAGTTAGTGAATATGCATATAAGATAACCAATTGAGTAGATTTATACTTAACCTATCAAATATTAAATCTGTTATTGAGATAAAGTTGTCACAATCTAGTCTATTACTTGTCCATTGTGGCGAGGAGGGCCTTTTAAGGCAACCCGACATCTGAGAACATTCAAACAATCAATATGAGCTTTATGCTAATTGCTTTATTCGTATCTTGTACATGTTCATATGTGAGATCTGAGCTTCTATTCTATTATTACATTAGCTGTCAAATGGTTGAATCCATATGTATTCTTACGCTTGTCATTGTATGGATGTCCTAGTTTTAGGGAGAGTCTTTGAAATTTTTATTAAGTTCGGCAACCTCCTAGTTCGCTTCTTTTGCTAAAAGGCTAATAACAAGCCATTTAGGCTAGTTCTTTTAAAAGGCTAATAACAAGCCATGGTATCCACAAACTCATTCACTCTAATGTGATTTTATTTGTTCTTCACTTTTAGTTAAATTGAAACTATTTTAACTTGTAAAGAAGATGTAGTCCTCTAATCCATAAATCGAAGGGCATGATGTGCCCTCAAAAGAAGAATCGACCCAGCTGCAAGAGGACCAAACAAAAGGCCAACAGACCGATATACTATTACAGAGATCGATCCAAATGATGGGGCCCTAGAAAGCCAAAAAAGCGGCGAATGCATTTGGAGTATGTGTGGGATAATGGCAGGAGCGGGTTCGATCACGCTATCTTCCTGGAGGTTGGTGACTATTGAGGCTCGCAATGCCTTGCTAACGGAAATTCTTTCATCGTTCAACATTCCAGAAGAATCCGCTCCCCTAGTGCGACGGTATGCACTGCTAGCGGCAGGAAAGGCATGGAAGACCTTCAAGCATACGCTTTTCGTAGACTACGTCAAGAAGGATCTAGTTCCATACTCGAAGTATGGGTTCATTGATGAGGACATGTGGGGGCGTTTTGTTGGGATGAAGACCACGAGAGCGAATTAAATGCGTCCGCGATGAAACAAACAAGGCCTTGCAAGCAAGAACACTCACCCCACAGACTCGCGCTTTGCGCTCGCGAGGAAGAAGCGCAATGGAGCAGGAGGGCGAGGAGGGTATCGCGCCATTTCCATCGATCACAGATCAACGTGCGAGGCGGCTAAGAGCGAGAGCGAGGTCGGATGCCACGTCCTCCATAACCGTCTCCTTCGTAAACCCAGCATGACGAGGAAGTCCGCCATAGCGCCGGTAATATATAAATCGAACTACCAATTTTACGTAATTAGTCCATGACTTCATAAGTGAAATAACTTGTCCGGATCTTGCAGGTAGCGTTGAGTACACAATCGTGCGATGGCTCTTTTTTCCCAGACAGAGAGAAAGATGCACTATCCATAGCCTTGGGAAACAAGGAACACCCTGGTCGTACAAGAGGCAAAGGGGTTTTTGTTCCATGGAAAACTGGATTCCCAGACGACTTCCACATATACCGAAGTAAGAAGAGAACTAAAGCCGAGCGCGAGTCAAATCTTATAAAGAATTTGGAGGACAAGTTGAGAGGAGAGTTGAGAGAAGAGTTGAGGGAGGCGAGAGAAGAATTTTATGAAAGGATACGAATCCTCGAGGAAAGGCTCACCAATCAAGAAAGAAATCTTGCACAAGCCCAGTATGTCAGTAAGTCAGCCCCATTGCCGTGAAGAGCAGTGTGCATCCGTTCCTCCAAGTGACATAGATGAACATAGCGGGACTTATCTGTATGTGACATTAAGGTGTACAGCAGTGCAATCTCCAAGTGAGAATTAGCAATGGCACCGTTCCTCGGCGGCTGCTTGGGGCATGGCGTATCCATCCCCAAAGGGACCATGGTGCAGTACCATCATAGTGCGGGTTTCACCAAGGTCAATGTGGGCGGGTATTTGATAGTTTCAAAATTGTCGATCTCTGAAGCCGTAAGCAGCGAGATCGTGAAACTTGGGGATGCCATTGGCACATTCATCCAATGGCCTAGCAATGACATCTCCTGCTTTCGTCCCTTACGTCATGCAACAACCGCGAAGCGATCCGATTCGCCTATTGTATCGCCGTTTGATCGGTTGGCTACCAAATCGGCGATCGAGAGCAGACTCCACTTGATGTACATAACGTTGACCTCTTTCCTGCCCATTCCTCTCCGTGAAGGGTTCATACAAAACAAAGAAAGGCAAGGGCAAGCGAGAAGAAAGAAAGGCAAGAACAAATCGACTATCCATCTGCTGAGTTGGCTAAACAATACAAGCTAGGAGAGCGTTACTAACGAAGGCAGCGTAACTTCATAGTATATCTTGCCAACAATTGCATAAGTGGTACACCCAAGAAGTTGGAAAGCCAGGCGTGAGCGTACAACAAGTATCGGCGTTAAGTTCAAGTATGAACATCTATTCAACGACTCGTGTGGGGGCTTCTTCACGGTCGATTTTACGGACTTGTTCCATCTCTACAACCTCGGCGCCATCGGCGTCGCACTCATAAGATCTTGGACCTTGTAAGTGTGTGCTATCACAGTCTACATTCGTCTAATAGTGATAAATGTCCTCCAATATATATATAATTCACCTTTGTATATATAGATACATGCAACTTGAAGCGACACGGAAGAAACTATCGATCGGTTTCCTCGACCCACATATAGTCTCAAAGCAAACAATGGATGATGATATAAACATGGTCGAGGAATAAATCACGAAGGCATTGCTAGCACAAAAGATAAAGAACTCATACTTATACCCCATAACCCAGGGTAAGTGCTACCACATGCTATACTTTGGGCTGCATCTTGTGCACACAACTCTGTTTCATTCATTGTCCATTGTGATATACCTGTGTAGGTTTCACTGGGTTCTAATTGTAATTCAACCAGCCACAAACCGGGTTAAGTACCTTGATTCATGCGTGGCGGAAACCACGACTTAGTACCTATCGCAAAATTACTCGGCGGTAATCACGTTTCCTCCGTACATGGTCGTGTAAGTTGTTTCAGGTTTATATTGCTATTGGAATGGCTTAGGCTAACCTTTTGCAATCTTGTAGAGCGTTCAAACACGTGAAAGATTGGACTAAACTACATCATGATTTGAACTTTCCGGTATCCGCTATACACAACAATTCTATTTCAAACCCCCTAATAGTGACTCAAGAACTAACCGTATGTTTTATTTGCAGTGCCACCAGCAAGGTCAGGGAAATAACCTATGTGGATTTTATGTTTGCCACAACATGCAAACCATCGTCGCTAAAAAAAATAGCAGTATGGTTAAAACTGCGTTGAATCAGGTCGATTTGAGCAACATTAGAGGAAAGTTTGTTTCTTCTGCTCACGAAAGTAATACATAAAAGGCGGTAGCGTTCCACGACGATAACTTCTGAGTTGTACAATTGTCAAATGGTATTCATTAATTGGAAAATATGTCCAAAACTTGCGGTTATTCTTGTTTATACGATTTATTGTATTGTCACATGATATTATCCTTAATACATATTTGCTCATCTTGAATGCAACAACTTAACAATGTCTTGCTTGTTGGAAGTAGATGTTTTTCCTACACCTCGTGAGAACCTCCATTATTTATGGTTTGTTGTTGAAATTTCCATCTACTTAGGTATTCTGCATCAATATTTCGAGACACGGCGATTATAGATGTTGTAATTGAATATCTGCACTTCCTATATGCATTGAGGCCTTGATTTGTCCGATCGGGATAGACTTAAAATATAAACATTTGTAGCGCTTTTCTCTGTTCTTATGATAATGTTGATGGAACTCGACTAATAAATCAACCAAGAGCATGAGCGACATGGCGGCGGCGGCAACCACGGTCTTCTCTATCGAACCGGACACACTAGAGTGTGTGATTTGCTTCATGCCATCTGAAGTGGCTTTCTTGAGGTCACCGTAGTGCCACGGTCTTGAAGTGGCCGGACGGCATGCTCTTATCTTGCGTCACCGTCGTGCTCACGGTGGGAGATCGAACATGGTACTTTGGTAAAATTGTAGATGTACTTGATAGATTACTTTAGGTAGGGTAATTAAAGATTGAACAAATGTGATTGCAAGTCGGCTGTCTTCTTCCGCGTACCACCGTCCATCGGCTTCCTCCCGCTCCTCTTCTCCATTCAAGTCGGGTGTTCCAAAATCCTTCCGGGCATGGAAGACCCGACTTGCAATCATATTTGTTCAATCTTTAATTACCCTACCTAAAGTAATCTATCAAGTACATCTACAATTTTTACCAAAGTACCATATTCAATCTCCCACCGTGGCACGCAGTGTGTTGGAGATAAGAGCATGTCGTCGGCTACTCGCTAGACCGTGGCACTCAAAGGACCTGCAAGCAAAGCCACTTCGTATGGTATGAAGCAAATCACACACTCTAGTGTGTCCGGTTCGATGGAGAAGGCCGTGGTTGCCGTCGCCTCGCCATGCTGCCTGCGGCTCTTGGTTGATTTATTAGTCGAGTTCCATCAACATTATCATAAGAAGGGGGAAAAAGCGCTACAAATGTTTATATTTTAAGTCTATCCTGATCGGACAAACTGTTGCCTCAATGCTTATAGGAAGTGCAGATATTCAATTACAACATCTATAACTGGTTGTGCCTTATAAATATCGTTGTAGAAATATTGATGGAAATTTCGAACAACACCATAACTAATGGAGGTTCTGCTGGGGGTGTGGGAAAAAAAGGTCATCACAGACGGTTCTTATTTGAAACCGTCTGTGATAAGTTCATATCACAGACGGTTATGATTTGAAACCGTCTGTGATAAGTTAATATCACAGACGGTTGTGATTTGAAACCGTCTGTGATATTTAGTTATCACAGACGGTTGTGATTTGAAACCGTCTGTGATATTTAGTTATCACAGACGGTTTCAAATAAGAACCGTCTGTGATAATTAAATTTCACAGACGGTTTATTAATACAACCGTCTGTGATATATATTTTCTCAGACGGGTATAGAACCGTCTCTGATGATCTCCTTCATCACAGACTTATTGTTACTGACGGTTCACAAAACCGTCTCTGATGACGTTTGCGAACCGTCTGTGATGAAGTTTTCTGTAGTAGTGTGTACATCAAGGTGGAGGGTACAAGGCTGGACTACATCAGGCACCACCAAAGGGAGATACGAGCCGATCTGTACCAGGGCATGGTTGATAGCATAGAGTCTGGAGAGAGTCGTGCACAAGCTGTGGGCAAAAGGATCGTGCTTCCAGCTTCATTCATTGGGGGTGATAGAGATATGCAACGAAGGTACCTGGATGCTATGGACTTGGTGTAGAAGTACGGGAAGCCGGACATCTTCATAACTATGACTTGCAACCTTAACTGGGAAGAGATAATACGAGACATAGAGCCTGGACAGACCCCCAGGATCATACGATCTCATCGTTCGGTATTGAGCCAAGCTCGAGAGCCTTAAGGAACAACTATTCAAGAGGCATATTCTTGCACGATGCGCTTATGTATCGTCATTGAGTTCCGAAGAGGGTCTTCGCATGTTCACTTCCTTCTTATCATGAAGGGAGGTACGAGCTCACGTGTCCGGAGCGGTTTGTTGTCTCATCTCCATTGAGCTCCCGAGACAGAACAAGTATCGAGTTATGCGAGATGGTAATTAAGCATATGATGCATGGCCCATGCGAGTCCTAAATCTGAAGAACGTGTGCATGCAGGAGGGTAGATGCAAGAACTACTACCCACGTCATTTCAATGCATCTACAATACAAGGCAATGACTCATATCCCTTATACAGAGAAGGGATAATGGCACGCCATGCAAAGGTTAGAGGCTTAACGCTTGACAATAGGTGGGTAGTGCCATACAACCCTTACCTTACGAGGAAGTACAAGCTGTCATATAAATGTGGAGGTTTGCTCAAGCATAAAAGCTATAAAATACCTATTCAAGTATATTTACAAAGGCCACGACGTGGTATACAGTAGCTCTCAATGAACCCGATAGTAATGGAAACATCGACGAGATCAATCAGTTTAGGGACGCTAGGTGGGTTACCCCACCAGAAGCTCTATGGAGGATCTACAGCTTCGACCTTAGCAAGATCTCCCCACCCGTGGTGCAATTGCAGCTACATCTACCAAACATGCACATGGTCTCATTCTCTGCAAGTCAAGATCTTCATGATGTTGTTGCCCAGCATGGCATCGAGAGGACCATACTGACAGAGTATTTCAACATGAAACGAACATGCGAGGAGGCTCGAGGGATCTTGTACAGGGATTTTCCAGCGGCATTTATTTGGCAGCCAGGACTAAAGCAGTGGAAGAAGAGGGTAGAACGAACACAAGTTGGCAGAATCGTGTCGGCTCGTCCGAACGAGGGGGAGCGTTACTATCTAAGGGTTCTTCTAAACCACGTACATGGTGCCACCTCCTTTGAAGAACTTAGGACTGTGAACGGTGTAGTCTACCCGTTCTTCTGTGAAGCCGCTGAGAAGAGGGGACTAATCGAGGCTGACAACACCCTAGAGGAGTGTCTTAGTGAGGCTGAGCTATTCTAGATGCCATCATCGCTCAGGAGGCTCTTTGCAACTATACTAGTGTTCTGCGAGCCAAACGACGTGTGTGGGCTATGGGAAAGGCATCTGGAGGGAATGTCAGACGACTACCGCCGTTCCCATGCATGCCAACAGACAGTTGAGTAGATGGTGCTATTGGACATCAGAAATATGCTGCAATCGATGGGGAAGGACATAACATCATTTCCTCTCCCTGTTATAGATGAGTCTTACGACAATGCCGGTATAGAGGTCAGAGAGATATACGAGGAGTCAACAATCCAAGTCGACGATGAGCATATATCTCTATCATCCTCCCTCAATCCTGAGCAAATAGCAGCATACGTCGACATATTATCTACGGTTGACAGTGGCGATGGAGGTGTCTTCTTCGTAGATGGCCCGGGAGGAACCGAAAAGACATTCCTATATAAAGCTTTGCTTGCGAAGATCCGAGGTGATGGCAAGATAGCAGTGGCAACCGCGATGTTGGGCGTAGCCGCATCCATCATGCCTGGAGGTAGGACAGCGCACTCGAGGTTTAAGATCCCACTCAATGTTACAAATGGGACGGTCTGTAGCTTCACAAAGCAAAGTGGGACCGCTAAGCTTCTTCAGCAGGTGTCATTGATAATATGGGATGAACCTCCATGACGAGGCAACAGGCGATGGAGGCCCTAGACAGTAGCATGCGGGACATCATGGACCGACGTGATCTGCCGTTCGGTGAAAAAGCGATCATGTTTGGTGGAGACTTGAGCGAGTTTTACCGGTTGTTAAATGAGGGGCGAGGCCACAGATAATTGGCCTTAGCGTTGCGTAAGTCATACCTATGGGATTCTATGCGCGACTAAGGCTCGTACGTAACATGAGGGCCTAGAGTGATCCTGAGTACGCAGAGTACCTATTGTGGATTGAGAATGGTATCGAGGAGACTAATGAGGATGGCTGGTGTGGCTTCCCGACCAGATCTGTGTTCCATATCTGAAATGGCACGGTACATCGATAAACTTATCTGAGTGTTTTTCCTATCTTGAATGACAACCTATCGGATGCCAACTATATCACATCTCGAGCCATCCCGTCGACCGGAGCGAGTACATTGATACGATCAATATGAAGATGATTGACATGTTTCATGGGGAGGAGATGGTGTACCATAGCCGATTCTGCAGAGGATGATCCCCATAGCTACTACCCTCCTGCATTCCTAAACACCCTGACCCCTAACGGTCTACCTCCGCATATACTCAAGCTCAAGATTAACTGTCCCGTGATACTGTTGCGGAACATTGACCCTGCAAATGGACTATACAGCGGGGCCGAGACTTGTAGTCCGAGCATTCCAAAAGAATACTATAGATGCCGAGATTGTGCTTGGCCAGCACGCCGGGAAGAGGGTGTTTCTACCTCGAATACCTCTATGTCCCTCTGATGATGAGATGTTCCCATTTAGGTTCAAGAAAGCGGTTCCTGTCGGGCTCAACCCATAATGACAATCAACAAGGCGCAAGGCAGACCATTCCGAATGTCGGTGTCTACCTCCCTGAACCGGTTTTCTCTCATGGGCAATTGTATGTTGCGCTATCTAGAGCCACCGTTAGAAGCAATATCAAGATACTTGTCACTGCAAATAAGGAGAAGGATAAGGGCCGAAAATCTAATAAAACTCACGGAAACCTCACAAAAAAACATTCTCTACAAAGAAGTACTCACATCATAGACAAGGTTTTAATCGAAATGATATCCAAGTCGTGTTATAATGTAACTATTTATTTTAAGATCTTTCGGAATGTATACCAAGAATATCATCTCTACGTATGTTCTAATCGAGAGAAACCATAGAAACTTTTGTAATAGGGAGAAATAGATGTTTGATCTTTGAGCACAATTTTTTTTATTGCTTGACCTTTATGTTTTGTTAGCAATTTTGTTTTTCGTAGCAACGCACGGGCATTGAACTAGTTTGAGTAAAAAGAGAGTTTTGTGAACTTTTCCCATTGTAAACCCCTTTTCCAGTAAAAAAGTTTTTAGCCTATCATACTATGCTCTAGGGGCTTGTTTTAAACCATACAAAGATTTTGACAATTTAAACACATGATCTGGATACTTGGGATTTTCGAAACCAGGTGGTTGCTTAACATATACCTCCTCATTAATATAGCCATTTAGAAAAGCACTTTTCACATCCATTTGATACAATCTAAAACCATTAGATGCAGCAAATGCTAAAAGAATTCTAATGGCTTCAATTCTAGCAACAGGAGCAAAGGTTTCATCAAAATCTAAACCTTCAACTTGAGTAAATCCTTGAGCAACCAATCTAGCTTTATTCCTGACAACAACACCATCCTCACTTTGTTTGTTTTTGAAAACCCATCTAGTTCCAATTATATTAAAATCAGGAGGTGGTGGAACAAGTTTCCAGACTTTATTACGCTCAAAATTCTCTAATTTCTCATGCATGGCATTGATCCAAGATTCGTCAGTTAATGTATGAGATATATCTTTGGGTTCAAAGAAAGCAACAAAAGCAGAGTGAGCATGAGAATCAGAAGCAATAAACCTGGATCGGGTGACTCTCTCATTTAAATCTCCAATCATCTGTTCAGGTGGATGTCTCTTTTGAATGTGCAAAGGAGCTGCAACTCCAGAAACTTCTCCTTCTCCTTCTTCATTTTCAGCATGTACAGATGATGTTGTGGCTTGAGGATGCTCAGCTGTAGGTGATGTAGTGGTAGGTAACAATGATGCTACAGCTGGTTGTGCAATAGGAATCAACACTTCATCTTCAACATCATCATCAACAAAGATACTCTCCCCTTGAACATATGTATCTGTACCTGCATCAATTGGACTAGTGCTAGGACTAGCCTCATCAAAAGTAACTTCACAGGTTTCTACAATTTTGTTAGTCTCCAAAACAAGTGCACGATAACCACGTGTATGAGTAGGATATCCAAGAAAAATACCATCAGTTGATTTAGCTTCAAATTTATCAAGATTTCCAGATTTCAAGACAAAACATTTGCATCCAAAAACTCTGAAATGAGATACACTAGGCCTATGACCAAAACGAAGCTCATAAGGAGTTTTGCCTAGCTTCGATCTCGAAAATACCCTATTAGAAACATAGCATGTAGTTGAGATTGCTTCAACCCAAAACTTCATAGGAGTGTGATGTTCGTCTAGCAAAGTTCTAGCCATCTCAACCAAAGTTATGTTTTTCCTTTCAACTACACCGTTTTGTTGAGGCACTCTCGGTGAAGAAAATTGATGATCAATTCCTTTTTCAACACAAAAGTGATCAAAAGAAGAATTTTTAAACTCAGTTCCATTATCACTTCTGATAGCTCTAAGTGCTCGTGCGTGATCAATAGATAATCTAATAGCGAGACTTCTAAAATGACTAAAAGCCTCATCTTTAGATACCATAAAATAAACCCAAGAATATCTAGAATAATCATCAACAATAATCAGTACATACCATTTGCCTCCAAAAGATTGAACTCGAGAAGGTCCAATCGTGTCGAGATGTAGTAGCTGTCCATGAGTGTTTGCCATCACCTTGGTAAGAGGTGAATGTGAACCTGCAGTCATCTTATCATGTCTACAAGAAGAGCATACTAAATCGCAATCACCCTTAAGCTTAGGCAAGCCACGTATGAGGTCTAAACTATTAACACGAGTTAGATGATCAAAACCAACGTGACCAAGTCTACGGTGCCAAAAGAATAAATCTTTAGAAACATTGGCAACTAGACACCTATGCCTAGAAGAAAGTGATGCATCAAAATCAGCTTTAAATACTCTTCCAAAGCGAGAAATCCTGAATACAAGATCACCTGAAGCATCTAAAACTTTACATCCATTTTTCTTGAAACATACTTCGAGATCTTCATCAATCATTTGAGAGACAAAAAGCAAGTTGTATTTCAAGTTTTCAATAACAGCAACATCCTTAAACATAAATTTGTCACTTACTTTCACTGTACCTTTTGCCACAACAGGAGTGAAAGATGCATCTCCAAAAGTAACACTTTCAGCACGATATGCACGAGTGAGGGAGGAGAACTAATTTTTATCGCCGGACATGTGGCGTGAGCATCCGGAATCCACTAGCCAAATGTTCTCCTTCCTCGCGCGAGAAGCCTACATAAAAGAAGAGAATGTCAAGGCCTCAGTACTGGGGTTAGAAATAAGATGTTTAGGAATCCAGTACTGAGACACACGACGAGTAGGCACAACACGAGTATGCTTGTACACAAAATTAGATTTGCCCTTTCTCGTGTTTCTAGCAACAAAAGATGTTTGCATCACCCTAGGCACAAAATGAGGAGTAAAATGTGCCTTTCTGAAATTAGACCTAGCCTTTGCCTTTTCTTTCTTTTGCTGTTTGGCTAGTCTAAAGCAAAAATCTACTAAATGTCCATCTCTACCACACAATGAGTGAAATTGTACTTAACATGATGTTTAGTTTTAACAGTAAAAGCAACATTTGCATTCATCACAGTGGAAGATAAAACACCAATAGACTTAAAAACAGTTTTCTTAGGCTCATTGACAATTTCAAATTTTCCACTTTCAAATGCCTTACAACAGTCAGAGCTTGCGATTTATGATGGGCATAAGAATCAAAACCTAAACCTTTGTTATGAGTGCTGACTCTTGATTGATCCAGAATCATATTTAGGTATTTCTTTCCTTTAGTGAAATGTTCTAAAGATTTCTTCAAGTAATCAACCTTTTGAGAAAGTTAAACAATTATTACAGGGAACATCCACTTTTCCTTTTTGCCTGTGACAAGTTGAGTATGAAAGAACCTCATAAGTGAGCAGAACATCTATCATTTGAGAAACCCTAGCATTTGCATCATGCAACTTCAATTCTAGTGTGGAGCATTTAGAATAAGAAGTTGAATCATGCAAATCAATGGTTGAACAGCTAGCATTTTTAACATGTTTCTCATTCTTCTTATTTTCAGCATTAGCTTGCTCTAACAAGGTAACATGTTCTTTCTTAAGCAAAGTAAACTCATTGTAAATTAAGTCACATGATTTGCACGCATCATCATCAAGAATCAAAGATTTTATTCTAGCAATTTCAGCATTCAGAGATTCCACAACAACATCATATTTCTTAATTTTCTTGTTGCGTTTATCAAGCAATTTACCAAGGTGAGCAACAGTAATAGCTAATTCATCGAAAGAAGGTTCTACCTCATTGAAGTCGCTGTCATGATCATCCTCGATGAAGCTTTCATCACTTCTAGCCATGAGACACAACCCTGTCAATTCATGCTTGTTTGGAGTTGTTGTGTCATCTTCACTGCTGTCGACGATCGGGATCGCCTGACCGCAAATGTGAAACGAGGTTAGTGAAAACGAGGGACCCAAATCAAGCTCCGCTCAATGGAGGAACAGGTTTGCTGCAATGTTGGTCGGGGCAAGACGACAAAGAGAGGGACACAACGGGTTATACTGGTTCGAGCCCCTGTGAGGGTAATAGCTCTACTCCAGTCTTGCCCTGAGGCGAAGAACTTCACTTTTCTTGAGTACAGAGGCGGTTTACAGCTCGAGCTTGAGCGTATCGGCTATGGCTATTCTCCTATTGCTTGTGCATTGATGTCGTGTGTTTGGATTGCTTGTTGATGTCCCCTGAGTACGCACGCTTCGTGGAGTCTTATGCCTCTCCCAGCCGTTACCAAAAATGGCCCGGAGAGATTCCCAGAGTAGTGGCCTCATGCGCATTGAAGGTGGGCTGTAACCGTCCACAATTGCCGCCCACGTCTGCCTTAACTCCAGCATTCAAGGTCTTTGGCAACCGCCGAGTAAACGCACGTCCTGGAACGCGGGCTAAACTACCTCGAGCAAGAGCTATCTCCATGCCTCTCAAGCTCGAGGTCGTGCGGGGGTTGAACTCTTACCGGACCAAGCTCGAGGTCGTGTGGGGCCACGTAGCCCAGGTAATGGTCGAAGATATTGCTGCTTAACCCTGAACTCGGGGTCCTGTTGACCACGCTTTGACTTGTTGAAGATTTCTCAGTCCCCGTCTGTAACACCCCGGGCCAAACGCTCCGCGAATGCTACCAACTCTCTAAAACTCTTAAGACCGGCTTAGAAACTAAGCCACCGAAATTTACAAAATTTCGGCATGACCTCGCTAGAAAGTAGGACATCCACTCAGCAGACAGAAAATAGATGTAGTTATAATATCATTTTAGCAGGTCCTTAGTTAACCAAGCACACATCCAATAGAAGTTAACAAACTCCAACACGACGAACAACATAATAAAACCCCATTAATTACATCCAGACATAATGACTCAGTTAACTAGATGGTGTAGACCGAAGGTGTGCATGTGATGCTACTCCCAACCAGACGAATCAGCTTCAAGGCACCTAAAACAGGAAGCAAACAAGCGTGTGTCCAAGACTCAGCAAAGTGCAACAATAAAGAAACGTAATACATTCAACTGGATTATATTTACTTTAGAATTTGCTATAGCCAATACTTAAATGAAATAATCAAGTACACGAAGTAGTACCTACCTCCACTTAACACCAACTCAACTCACAAGAAAAACGTAAGTAAACATTACCCATGTCTCGTTAAACATTTCTGGATGAGTCCACGACTCAATCCTCAATTTGTCATTTCCATTCCCAAAAAAAAACAAGTAACAAATTCAATGCAGGGTGATGAAAGTCTAAATGATGCAACGCAACCATGCTTTCATTCACATAAATCAACAAGTAACAAATTCAATGCAGTGCAATGAAATGCTAAATGATGCATCGCAACCATGATTTCATTCACATAAATCAACAGGTAACAAATTCAATGCAGTGCAATGAAATGCTAAATGATGCATCGCAACCATGATTTCATTCACATAAATCAACAGGTAACAAATTCAATGCAGTGCAATGAAATGCTAAATGATGCATCGCAACCATGCTTTCATTCACATAAATCAACAGGTAACCAATTCAATGCAGTGTAATGAAATGCTAAATGATGCATCGCAACCATGCTTTCATTCACATAAATCAACATTGTACATGATGCATTATGCATGTCTCATCTCTTCTTTAGCACATACTAGTATTGCCGAGCACCACCCGTCGATGCGTGCTCTCGAACCCAACAATGCATGTCTCATCTCTTCTTTAGCACATACAGGTATTGCCGAGCACCATCCGTCGATGCGTGCCCTCAAACCCAACCATCCCGTGGAAGGGGCCTGCCGAAACAGGACTTGCCCGCTACTCAGTAGCGGGTCCTACGCTTAACACCGCTCCCATCCACACCAGTAGATGGGACTACGGGGTAGGAACTCCGAGCACACCGGATTAGTCATACATTCCGTATGACTTTCTCACCGCCCTGGCTCAATGCACTTTTCATGAATGCACATATGTAAATGCCATTCCTCACATTCATATCCATATTCTCAATACTCATATCCGCATTCCCAACATTCATATTCATATTCTCAACTCTCATATTCATATTCTCAACACTCATATTCATATTCTCAACATTCATATTCATATTCTCGACACTCATATCTACATGGTCACAATTATCATTAATACTCCCGTTAAAGTCATAATCCATTTTCATGATTGCCAAATCATCCATTCTTATTAATCCAACCTCATTACTTCATTATTCACATTATCCTATCATACTAGTGATAATAGTATGATATCTCAAACGATAGCTCTTCATAATCGCAAGGTATCATGACATTCAACTTTCGACACGAATCATTTCAATCAACGATGCACTTGCATCAGATTACTTAACATTTTCATCAAAAGACAATTACCCTACTAGACGGGCTTATAAACACAAATGCAATCGCAGCGTAAGCATATATATAACACAAGCAATCAGCTAGATGTCCGTATAAGAGATATACGGGTTACACTTGCATATAAACTCGTTTTAAATAAAAGCATAACCAATTAACCATTCTCATTCATCATATCGCATACAAAATCAAACATGACAATATTAAAGCAACACATGGATAACTGTATTATTGTAAAACCTAGTGGCCACCTAAGCCACAACCGATACAATGCACTTGCCTTAAACCTCTTGAAACTGGGTGGCGAGAAGTTGATGCCACTCCTGGGGTCCCACCACCTGCAAGAAGAGGCAATCCACTCAAAAAAAACATGCCAACTAAACAACCGCAAGACTTAGCGCGAGATCAATTCTACAACCCACTCCGAAATCCCGGAAAACGGAAAATCTGACCAAAGGGGATAGCCGCCTTCCAACGAGTCAAACTTTTGATTCACTTAACCAAATGGAGTGAACTCAGCTCCTAATTAACCATATGAGGATGACCTCCAGTTATCTCAAAGCCAAACATGCGAGAGATACCTCGAGGGCCTCCAAATCGAACACTAAACTCCGACCGGAAAATGGAGCATGCTGCAGTTTTTCAATTTCAGCACCTAGACTTCTAAATAGCGTAACTTTTGATTGGCTTATTGGATTTCACGTTCTTGTGCTCATAACGACCGTGAGGAGACAAACTACACATATATCACAACCATTCACTCAGCCAACGCACCCGCAGTTCCCAGATCGAAGATGAACACAGACTGTACCAATCGCGACAAGAATTGGACAGCACTCGCTAAAATAGCCATAACTTCCAAACGGCTGAACGGAATTTAGTGATTTCAGTCTCTATTGAAAGGTAATTCGATTATCTACAACTTTCGCGATATCCAGACCCTGAGGAAATGCTTGCAGAATTTTCAAATAGCGGTTCTAACAGCGGGACAGAATCTAGCTTAAACAGAAATCTCCAAAACACTCTAGACTCTAAATCCCTCAACTAAATGCATTGCAAAACAAGAACCCTAGCTAAGCATTTCATCAAACACCATGTGTGCAAGCAATCTCACCCCAAATTTCTAGGGTTTTACCTCCAATCTTACACATGGAGGAAAGAGAGGTGGAGGAGCCGAGGCAGGGCTGGAGAGGAGGGCTTCTTCTGCCCGGAGGGGGCTCACGGAGGAGGAGTCGCTGGAGCTCTTCTTGCTACTTGGCAATTGCTGCCATTGCTTCAGCGAGGAGAAGGAGGAAGGCGCCCAGAGGGGGTCCAGGGTGGTGCTCGATCGGAGGGAGAGTCGCCGGAGGGGCACCGGCAGGGGACGGGCCAGGGCGGCGCCAAGACTAGAGTCGGGGGGAAGAAAGCTGGAGGCACAGAGGAGACCCAGAGGGAGTCAGCGCTGGGGGTTCGGGAGAAATAACAAAATGGCTGGCTGCCCTTTTGTCTTGTGGGCTATTAGGGTTAGGGGAAAAATGCTAAAACTACACAACACTTCCAAAGAACACAACCAATAAACTCCTTGATGAAACCAAAATTTCTTCGAGTAAAACTGGCCGTAGAGAATATACGGCCCGGAGAAAACATCCTTCCGAATAAATCCTTGGATTTAACAAAACAAGCAATTCCGGCCAAAAACCTTGGAAAAACGTTCTACGGTATTACACCGTCAGCTAACCCCCGAGGCTCTAGGTCGTGCGGGACACCTGGAACGACCTCGAGCCTCACGACGCAGACGCAGGGGACAACATCCTGGTCGCCTCGAGTTCTTGGTCGAAGTCGGGCGGAGACCACAAAAAGGCTTCAACTTCGTTACACCTAGCACCCCTTGGACATCAGAATCTTGGCACGGACTTAATCGAACAGCGGAACCGCCTGCAATGCCTCGATCCCGCCGCCCGGTACTTAATTGCACCTGATGAATCGCCATCGGCACGCCTTTTGAGACGCCTTAGTCTTAAACCGGCAACGATCAGGGCTTATAAACCCAAGCCATCAGCAACCTTTGGAAAGCTCTCGACCTTCCTGCACTCTTCGCCTCCCAGCCTTCTGCTCAAACCATCTCTTCCTTCCTCGACTATCATGGCCAAGCTTGGAAAAAGTTCCCTGTCAATGACTCAATGACAAGAATGAGGGAGCTTGATGGCCTGGGATTGCTAGACCCAGCGACGTGGCGGCTGCCGGGTGGAGAGACCGAGCCGCAGCCACGAGACGACGAGATCGTCTGCACAGAGCATTACACGCTCTTTGGCCTGCGGACGCCAGAGAGCAACTTCATGGTGGCGGTCCTCGCCCAATGCGAGATTGAGCTCATCAATCTGGTGCCCAACTCTATCCTCCTTCTTTCCATCTTCTCTCATCTGTGCGAGGGGTTCCTCGGGATCCTTCCCACCCCTTCTCTTTTCTTCCGCTTCTTCTCCTTGTTCCGCACCGGGAAGGACCCCGTGGTCGGTTGCTTGTACTTCCGGCTGCGGGTAGGGCTTCCTTGGTCCTTCCCCCAAATCCGCTCTCAAGACTCCCTCGGTCCATGGACCGAGTGGTGGTTCTATCTGAAGAGGGGTGAAGATGGCGCACTGGTGTACGATGGGACCCCCGTCATCGAGAAGAAGCAGACCCCGGAGGCGGACGACCTGGAGATCGATTAGGAAGCCATCGCCGCCATCCACATTTGCGCCACGCGTGGCCTCACCGAGCAGGCCATTGCCAACGATTTCCTGAGCAGCTGGGTATTCCCTCTGTCGAAGAGGATACACCCGTTCTTCGAGATCAAAGGCCGCGACGACCCGACCCACGAGGGCACAACTGGTAAGTTTGCCCGCTCTGGAGTTTGCTTGAGTTTGATCTTGGGGTTTCCTTAATGACTTTGCTCTCCCAGCAGCGCCGAAGGAATCCTGGATCGTGGCGAACAAGGGTAAGAAAGCAAGAAAGATGCCACCCCCGGACAGAGCAAGCGGCTGGGAGCCGAAGAAGCAGCATGTCGAGTGGGGCAACCGTGCTGTGGTAAGCTTCCTCATGGTCGAGCCCCCGAGCTCTTGCTCGCATCCCTTCGCTTTCTGACATATCTTTCTCCTCACAGCAACAAAGCGTTGCAGACGTCGCCAGGACTTCGGGTTGTTGGACGACCCAAGGGCCCCGACCATAGGGCCCTAGGTCCCCTGTGGCAGGAGACCGGGAGTTACCGCGAGTTCCAAGGTCCCAAGCTCGAGGCACCCAAAGAAGGGATGCCTCCTCACCCTCAAAGCGCCAAGGGCCTCGCCAGCCCCCTGCAAAGCGGAGGCTGCCGACTTAGGTATTCCATCAGCTCTTCATTTGCACAGTTCCCTCTCTGTCTTTTAGCTTAGTAGCCTTTCTTTATCGCAGACCTTGAGCACTCAAGCTCAACGCTTGCCCATCTTGACAATGACTGTTGTCCAGGGCGAGTCCGAGTCTGAGGAGGAAGAAGAAACCTCCTACGTGTTGGCACCCCACCGGCCCTCGAGTTGGGGACGCACCCCTTCAGACCCCAAAAACTGGGCCACAGTTGGCAAGTTCGACCAGGGGGTCGACGACCCGGTCGAGGATGAGGTCTTGCCCGCGGCCACTGAGGACAATGCCGCCGGCTCCATGGACACTGAGGACTGCGCCAACCCGCCTGAAGCCGCTGTAGAAGATGGCGCCGGGGATGCCTCGGCCACGGCTGCTGAGGCCAACCAAGCCACACCTGCCGAGGTTGCCTCGACCGTCGAGGTCGGGATGCCCCTGGGCGTCGAGGCCGATCATGCTTTGGCTGGGGAAAGCACGGAAGGTCGTGCTGAGGATCAGGCTAAGTCCTCCACGGGGGAGGGGACAAAGGACGCCCCGACGGCAGAGGACAAGGCCAATGCAGCTGCCGGGACTGAGCTCGGGGTAGGCTGAGCCCCCCCCCCGATGGGGCGGCCCGAAGGATTAAATCCTGGTGACGTCTCTTTGAGTAACTATCGTGCGAACCACACGCCGTTTATGGGACCGGCGTAACCAAGTACTTATGTATGACTAGGTTATGTAAACCATGTGCACTCGGAATTCCTTGAGCTTAGTGGGCGTCAAGGAATGACATTGGAATTCCTTGGGCTTAGTGGGCGCCAAGGAATGTCCTCGAGTCCCTCGAACTTTGTTGAGTTGGGGTGTCCAACAACGGTGTACTCCTTGATCCACACACACCGAAACCTTTGGCACGCGGGATCGAGGTCCTGATCATCCGGATGGTTTAGATACACTACCATGCATCTTTGGAAAATGGTTTGTCACGTTCACCTCGGCCGACACATCTAAGGAAATGTGTTAATAGCTTGGCTTACGAGTGTGACGTATCGTGTGGGTAAAGTCGTACCTCTGCAGAGTTTAAACTATTCGAATAGCCGCGTCCATGGTTAAGGACGATCACTCGAATTGTCAGTCACTGGGCAAGTATTAAGGACTTGGTAAGAATGGGATGGGAGTGGGAAAAGAGACACAAGTATTGGAGTACTTGTGTGTGTAGTCGAACATGAGCGATGGAACTCATGGTTCGGACAATGCTTGAAGGCATGATATGAATGTGATTATGATGATGTATATCATGTATTAGATCTTGCAAATGTTACGAAATGCAATTCTTTTCAATCTATACATGTTTACGATTTGCCTCAAATATTGCTTTATCTTTGAAATTGCCATATTGCCTTCCTTTGATGTAGCAACCACATGTAGTTGGAAACCAGCATACAACTTATATTATTGTGCGAGTACACTCTTTGTACTCAATCGGATTATCCACTTGCTGCAGGTGAGGATGAGGCTTTGCCGGGACTTTCTGGGCGATTTTACAATTCTAACGTTTAGTCGCCGTTCTTGCCCAGATTGGTTGCACGAGGGTTTGGGGCATGCCATGCTGGCCCTTTTGTCGTTTATCTTATAATTTCCGCTGCTACTTGATGTAATAACTTTAAATATGTCGTTATGGACAACAGTCCTACTTTTGGAATGTAATAACGTTTATGCTTTCGATAATTGTGTATGTGTTGTGATGTCAACTGTTGGATGATAATGCTCGTGTTGGTGAACTATCCTGGGACCAACACGGGTATAATCGTGGAACGCCCGAGGTTCCCTTGATTCACTTGAGATGTACCGTGCATTTGAGTGAATCAGTGGAGTCCCGGGGACGGTTCCCCACAGGCTTGGTATCAGAGCCATACTGACTGTAGGTTAGAACGGCCATGCTACTACGCATCCTCTAACTAGTATGTTTGGAGTCCAAAATTATTTTGTTAACAAATAATTTCAGAACTAATACCATTGTGCAATTCCTTTTTTTCTTACCCATCTTAGTTCTATATCTCATCCTTATGTTCATTTGATTGTGCAAATAAAGTTTTAACTCCTCTTATCCTTTTCAATGTGACAGATGAGTTTTGGGCCATTGGTTTTAGTCACCCATGCCGAAGATGTGGAGGGCTATCCTTCCCTCCTGAGGGATATGTTGTGGAGGGCTAATTTCACTTATGTACCAGAGTACGCGGTTTATGGTCGTGCCATAGGACCCGGATTGAAGACCTACACTGCTACGGTTCACATCATCGCTAGGATGGTGACGGGGAGCATCCCCTATCACTTCCAAGAGAGGGGGACGTCCATAGGAATGGCTATCCAAGAGGTGGCGTATGTTGCCATGTGCCATCTCCGTCATGACTTGTGGGAGCTAACTTTACCTCCGTATCAATATTTCCCACAACGAGAACCGACAGATGAGGTCCACAGTGTTGCTGAAATCGAGATGGGAGAAGATTCTTCTATTCGACAGTTGTCGGGCTTGGTCCGTGCCCTGGACCGGGCTAATCGTTGCATTGTCCATGAGCTATGGGAGACTAGTGCCCGTCTTCATGCGGCCCAAGGGCATCTTCACCAATTTGTCCAGATTAACTTGGTGCCGCGGGACATGTTGCATGGGCGCAACTCCACGACGCCACATGATGCAGCCCCACCTGCCTTTCAGTTTCCGCATGTGCCAGGGATAGAGACCGAGGACGTTGTGTCCAACACCGCGCGCATCAATTCGGGAAGTGTGATGCGTCGGCGTGCTCGGGAATCTCCGGGGGTCCCTAGGTTCTATATAGGATCACCACAGCGTCTCACTAACCCCTTGGACCCCGAAGACACCGGATCATCGGGATACCATCTTTTGGATGTGTTTCCCCAAGGATTCCTTAGAGACATTTGAGTTGTCCCGATAAAGCTCATCATGGATGGCAAGTAGAGATGAGCTGAACTGATTTAAAATTGATGTAATAGGCTATCTTATGAACCTATGTTAGCTCTTATATTTGGAATTATCACCCTTAGTTGTCGTCCTTGACCTACGGGTTGCGAACTTGCGCTAATGTATCGGAATCTTGTTATTTGCTTTCATGGTTGATGTTGTGACTTAAGAGCCTTCTTATTTTGATGTCTTTTGGAGTTGGTGCATGTCGGGACCCGAATATGCAAATCCGGACCCTCTGTGTATACTGCACTAGTCCAGGATCACGCTAGCGCACACAGGCTCAACATTAGTGAATATCACAATCATACACAACGTAAATAAGATAAAGACATAATATACTAAATATTAGCAGTTGTATGACCTTATGGTCAACTTACTTAGCAATGCCTCATAAGGTGAACAACAAATTGAGCTCGCAGCGGAATGAAGGCGTAGATAACCCTCGGTATACCACGAGCTGGCCGACAAGGCTCGCACCCTAAACATTCGTCTCTTCATGGTACTCCTTCTTCAGCACTGATGATTTTTGTAGGCAAGGGTGAGTACACCAACACGTACTCAACAAGTTGTGCACAGAATGCAATGCTATCATAGCTATATGCAGGCTTATTCCAAAGGAATGGCTAAATGGTTCATAAGCAGTAAGCAGCATTTGTAAACAAGTACAGTATATAGATTGAAAAGACAGTAAAAACAAATAACATTAATAGATAGATTCAGCATTTCTCAAGTAAACCAAGTTTCTCATCCTAAGTCAAGATTCAACCTTCCATGGCATCCTGCCATCCATCCCAAATTTTCAAAAGAAAATCTAAACCCTTGACTGTAATCCCCGAGCTTGCTCAATACCGTGAGCACGGCTATCCGAATAGGTTGTACACTCTGCAGAGGTTATGCACTTTACCCACACGACATGATCATCTTTTGTTGCCACGCGATTAACGCACTTCCTTTGGTGTGTCGGCGAAGAGATCACGAGAAAGCCTTTACAATGCATCATCTTAACTTCGATTACCCGCTAAGGTTTCAACTTGAAGGGTGCGAAAACCACTACAGGCCCCCTCTTGCGCCATCTGGGTTCATTTAAAAGGATGAATCACTCCACCACGATAGTACTCAAGCTAAGACATTGCAAATTAGTCAGCTAGGTTGCCCCATAACAACATGTGGTTGCATGATTGACTCAGGTCAAAGGCTCGCAAGGTGTCTGTAACACCCCAATTTTTTTCTTTTCTTGCATTTAAATGGTATTTTAAATTTTTGGGAATTTCTGGAATTTATTTGGATTTATTTGGATTTATTTGGAATTATTTGGATTTATTTGAATTAAACCATTTAACAAATTAATTAAATAATAGAAAATTTAAAAAAAATTTGCTGAAAATATTTTATTTGAGTCACAAATGTCCTAAAATATTTATGAGAATTTTTCAGAATTTTTCGATATTTTTAATGCCCTAAATAAATTATTTGAATTTGAAATTATTTTTAATCAAAAAATTAAAATCGGATGAAACGATCTTGGGCAGAAATCTTTGTGCGGTCCGTTCGAAAAAACCCTAACTCCGTCGCCGTTCGATCCGGATCCGACGGCTCACGCGATGCCACGTCGCTCACCCGAATCCTCGCCGAATTCATGCCGCCTTGCCAGTGTGGGCCTCGGTCTCCAGCGCTTTCACGGAAGCGAGGGCACTATTTAAGGCGCCGTCACCCGCGCCGTGCTCCTCACCTCGCGCCGCACCCGTCCGTACTCATCACGTCGCCCGAGATGCCGCCGCCTCGCCGCACGAGCTCGCCGAAGTCCCCGAAGCCTTCCGCCGAGTTCCTTGCGCCGTTCCGCCGCCGCCGGTCACTCTCCGCCGTCGCCTGTGCCACCACCGAACTCATCTTTTCAAGCCGCGTTGGGGAAGCTACTTCTTCACGCCGGAGGGGCACGGAAACACCGCGCCGCACGTCTTCGTCTCCGTCTCCGGTTGAACTGCGCCGCCACAACCTCGCCGGGTTTCACGAGCTTCACCAGCCGCACGATCTCCATCCGACCGCTGAGGTGAGCCCACGTCGCCCGTAAAACAGTGAACCCCATCTTCAACACTCCACCGTTAGATGCAAATCCGAGGGCCACCATTGTGCCACGTCGCCGTACCTTGCGCCGCGTGGCCGACAAAGCGGACCCACACGTCGATCGCCTTGTGCACTATTCACGAGACAACGGAAGACGGGCCCACTTGTCAGCCGCACGCACCATGCGTGTGACGTCACCGCTGACGTCATGATGACGTCACGGTGGGACCCACTTGTCAGTGAGAGAGCCGAGTCGTGATGACGTCACGATGACGTCATGCTGACGTCATCACGGGAGCCGGTCAGGGCTGACGTCAGCAAGGCCACGTGTCACTCTCTGGTGGCGACACGTGTCATAGATGACGCAATAATTAATTTCCCGAAAAAGAAAATATTTATTTAATTCGGTATATTGGTTTTAAATATATTTTGAAACTTCAAATGCTTATAACTTTTGCGTTTTAACTCCGATTTGAGTGATTCCAATTTTTATAAATTTGTAAAATTGTGATCTTTCTGTTTATGAATTTTAATTGAATTTTTAGCACTGTTTGTCTACTGTTTATTTATTTATTGGTGTTTAATTGCGTTACGCGTAGACGTTGAAGTGCGAAGGTTTCGAGGAGAAGTTCGACCGAGAGCAAGTTCAGAACGAACCAGCACTTTTGAAGGCAAGTTGTGTTTGATCATGTTGAACCTATTAGAGCAAATTATTTTGATTTAAACTATTGCATGCTAATTTGATAGAAAATGACTTTGAATAAGTGCAGGATTAGTTAAATGCCTAGTTCTTTGTATGCCACCTTGTCATATATAATTGTAGGCCATGAATCCTTTGACACCCTAGGTTATGAATTAATAGTTGGACATTAATAATTTGCCAACATGGGTTGAGTAGACCGAAGTAGTGTGCTTAGCCCCGCCACGTGGACAATTCAAGATTTTGGAATACCAAAGTAAATATTGACTTAATGAGATATGGAACCTGTTTTGTGAATGAGACATGTGTTATTGAGTTGATGATGGCACGTGGTGCAATGGTAAAGAACCGGGGTGGGAAAATGATTTAGACTGGGGCAAATGGCAAGATTGTTTCTGGTGGGCCAAGAGTGACAACTGGGCGGTCGTATTTGGTTTTTATTGGACATGGATATTTGAGTTACACTTGGTTAGTCTTGCCTCGGTCAATTAAGGACCTAACCTTGCAAGCATTTGAACTGAGTCGTCATACAACCACAAGCTCCGTAATGGGGCCGGGCTTAATGAGTAAGCGGGAAATCTATTCTTTGGTCTTGTCGTAGTGGTGTGAGGCACGGAGAAGCGGAATGAGAACTCACATGGCGCAAGAGGGGGCCACAGGTGTGGTAACCAGTCCCTCGGTGTTGAAACCTTAGCGAGGCGATCTTGGGTTTAGATGGAACTTTGGAAAGGCTTTATTCACGGTTATTTGCCTTGGTGGTATTTGACTGTATCTTGTGGGTAAAGTGTATAACCTCTGCAGAGTGTACAACCTATTCGAATAGCCGTGCTCACGGTATTGAGCATCGCTCAGTGATTACAGTCAAGGGTTAGATTTTCATGAAAATGACTTGTTTATGGAAAATGCTTGGGTTGGTGATGATGAACTTGACTTAGGACGGAAAAATGATTTATGAATGAAATGTTTGTGAAAGTTATTATTCCTACTACTGTTTTACTGCTTTGCAATCTATTACTGTTTATCTTAAATGCTGTACCGCTCATGAACCATAGCCTATCCTTGGTACTAAGCCTGGCATGTAGAATATTAGATTTGCATTTCTGTGCATGACTTGCTGAGTGCTCAAAGTACTCACCCCACAACAACACAACTTCAGTTGAAGAAGAAGCAACCCTTGCTCAGGAGGAGGAGTATCGAGGAGCCGAGCGAACTAGGGAGCGAGCCCGGTCGATTACTGTGGCAAATTGGTTGGCGCCACGAGTTTATTTTATTTCATTGCATTTGAATACTTTAATAAATCTTAAGCCTGCGAGGCGATCTTTGTAACTTGACCGTAAGGTCAATCAACTAGTTTGAGTATTTAATTAAAGTACTTATTATTTATTTGGTTATGGTGTGATATGTACCGATGTTGAGCTGTGTGCACTAAGCGTGATCTGGACTAGTGCTGAATACACAGAGGGTCCGGATTTGCACATTCGGGTCCCAACAGAGGTGGTATCAGAGCCATACTGACTGTAGGACTGGCCCTTAGTTAGAATGGTCGTAGTGAGGATAAAACTATTTTCTAAAAGCTAAAATGTGCCAAGATGATAATGCATTCTCGACTTATCCCTTCTTTCTTTTCATACCCCCTGCTGAATTTATCGCATATCGCTTCATTTAAAATATCCGAGTTTCACGTGGTGACCTTTGTGAGATGAGGATGATCCACTCTTTTGGTGGCGCCTTTGGAGGTGCATTGCGGAGCTTTGGCGTGTGATGCATTGTTGGGAGGTTATGACAGCCGATCTAGGGGACTCATCATGGATCGGGGGGATCGATATTGCACAGGATGTCACTATCACGGTTTATGCACGGAATAGGCGAGGCGAAGTCGTCCCATTCGCATTCTTGCGGAAGAATGTCATTTGATCTTTGGGATCCGGGAGACATCGCGTCTGGCGATGAGGCGATTGCTCGTACCTACCCGGGGAGTTAGATGGCCGGTGTTTACGTCACCATCCAGCGAGACACTCTTTTTTTGGTTAATGACTTTAGATTTTAAATAAAAAAATTTAAGGAAAATTGTTTTTCGGGCTTTTTAAAACTTTTCTTTCCCACCCTCCCAAAAGGTTTTAAACCAACCCATTTTCCCTGAAAATTAAATTAATTTTATTTTTTGAAAAAATTTAAATTTTTTTTCCTTCCAACATGTATTCATAGGAGATTCTTTATCAATTCTTTTAACAAGGTTTTATAAATTGACTTATTTATAATAATTTGTAAATCCATTGTTGTTTTCCATCCATAATCTTCTATTTATTTCTTTCACACAATTCTATATTGTTTTTGTACAAATATGTTGATGATTTAAAATGAAACTCAAATTCTGATTCATTTTAGATTCCTTTAACTAAAAAATATTTGCTCAGTTTTGAAAATTAAAAAACTTATATACTTTACAGAAGTAAATAACTATTTTTTGGTAATTTATGAAATTCATCATTATTAAATTTTTATTGAATTCCGGTTACATTTTGACCAGTTGAGAGGAGCCGGAGTTTTCTCCAAAATTGATCTACGATCGGGATATCACCAGTTGAAGATTAGATCGGAGGATGTGCCGAAGACCGCATTTTCGTCAAGATATGGGCACTACGAGTTTACGGTTATGTCTTTTGGTTTGACAAACGCACCTGCGTATTTCATGAATATGATGAACAAGGTTTTCATGGAATACCTGGACAAGTTCGTTGTTGTGTTCATAGATGACATTCTAAGTCTACTCCAAGACGAGAGAAGAACATGCTGAACATCTAAAGCTAGTTCTGGAAAAGTTAAGAGAGCAGCAACTTTTCGCTAAGTTTAGCAAGTGTGAGTTCTGGAAGAACAAGGTGGAATTCCTTGGACATGTGGTGACCGCCAAGGAGTCGCAGATTGATCCAAGTAAGGTGGAAGTCAGAGTTGCATTGGGAGCCACCCAAGACGGTGACTCAAATTTGTAGTTTCTTGGAATGGCCGGTTATTACCGCCGATTTATTGAAGGATTCTCAACGATTGCGTAGACCTCTTACGCAATTGTTGAAAAAGGAAAAGAAGTTTACATGGACACCGGAATGTGAACGGAGTTTTGAGTTGAAGAAACGATTGACATCGCACAGCAGTTAGTTTTACCGGATTTAAGCGAGCTTTGATATATATCGTGACGATCGCGCCAAGGACTAGGATGCGTGTTAATGCAGAACGTAAAGGTCGCTATGTATGCATCAAGGCGCTTGAGGCCACATGAGGAGAACTACCCGACACATGACTTGGAGTTAGCAAACCGAGTGCATGCATTGAAGCCGTATGCACTATCTAATTGGAAACAGATGTGAAGTGTACACCGACCATAAGAGCCTTAAATATATATTTACTCAATTGGACCTGAACATGAGGCGAGGAGATGGTTGGAACTAATTAAGGATTACAACACGGGATTCATTATCACCCGGGAAAGCCAATGTGGTGGCGGATGCTCTAAGTCAAAAAGTCACTCGGAACACGTTGATGGGAGAGAACCAAAGTTGAGTTATGCAAGGAATTTCGTGGTTAAAATTGGAGGTTGTACCTAAGGGATTCTTAGCCGCCTAGAGGTGAAGCCTACTTTGGAAGATCAGATTCGTGAGGGATGTATGATGATGTCAAGATTCAAGATTAAGTCTAAAATGGAGGATGGCAAGGCAAAGAACTTCAAGCCGATGAGCAAGGTACATTATGGATCAAGAATCGATTTGCGCATCGCACAAGGTGAACTCAAACAAATTGATTCTCGAAGAAGCCCATGACTCCAAGTACTCTATCCATCCGGAAGCGCTAAGATGTATCAAGACCAAGGAAAGATTTTGGTGGCCAAGCATGAAGCGTGAAGTTGCAGAGCATGTTATTGCAGCGACACATGCCAAAGAGTCAAAGCAATGCATCAAAGGCCGGCAGGTTGCTACAACCATCAAGATACCGAGTGGAAATGGGAGGAAATCGAATGGACTTCATTACCGGTTTACCGAGGACCCGACAGGTATGACTCTATATGGGTTATAGTGGACGGTTGACAAAGGTCGCCCACTTCATACCAAGAAGACTACGATTCGGGACCGCTTAGTGGATTTGTATATGTCAAGAATTGTATGTCTACATGGAGTTCAAGAAAATTGTATCGATGAGGTACTCGGCTTACCTCAAGGTTTTGGGATAAGCGCATGAGGCCCTAGGGACCCGCTCAACTTTAGTACCGCATATCACCCATGCATGACAGATGGGCAGACGAAAGAGTCAACCAGACATCGGAGGACATGTTGAGGGCATGCGATTGGCCTACACACTTCATGGGATAAGTGTTTGCCATATGCCGAAGTTTAGCTATAATAACAGCTACTGTGCAAGTTTGTAGATGTCACCGTCAAGCGCTTATATGGAAGACCCATTTAACGCCAATGAATTGGAATGAGACCGGGAACGCTATATGTTTGGGCCGGATATTCTTCGAGAAGTCAAGAGCACACTACAAGAAACAAAGGAAAATTGTGGGTTTTTTAAATTGTGGGGCAAAAAAACCCATGAATTTATTGATTTAAATTGCTCGGTTTTAAAAACCCATTTAATTTAATTAAATCGTGGGCCAAGTGCATAAACCCACGAATTTAATTAAATTCGTGGGTTTTTTTTGTGGCGCATTTAATTTACGTAATTAAGTGCCCGTTTAGCTTAATTTTTCACCAACCGCTCTTTCTTGCTCCCATTCCGCCGCCAGAACGAAACCTGCCACAAGATGTTCTAGGAAATTTCGCCCCGCCTCGACTCGTCCTCGCCCTGGCGGGTCAGGCCTGCCGCCCGTCCTGCCGCCTGTCGCCTCGCCCGGCTGGTCCTCAAGGCCTGCCGCCGCCCGGCGGTTCAGGCTCGGCCGCCGCACCGACAGCCTCAAGGCCTTCGAGAAGCGCCGCAACTCTTACCTCGCCCTCGCCCTCGAGACCCGTACGCTCCTCCCCTCCCCACCTCCACTGTCAACTGCACATTTACAAGATTACGTTGTTTTCTCTTTTTTCTATGTCTTGGAATCAAATCATCTGAGGAGAGAAAGATTGGGTTTGGAATTGGCCGGTGGATCGCGCTAAATTAGTCCGAACCAGGTGGTCGCTACTAATTACGCTCTATGCGCTTGATGTCTATGTATGCACCAATATATTAGTGACATCAGATCACCTTCATTTTGGTGACAAAGAAATACACCGTCACATATCATCGATGTGACCAATATATGGAGTTATGGAATATAAGCCGCGGCAGAAGGACATCGGATCTAATCCTCATATGCCATTATGTTATGATTCATATTCCCATACCAACGCACAAGACTTATTTTCCACGCTAATATTCTCGGTTTATTACTGTAGTGGTAATACATTCTAACATATATATCAGATTGAACTAGATGCCATACAAGACATGAGGTAGTAGGGTTCTATATTATAACTGCAAATGTTTTATTGTCTATTGAGTGGATGTCCTATTTACTAGAGAGGTCATGCCGAAATTTTGTACATTTCGGTGACTTCGTAATGATTAATTGCTTGAAGTTATTTCATCTCATTTTATATTCACGCATATGGTATATATATTTTATTCTCTCGCCGTTGTATATAACGTTAGAGTTTAGGGTTTGCGTTAACAAGAGAGAGCCTAGGCGTCACCCGTTGGGAACGGCGATCTCACATTTGCTTGTGAGGTGCGCGGTTCCGAATTGTCCAACAGATTTTGGACAGCGAGAATATTGGTCGTTGCATGGGGCCTCGTGACGGCGAGCGATCCGAACGTGATTTCGCCGATAACCTGTTGTTCTCCGACGCACCAAAGATCAGCGTGCGCTTGGAGAACAAATGGGTTATGCCGCCAAATTTCGCTCGTTCAGAAGACGCCATGTGTCGCATGCAACGGCCTCCATTCTGGGTGGGTTTAGAACACATCTTTCCTAACAGGTTGTCTTTGTCACCTAAGCCACGGCCGTGACGCTGACATCGTTTCATTTGTTTAGCTTTGAGAATGGGTGACAATCGGAGGGCGATGTATGACGGATGGAGGAGTGATGGGGGCACACAAGGAATGGGGCAGATCACGGATGCTTTCTTGAAGCAAGCATTCACCGGAGGAGCTGAATATGTGTATTGCCCGTGTACCTCTCGCGAGAATAACAGCTACTACAAGAAGGATATAGTGCAGTATCACATTTGCAAAAACGGGTTCATGCCTAACTATTTGGTGTGGCACCGTCATGGAGAGGCCGCAGGGCAGGCCATTGAGTCGGACCATGGGGAGGATGACGACCGGATGGAAGAGATGCTGGATGATCTTGGCAGGGGGATTGAATTTAACTCGGGGGAGGGGTCACAATGAGGAGGTTAAGGAATTCTATAGGCTACTTGACGCCTCGGATGCTAAGTCGCATGACTTGACTAATGTGACCGCCCCGCAGCGGTTACACGGCTTATGTCGATGAAGTCGAAGTTCAACTTTTCGAACAAATGCTTCAACGCTTTGCTTGAACTTATGAATGATGTCCTTCCGCCTAACCACAAGATGCCAAAGGATTTGTACCAATCGAAAAAGTTGATGGCCAGCCTCGGGATGAATTACCAGAAGATTGATGTGTGCGAGAATAATTGCATGCTGTTCTAGAAGGATCATGACAAGGATACTCATTGTATGCATTGCGGTACATGTAGATTCGTTGAGGTGGTAGATGAGGAAGGGGTATCAGTGACTACAAAGGTCGCGACTAAACAGCTTCGGTACATGCCGATCACGGATAGGATTAAACGACTGTACATGTCAAAAGTAACAGCGAAACATATGCGGTGGCACAAAGAAGGTAAACGTGAGGACCGAGACCCCGATATGATGGTGCATCCGTCGATGGCGAGGCATGGCGCATTGGACCGATTCGATCCTGCATTTGCAAGCGACCCTAGGAGTGTCCGTCTTGGTTTGTCCACGAACGTTTCACACCTTTCCAAGACAAGCGCTTAGCCCCTACTCTTGTTGGCCGGTCTTCATCATGCCATACAATCTTCCACCTGAGATTTGCTTGAAAGAGAGGTTCATATTCCTTGCTCTTGTCATTCCAGGTCCTAAGCATCCAGGGAAGGATCTCAATGTATTCATGCGGCCCTTAATTGACGAGCTGAAACAGTTGTGGCGAGGGGAAAAGGCATACGATAGCGTTGCTGGTAGAGAATTTACCTTACGAGCCGCATACCTGTGGTCGGTCCATGATTTGTTGGCATATGGCATTTGAGCCGGCTGGTGTGTTCATGGTCGCCTGTGTTGTCCGCTTTGTATGGTCGACTCGATGCATTCAAAGCTCACGACGGTAAAAGATCACATTCTTCGATTGCCATAGACAGTGGCTTCCGGCGAGGCACCCTTTCAGGAACGATGCCAAAGCATTTCGAAAAGGAAAGAAAGTTAAAAAAGGACCGCCGAAGCGACTCACAGGAGAGGAGATAGCTGAATGGCATAGTCGGCTTGAACGATCTACTAAGTGGGTTTCATCGGCTATGGAAAGGAGCACAACCGACTCATATTTCTTTTCTTTGGGAGCTGCCTTACGCGAAAGCTTTGATTCTACCGATAACATAGATTTGATGCACCAAGAGCGCAATGTGGCGTAAAGCATCATAAGCATGGTGTTTGATGTAACGGACAAAACAAAGGATAACGTGAGTGCTAGGAAAGACATGGGTGATCATTGTGCTAGGCCGTGGCTCGAGGTTAAAGTTGGTTTAAATGGAAATGAGAGCCGGCCACGAGCTCCATACTGTGTGAAGCCAGAAGACCGTAAACAGATTTTGAGGTGGATGAAAACTCTAAAATTTCCCGATCGCTATGCATCTAACATAAAACGGTCAGGAATGTCAAGACCGTAAGCTAAACGGGCTAAAGAGTCATGATTACCATATTATCATGGAAAGACTTTGTTCCGGTAATGTTTCGTGGCTATTTTGATAATGAGTTGTGGAGGATGTTAGCCGAGCTCAGCTACTTCTATAGGCAGATATGCGCTAAGGAAATCTCGAAGACGTTGATGCAGAAGTTAGAGAAGGGAATTCCTTTGTTTGTATGCAAGATGGAAAAACTTTCCCACCTGGTTTTATGAATGTGATGCAACATGTCTTTGGTGCATCCGCCTTGGGAAGCGATGGTTGGAGGTCCTGCAGATTCAGATGGATGTATAGTCGAAAGGAGTTGAAAAAGCTTAGAGCTACAAAGGCGCAACAAGGCAAGGGTAGAGGGTGTATCGCAGAGGCTTATGCAAGTAAAGAGATCACAAACTTCTCAACAAAGTATTTTGCGTCAAGCACAACGTGAGTGCCCCTACGAAGTCAGATCGTGTCGCGGAAGAAGAACCGCAGCGAACTTAAGCTTTTTCAATGCAAGGGTCAACTTGTTGGGTCGTATAATCGCACACCATGTTGAGTATGAGGAGTGGAACTCGCCATGCTTTACATGTTCAAGAATATGGTAGAAGTTGAAAAATATTTTGAGTAAGTGACTTTCCTAATTATGTTTTCAATATTTCAATGTAGTGTCCTTTTAACCCGAGAATAAATGACGCAGAGTGTTTGACAAAGAAAATTGAAGTCAACTCGACAACCCACAAGTAAGCAATTGGATAACCTACGCCGTGATGGGTTGAAAGGCGCCCAAGCTTCAGGCAATGGTTCCACAAGATGTAATTTGACTATTTATTCAATTTTTTAAAATGAATTGTTGTAGTAACTTAATATTAGACTAACAAAGATGCATATTGCTATATAGTGTATGCGTGATGCCTCCGCCCCGAGGATGTCCGACAGCTCTCACATGGTGATGTGACGGCAAGGAGCTATAGTCGCTATGATGTGAACGGGTTCCATTTTCAACAAATAAATTAGAGGCTAGCCGTCCACTTTATGCCACTTCAAACAATGGAGTAGTCACAACGCTGCTCGATTCCAGCGGTGATATATTAGACTACTACGGTGTTGTACAAAACATAATTGAGTATACCTTTGGGGGTGCCAAAGAACTGAAGGTTGTGTTTTTTGATTGCCATTGGTTCGATCCACACAACGGCACACGTGCCGATGACTTTGGGATGGTGGAGGTGAAGCACGTCATGCTTCAGGCCACATCAATAACATTGTGCTTGCACATCAAAGTTGAGCAGTGTACTACCCGAGCTATCCTCACCGTAGCTTGAAGGCTTGGTGGGTTATATTTAAAGTTAACCCTGAAGTATATCCTCCTGGGGATGTTTCGTACGTGCAAAGCAACGTAGAAGATGATGTGGGTGATGTATATCAAGAAGAAGCTATGGGGGATTCTTTCCTTGTCTCCGACGGGGCAGGACTCGATCAATTACCTACCGATGCCACAGACGTAATAACAGATGAACCAGGCCCTTCACGGATACGCCGTAAAAAGTCAGTAAGGATTGCACGTCTTCAAGCACGTCTCAATGAAATGCGAGTCGCAGAAGCAGATTCTGACGCCGACGACTTTTGATATGTAAAATTTGTAAGATGTGCTTGATGAGTGGAAGTGGAATGACCTGTTTGATATCAGATGTTCTATTACAATTAATGGTACATGAGGAAGCGCAATTTTGGTCACGGTCACAAGAAGCGTCTCTTTTGTCTTAAGAGTGCCACTAGTTTATTCGCTTTATTATGGTAATTTCTCCTTTATTTGTTTCAATTTGTACTTTTGCACTAATTTTTGAAGATATTTTGTGTTTTTGGGTTTTAGAACCTTTTTCACATATTATGTCATTAATTGTTCATGGACTCGTCTGCTGTCTGCAGTTGAAGTCAAGAAAAGCAAGACGGAAACATCGTGGAAAGTGGCATCAAGAAGTTGCCAGCTTTGGATCAATAGGAGAAACATCTTCCATTGCATCATCTCAAGCTAGGTATGCACATTTCAGATCTTAAAGAGAAGCACGGTGCATGATATGTATGCTTGAGTGCTTGTCTCAGATGTATCTTCTGCACGGTGAAAGTGGTGATATTGAATGTACGTAAATGACATATATAGCCCGCTTCATAACTCGTTTTACCGTGATAATGTTTTCTATATTGAAACAGAGAGGTTCTCATATTGTCACATAACTATGTAAATAAAATATTGTTAATCTTCAACATGAATAGGATCCGGTTTGCTAACACTCAATCTGCTATTTCTTTATGAATGTCATGCCGGGTTTGCAAGAATTCTCAATTAATGCAACTCCTCATCGGTACTCAAATGCATGTTTTTTTATAAAAGAACATGCTTAGTATGAGTTGGTCAATCTAGAAAATGTCAAGTTCCGGATAGACAGACAGTAAATGTATTTGTTGGGCAATGCCCCTCTATGCTGCATGATCTGAATTTGCCATGTCAATGCCATGCTGAGAAGAATGTCATAGTTGAAGTCTATTTCCTTGACAATATCTTGTTGCAAGTAATTGGTAACTACAGAATAAATTGTCAAATTATCAAACCTGGTGTGGTTGATGATACCAAGTAAAGGACAATAACAACTATTTTTACAAGTTATTGTTGTCTCATTCATTTTTGCAAGTTATTGAAAATTATTTGTAGACCTGTGTACTAACTCTTGTCAAATTTGAACAGATGAGTATGTTCAGGCATCAGGTTGACAAGCTTAAAGGCAAGTTCAGCGGGTCGTCCTCCAAAAGGTCGAGGAGCAGGGGTTCCGATGCTCAGGACTCGACGGCCGGCAGCGCCATGTTTGCTGGGGCTGCGCATATTAGACAGCGGCAGGAGCAGCTCCAGAGGTGCTTCGATGAGCAGGCACGAGAACAGCTGGGGGAGCAGCCACAGCAGGACGAGGGGCAGGTGGGGGTTCAGGACGAGGGGCAGGTGGGGGTTCAGGACGAGGATGAGGACTTGGGCGAGGCGGACGACGAGGAGGACGTTGGGGGTGGTGGCGGTGGGACGACAGATGCAGACGCCGAGGCCGAGGCAAGAAGAGAGATGGAGTTGGCGGCGACCTTAGAGCCAGTTGAGGACGGCGGGACTTGTTCGGGTACCATCAGGTATATGCGTAGTATTGGATTAGCATTTAATATCCATATTTACATTGTAATGTCTATGAACTAATGATTTGCATTTCAGGTTTCGTAAAAGCGTCTCAGTTCGTCCGAGATGCAACCCGGCCGATAGGAGGTTGATAGAGCTACACGGGAGCAGGTAACAGTTATATCTTTCATGTTTTTTCTTTAAGCATGAGCTAAGTGACAACTTATTGTTTTCATGCATCTTTGTCTTGTATTTTGTTATAGGCACTGGAAAGAGCCGGGTTGGATCGAGGGCCACATTACAAAGGTTAACGCCGGTTGGAGCCCTTGGTCGCTACTACTACCCCGCATGGTTGAGTCAGCAGGATAGATTCGCGCCCACAACCGAAGCACTGGCGCTGAAGAATAACGTGGAAGGAAACGAAGAAAACTAAACATGTCGTATGCAATGCGGGCTGGCTTCGGGTGAGTTTTGCGTTACGATTTACTCTATTTGAGTATTGCTTTAAATGCAAATACAATTTGACAATGTGTAATCTATGCAGGAGAGGTTCCGGATTGAGAACGAAGACGATTACAACACTGTGAAGAAGGCCAAAAGCGTCTTCAATAGGGCGGCACAAAAGGTTATCGGAGATTCGTTCAGCAATGCACGGATTCAAGCCGTCATCCATTTTTACAAGAGGGTGAAGAAGGTGAACATGAGAAGACCAAAGGCGAGGAGGATACACCTGACAGAACAAGAGTATCTCCAGAGCTCGGTAGATTGGATAATGAAGGACATGGAGGCTTGGAGGTGGATGTGCCGGTACTGGGCGTCGGTGGATTTTCAAGAAAAATCAAATAGAAATCGAGGGAACAGAAGAAGTAGAATGGGGAAGCACAAGTACGGCGCAGACGGACACATTGGCCTAGAGCAACGCATGGTAAGTATCGGTATTACAATTGTTAGTGAATTTATCACTATGTTTCTAACTTTGCACCGTAGGAGGCTGAAAGTGGGAGTACTCCGCTTTTGTCAAGTTTACATCCGGGGCACCAAGGCGAGGATCCACAGAACCCGGATGCTTTGTGCGCATTTACCAAAGCTATCGCGAGGATGGTAAGTATAAATGACACAATATGTTTGTGCAAATTTACATCCGGAGCACCAATATGCTGCTTTTGCGACGCTATATGCGTAAGAAATGACACAACGTCATGGGCCGGAGTTTGATTGGAGGGGCACGGCCGATGTGGAAGCGTTGTACCACGCCGGAGGGGGCCTAAAGCATGGGAGGTTCGTTAATAAAACTGATTTTTATTGTTTTCGCTTACTTAATAACAAAAATGTTGCATGGTCACATTTTAGTATATATCGCTTGTAGGTGGGCCATGGGGACGGAGTTGTGGATCGCGATCGCCGCCCACGAGGCTCGACTTCACACAGGGAGTACCGCTTGCTCGCCGAGGACCACACGGAAGCACAAGCGTAGGAGGATGCTCGTGCTGCGAGAGGAGGCTCGCAAGCGAGATGAGGCTCGCAAGCGAGAGGTCTCTCGCAAGCTTAAGAGGTCTCGTATACATGACAATGTATCTGCAGTAAAATCTCAACTTTAAACAAATCGCTCAATTGTACATTTGTGATTAAAATCTAACAAACAATCTATATGCAAAGAATCGTCACAATCTCTTGGATCTCTTGGACCTAACGTGCTGCTTTCGCCCTCCTGTTATGGCCTGTAAAGATACTTGAGTTCATTACTCTCTAATTTACTTAGCTCAGAAAATCACATTCCGCACATTTGCACCACCACCACAAGGAGAAGCATCACTCATCGGGATGCGTGCACCACCCTAGGAGATGCACCTCAAAGTTATATGAAATTGTCACATGCATTCTTTATCTTTAAAAACTCTATTCTCAGATACTTTATATCACAAACTATGATCCACAGAGCTCCCGGCCTCCTCGTCCTTTCTACATGTTCACTCCACAGATGCAAACCACCTTCAGAGGAGAGGCACCACAGTAAAGACGGATCGGTTCAATTCGTTATTCAAAATTTGAACTAATGATTTATATGTCGATAATGTACTGTCTATGCCTTACAGGCTCCCACCTCCAAACCCGTTCTACATGTACCCACCACCTATGGCGTGCCAAGGAATGCCTATGTACTTCAACTCTGTGGCCCTGCAGCCACCTCAGATGACACCTCGAGCGACACCACGTATTTGTTTATTCAACGATGCTTAGGTATGGTATGAATATCAAACATCCACATCATTACTTTTTTTAAAAGATACTTCATTTGTACTGTTAACCTGCACTCAACATGTCCACCCATTTCCACTATAATTGGAACAAGTTACTCATATCTCTATGACAAAGCATATATATATCATTACTAATGATAGTTAACAGATTCAGTAAAATGCTACATGTTCAAAATTCGTGAACAAAGGTATGTGTGTTCAATTTCCTAAATTTGACATCTAAAATTTTAACAATATAATTGATAGCGTAAATTCAACGTGACCGACCATCTTGTCCAATGTCAAGTGGAGATTCTTCTATCATAGCTACAGCTCCTCATTGTTTTCCTCATAGGTATCACATTCTTGTACTTCCACTTTGCGCTTTTCCGGTCCAACATATACTTTCCCGATTCTCGAGCCATAAAATCATAGCAAAAAAGTTGTTCAAAATGGAAGAATTTACAGTTTAGTAGAGCGATAATTGAACTAACTTTAGTGAATAAAAAGTAAATGAAAGATCATATAATCATCACATACAAAATCCTCATTAGCACATTTCACAAAATTCATGCTCACTCGTGGTGACATGTGACAACATTTGGTGTTGCTATTGGAATTGAAGGACAACAAGGATAATATTGGGGTAATATTGAAATAATATTGCATGTAATACAAACAGAAAGTGATCTCAAACAAGAAACTCAGATATAGAATATTAGAAAGCATATTGAAATGCTCTTTCATCATCCTATACAAAACATCCAGGGCATTCATTACAAAATACATAAATTTCAAGACAAGAGACTTCTAAATTTTACTCCCAACATTTCACAATGTCTATCCATTGTCTTAGGAAGTAGAAGTGTCACTTCACAATGTTTATGCATTGAGGAATCAAGACTGCAGCTTATTGCAATATTTCCACTCTCTACCCCTACTTTAATATTTCCACTCTCTACCCCTACTTTAATGTCGCACCAACAAATCAAGATGACTAGTTAACTAATGAACAAAAAGGTTGATCGGGTACTTCTCCAGCCCATTCTCATAATCAGGACATTGCAAACTAATAAAGCAAATTGAACTCAAGACTACATTTCGTGCAGGGCAATTGCCTCGTAAATAGAGATGGTTTTGTAGTTAGTTTTGATGATTTTGGTGTGATTCTATTGTTGGTTTTGTTGCTTTAGCTCATCATCGGAAGAAACTATTTCTACATGTTGTATTTTTCTTCTTCCTCCTTGATGAAATCAATACCACCATATTACCTCATGGTGCTGTTTAAAGGATGGGTCAATCACAAAAACAGATAACATTTTTCTTATTCCAAACAGACAACAAAGAGGTTGAACGAGGAATGGGCCTCTTGCAAATAAACTCATCCGCTTTATTTAATCGCAAAAGAAACACGGAGACAAGAAAAAAATTGTCCCAACATGTAAAACAAAGTGGTTGAACTCACAACCTGGTGCTATATGGCAGCTTAAATATTAACAAACCATCCAATTAACATGTAATAGTAGCTATTGTTTTAAGGGTGAACGTAGTTATCACATTAGTGGCGATTAATGGCATGTTGCTCTGTGGGTCCCTTGGAAATATTGGTACAAACTACATAACATGGATATTTAGTAAATCTTTTCAGCAGAAAGATCATAATCATATACACTTCCATCCCAATCACCAAAGTTGTGTCGATCATTACTATGCCTTAATAAAAATAATTGCAAGGTACACTTTGAGTCAATCAAGCTAATAAAACACCATGTTCTCGTGATACTCTATGAATGAAGCCAGTGGTTAAAATTGCTTATATATATAGATTAGATTGGTTTGTTAATTTAGATAGCTTGTGTCCTTAATTGCTATCGACTATAGAACCTACCATTGAATACTAGTGCATCATTTTCCTTCATATAGATTGTTGCCATCGGTTCTATTGAATGCTTAAAAGATTAATCTTGAACTTGCAGGTTTTCGGTCACGCCCAAAGACGCATTAACGCATTTACATCGAGAAGACATCTTGAACAAATACGGTGGTGGTGGTAGCACCCACAACTCCAACAACCCCGAGGCATGAATTCCATTGTGAGCTCGATTGGTGTATGACTGTTGTACTTTATGACTTGTTGTGATGGATACCTTGTGAACGACTTATTGTGATGGACCGAAATTTTGTTGTGATGTATGACTTGTTGTGGTGTATGACTTGTTGTGATGACTTGTTGTGATGGATACCGCTGGCAGTAAGGATCTGCTAGAATGTCTCCTTCTGGTTTCTTGTGAGATTGATATATATATTATAACTGCAAATGTTTTTTTGTCTCACGAGTGGATGTCCTATTTACTAGAGAGGTCATGCTTAAATTTTGTACATTTCGGTGACTTAGTATGAGTATGGAATTTTGTATTTTGAGTGTTATGTGGCATGTCTTGTATTTTGCTGCTAATCCACGAGATGACGCAAGTCTTGCAAACAATTTGGTGTGAGTGGGTAGAGATGGAGCCGAGGCACAACAATTTTGATAAGGCAATTGAGCTGATGAGGCAAGTAACAAATGAGCCCTCTGTCGAGGTTAAGAGGCGAGGTATAATTTGTTTTGTTCAGCTTGTGTTAATTTCTTGTGTATTTTACTTAATCATTTTTTTTTCTCGACAATATGTTTTGTGCAAATGCACGATGGGAACAAACCTGTACAAATGAAATTACATAAATCTTTGAAATTATGGAGTTTCTATGTGGATTTGGAGGAGAGCCTTGGGACCTTGGAATCAACCCGTCTTTGTTTATGAGAGAATATTGATTTATTTAATTGCCACTCCGCAAATAATTCTCAATTATGCATATCTTCTTGAGGTAGGATCTTTTCCAAAAGTCCATACATTTGAAGCTTCAAGTAACTTTTTCTTTATGCATCTACTAATATGGCGCTTATTTGCTTTTTTCCTCCACAGAGCACAAGTACTTTGAAGATGCATTTAAAGTGTATGAAAGAGGTGTCAAGATATTCAAGTATCCCCATGTAAAGGATATTTGGGTGACCTACCTCAGAAAGTTTGTACGGAGGTATCAGAGGAGCAAGCTAGAACGGGCAAGAGAGCTGTTCAATGAAGCTGTCCAACACGTAAGTAAGATCTCACGCCCCTGTTTTGATCCGTCACCAGATGACAAATACATCTATTGATTCCATAGTATTGTTTTAAAAATTGGTATTGATAATCATAACTTGGTGGTATCTTCTTCTTTGCCAAAAGCATCCTCATGATACCAGTTTACAGCCAGTTTGTATTTGGAGGTAAGGCCTATGATTGTATGTCCACTAGAAGAGGCATACTTGCAATCTAGGCTAGTTTTCATGGCTCAACATGAAAGAAAAGGAATTAAGCAAGGAAGGCTACCAATTGATGACTGATTTTATTGGATGGGTACAACAGACCCCACAGAACTCTCCTACCTAATGAAGTTTGTGTGATCTCGTAAGTGACAAAGATACTCTTTTGAATCTGCATGCACTTGGAATGCTTTTTTTGTATGTCTCAATGATCCAAAATTTAGTAGCCAGCATTTAGTAGTTTCAAGTACTCGCTATTACATCCGGGCAATCGACTGTGTTTATTGTTAAAAAAAGAATATCGAGAATGTAGCAACATCATTGATCTGAATTCTTAAAAAAAGAATAACTGACTGCGGGACAATAGTTATGTTGATTACTTGGCTGAACATCTTCTATCTTACAGGGTAATGCACCTAAAGATGCTGGAAGAGTAGAAGAGGCAACTAATTGCTTCCGAGTATGTTATAATTCTTTGCTGTAACTTTTTATACTTTGTTCCATTTCTAATCTATCCAAATTGCCTCTGCGGCAAATATGCCTTGTGTTGCGTGCAAACCATCCTCAAGCTCTTACAAACCTAGGAAACATCCACATGGAATGGTAGGATTCTCGTACTTTTTTTTATGTTTAATACCGACAACTTTGAGCTATAGCTTTTTCATATGTAAACCAAAATAAATCGCAAGAACATGATAAGTCTTCTGCTTCATTTTACAAGGCAGCAATTGTCGTTACATCCGGGTTGTCTTCTCCACTCAACAATTTGGTTGTGATATACAAGCAACAGTAATCGCTTGAAAATTTTATTATTTATATAATTTTGTAGAGGATTATGCGTATTGCTTTGGTTGTTTGGGCTCTCCTTCCCATGCGTAATTTTCTACTCATGGTTTAGTTATAATTTGCACTGACCATATATACCCTATTTTTGCTAATATTGTTCTTTGTGTGCATCGTGAAATTATGATCGATGTTGTTGCATGTTACAATCAAGTACTTCAGATAGATCCCATCAAAATGATGCTCTAGTTAATAGATTGCCCTCTGTAGTGGACATCAAGAAGCAACTATAATTAGCTATAAACAAGCTCTTCGCTCAAGGCCCCGATTTTCCGTATAACATGCAACCTTCTGCATACTTTATAGGTAAGATTCCACATAATTGTCTATGTGTGCAATCACAACATATATAAATAAATTATACACTCTCCACGTGTTATTCTGAAGTATGGATCATGAGAGTCCTTACTCCTTAGCTTATTTCTTGGAACTAACATACACTATACTTTTTTGCTATGTGCTTATTTTTATCATGTAAAAGTTGGCATGAAAATCCATGTTAGTTTTTGCATATTTCATATTTGATATGCCCTGCCGCCACCATCGCAAGTTCTATTTATGTACAATTACAGCTATGTGCAATGACATGAAGAAACAGTTAAGGATTTCCCTGTTTTGCAAAGATCCTTTTTAGATATGTTGGGCTCCTGCAATCACTGAATAATATGCATCTCTTGTGAATATTACAGATATGTGAGTAGTGATTTTGGTAATCATCCTCTTTCCCATCTCATGGGTTCAGTATTTGGACTGCATGACCGTGACAACGTTGAGGTCGCTCAGCTTTCCTTTTTACTTTCTACACTTGTTTTGTTTTATTCTATCAACAACTTATAAATTGGGTGACAGGTTTTTCGCTATGCGTTGAGTCAAAACGATGGTAGAATGGAGACAACAGATTCATTCGAGGCGAGCATTTCATTGATGCGCCTACCATGTCATCTGATGTGATTGCCAAAATGATAAATGAAGACAAAATACAAATTTTAATCAATCTTAATGGCTACACAAAGGTAATGGTTACACTTTTCCTTTCAATAGCACTTTATTTTTGTTGTCTGTTCATTTCGCCTAATGGCAACCTCCCCGCTATTGCTCGATTTTTGTCCATTCCATTTTCTCGCAATGGCATTTTCCTGCACGTATCATGTAGTCATATTGGTGGAGCATCTTCTATACTAGAAGTTGCTAGGCGCTAGCATCAAGTACCTTCTTGAAGAGGCCATGGTTTGTAATCAGTAATCCGTCCCAAATTTAGTGGTGTGCTCGGTGAAGCACTCGATATAGCTGCTCGATGGAGTGGTGATGTTGTGAGTTTTTCGTTTCATATATATTTTTCTTGTTTTCTGAGGTTACAGTTATATCCCATGTGTTGTCTCTTTAGCAAGTGGTTGACATATTTGTATAAAGAATTTTACACCTGTTTGGCACTTGTTTAGTAGAATTCAGGTGTGATTCTTCCTGACTCTAGTTATATATTCCAAGTGAGGTTCTTTATCTCTTTTTTTAAATGATTAGTTGTCAACTGTCTCTGCATTGATTTACTAACCGTTCTTTTGTATTTTCAATACCCAGATTACTATGGAAAAATCAGTTCTAGAGCAGGCTAATAGCAAGTATGAGCTTCGAGGAGAGTATGTGTTTACGGGAACTCGTGATAGACTTCCTATGGAAAGTCAAGGTAATGGGTTCGTAGAGAAAGTAATGGGAGGGCATCTTGGTAGCATTATGGCTTCGATGGGCAGATGGCGGATGAGACTTGAAGTTCCCAATGCTGAAGTAGCTGAAATGCTTCCCTTGGCAAGACTTCTTTCACGAAGTACAGATCCAGCTATTCATTCTAGATCAAAGGTTCAATTTTGGTCCTGCATTTGTTAGTCCCTTTTTCTTTTCCTTGGGTTGGACAAAATATTTGGTAGTATTTATGGTCTGTTTGATGGCAGAGAGCCATTTGACAACTTACTGTTTCTAGACAAAATAAAGCATGCCTCTTTGAATGTGTATGATCCTGATCATTTTCTATGTCAATTGTTGCTCTCAAAAATTTGGAGAACGAGAGCATGCATGCATTTAATATTTGTGTTGATTTCTAGTTCTGTATGGACTCCACTTTGTACTCCCTTTCCATTTTCCTCTTACTATCTCTATTCCCTGCCCAAGCAGTTAAATGCCATAGGCAGGCCTGATGAAAAATTTTCCATAGAAGTGAACGGGCCATTGTTTTTTGGTACAAATGAGGCCATTCAAGATTTAAGGCTTTTGTCAATTTTCCTCCAAAAGGGGCAGCTGAGGTCTAATATCTGTTATCATCCTGAAAATTTGACTAGTTTGGAGGTATTCTACTAGCTTGTTTGTATTTTGCTTGCTAAAGATCTTTTCTAGGAGGGGCTATTTTGATATTTAATATTCTTGATCCTTGTTCCTTCTTATAAAGGTTCGAATTTGCCACTTGATGAGCTGGAGTTTGCTTCATTGCGTGGATTTGTTCAGAAGGTAACATTGTCCCTTGATAAGAATATGGCCTATTGTGGTTTTTGTTTTTGTTTTTTTTTAGGTAATGCAATGACAGGTTTTGTACCATGGTCTTTCTATTACATTTGTCTGTAGCTCTCTTTATTTGATTCTACTGTGTCTCATGTACTTCTAATTATGCATGGTGCTTAGATTACATGCCCAAGTTTAGATACTTTTTTCATTGAGATTGCTACACTTTAAGTTTCCCAAGGGAGATTGTCTTATGCTATGTTGTGCTAGTTCAACTAACAGGATTAGACAGTCTAATCAAATGTTAAATTATGATGGTGTTAACAAAGTTTTTATACAGTTTGAGTTGAAACTGTGGCATGCTGTTATTTGCAAAGCTGCATTTTCCGGTTTTCTCGCTATTTAATGCTCGTTATTTGTTCATAAAATATGTACTGCTTTTGTAACATTTTTATATAACTTTTGTGGATATATATATTTTTTGTATTAATGTCTGTTAAATTGTGGGCCCATAGAATACCCAATTTAATTTAACAGCTAAATTCGTGGGTTTTATTTGGCCCACTAATTTAACTAAATTGTGGTTCTTTATCGCCCACTAATTTAACAGCTAAATTGTGGGTTTTATTTGGCCCACTAATTTAAATAAATTGTGTTTTTCTCGCCCACAAATTTAGTTAAATTGTGGGTTTTAAATTGTGGTTTTTTCGACCTACTAATTTAAATAAATTGTCGACTTTTGTTGGCTCATTTAATTTAAATAAATTGTGAGCATCTGTTAACCCATGAATTTAAATAAATTAAATGGGTTTGTTGGGACCCACGAATTTAAAAGTTAAATTGTGGGTATTAAGAACTCCACTAATTTAATTTAAATTGTAGTGCTCAACGAATTTAATTGATTAAATTAAATCGAGTTAAATTCGTGAACTAAATTCGATGGTATGCTCACGAATTTAACATAAATTCGTGGGTTTTGGCCTAAATTCGTGGGTTTTTGGCCCACGAATTTTTCCCTGTTCCTTGTAGTGGCAGATAGCCATGATCAGGGAAAGGTTGAAAATTGCACAATCAAGACAAAAGAGTTACGCTGATAATCGCCGCAGGGATTTGAGCTTTGAGCCTGAAGATTTTGTGTATCTCAGAGTTACCCCACTCAAAGGAGTTAAGAGGTTCCACACCAAAGGGAAGTTAGCACCGAGATATGTTGGGCCATTCAAGATTCTAAATCGAAGAGGTGAAGTAGCGTATCAGCTGGAGTTACCGTAGTCTCTAGCAGGTGTGCATGATGTGTTCCATGTGTCACAATTAAAGAAATGTCTCCGAGTGCCAGAAGAGCAGATGCCATTAGAGTCGGTCGAACTGCAGGAGGATTTGACTTATAAGGAGTACCCAGTGAAAATCTTGGACGCCAGAGATCGAGAAACAAGAAATAAATCGACCCGCTTCTGCAGAGTTCAGTGGAGTAATCATTCCGAGAGCGAAGCAACCTGGGAGCGTGAAGAAGACCTGAAGAAGGAATTTCCCAACCTATTCCTTAGTCAGCCTTAAATCTTGGGGTCGAGATTCCGTTAAGGGGGGAGATTTGTAACACCCCAATTTTTTTCTTTTCTTGCATTTAAATGGTATTTTGAATTTTTGGGAATTTCTGGAATTTATTTGGATTTATTTGGATTTATTTGAATTAAACCATTTAACAAATTAATTAAATAATAGAAAAGTTAAAATAAAATTTTGCTGAAAATATTTTATTTGAGTCACAAATGTCCTAAAATATTTATGAGAATTTTTCCAGAATTTTTCTGATATTTTTAATGCCCCAAATAAATTATTTGAATTTCGGGAATTATTTTTAATCAAAAAGAATTAAAAATCCGGATGAACAAGATCGGGCCGAGCATCGCGCGCCTGCCCGAAAAACCCTAACTCCGTCGCTGTTTGATCCGGATCCGACGGCTCACGCGATGCCACGTTGCCCACCCCGAATCCTCGCCGGATTCCGCCGCCGCCGCCCGTGTGGGCCTCGGTCTCCGCGCTTTTCACGCAAGCCGAGGGCACTATTTAAGGCGCCGCCACCCGCAGTGCTCCTCACTCGCCGCACTCCGTCTCAGACTCATCACGCCGCCGAGACGCCGCTGCTGCAGACGAGCTCGCCAAGTCCCGAAGCCTTCCGCCGAAGTTCTTGCGCCGTTCGCCGCCGCCGGCCACTCTCGCCATCGCCGTGCCACCACCGAACTCATCTTTTCGCCGTGTCGGGAAGCTACTTCTTCACGCCGAGGGCACGGAAACGTCGCACAAGACGCTTCGTCTCGCTCCGGCTGAATCAAGGCGCAAGCAACCTCGCCGGGTTTCACGAAGCCACCACAAGACGATCTCCATCCGATCACGAGGTGAGCCCACGCCGTCAGAAACAAAGGAACCCCATCTTCAACACTCCACCGTTAGATGCAACCGAGGGCCACCATTGTGCCACGCCGCCGCAGCATCGCGCGACGTGACGCCGACAAGGCGGACCACACGCCGCCGCCGACTGCACTATTCACGAGACATCGACAAAGACGGGCCCACTTGTCACCGCGACGCACCGCGGCGTAGACGCCACCGCGACGCCATGATGACGCCACGGTGGGACCCACTTGTCGCTGAGAGAGCCGAGTCGTGATGACGCCACGATGACGCCTTGCCGACGCCATCACGGAGCCGGTCGGTCGACGTCAAGAAGGCCACGTGTCACTCTCTGGTGGCGACACGGTCATAGATGACGCAATAATTAATTTCCCAAAAAGAAAATATTTATTTAATTCGGTATATTGGTTTTAAATATATTTTGAAACTTCAAATGCTTATAACTTTATGCTTTTAACTCGATTTGAGTGATTCTAATTTCTATAAATTTGTAAAATTGTGATCTTTCTGTTTATGAATTTTAATTGAATTTTTAGCACTGTTTGTCTACTGTTTATTTATTTATTGGTGTTTAATTGCGCTACGTGAGACGTTGAAGTGCGAAGGTTTCGAGGAGAAGTTTCGACCAGAGCAAGTTCAGAACCGTAACCAAAGACTTTTTGAAGGCAAGTTGTGTTTGATCATGTTGAACCTATTAGAGCAAATTATTTTGATTTAAACTATTGCATGCTAATTTGATAGAAAATGACTTTGAATAAGTCTGGGATTAGTTAAATGCCTAGTTGCTGTATGCCACCTTGTCATATATAATTGTAGGCCATGAATCCTTTGACACCCTAGGTTATGAATTAATAGTTGGACATTAATAATTTGCCAACATGGGTTGAGTAGACCGAAGTAGTGTGCTTAGCCCCGCCACGTGGACAATTCAAGATTTTGGAATACCAAAGTAAATATTGACTTAATGAGATATGGAACCTGTTTTGTGAATGAGACATGTATTATTGAGTTGATGATGGCACGTGGTGCAATGGTAAAGAACCGGGGTGGGAAAATGATTTAGACTGGGGCAAATGGCAAGATTGTTTCTGGTGGGCCAAGAGTGGCAACTGGGCGGTCGTATTTGGTTTTTATTGGACATGGATATTTGAGTTACACTTGGTTAGTCTTGCCTCGGTCAATTAAGGACCTAACCTTGCAAGCATTTGAACTGAGTCTGTCATACAACCACAAGCTCCGTGAATGGGACGGGCTTAGCTGAGTAAACCGGGAAATCTATTCTTTGGTACTGCTGTGGTGGTGTGAGGCCCGGAGAAGCGGAATGAGAACTCACATGGCGCAAGAGGGGGCCTGGTGTGGTAACCAGTCCCTCCAGTGTTGAAACCTTAGCGGGCAAGATCGGGTTTAGATGGAACTTTGGAAAGGCTTCGTTACGGTTATTTGCCTTGGTGGTATTTGACTGTATCTTGTGGGTAAAGTGTATAACCTCTCGCAGAGTGTACAACCTATTCAATAGCCGTGTTTCACGGTATTGAGCATCGCTTCGGTGATTACAAATAAGGGTTAGATTTTCATGAAAATGACTTGTTTATGGAAAATGCTTGGGTTGGTGATGATGAACTTGACTTAGGACAGAAAAATGATTTATGAATGAAATGTTTGTGAAAGTTATTATTCCTTCTATCGCTTTTATCGCTTTGCAATCTATTCTGCTTATCTTAAATGTTTGCATCGCTCATGAACCATAGCCTATCCTTGGTACTAAGCCTCGCATGTAGAATATTAGATTTGCATTTCTGTGCATGACTTGCTGAGTGCTCAAAGTACTCACCCCACAACAACACAACTTCAGTTGAAGAAGAAGCAACCCTTGCTCAGGAGGAGTATCAGGAGGAGCCGATTTAACTAGGAGCGAGCCCAATCGATTGTTCGTGGCAAATTGGTTGGTGCCACGAGTTTATTTTATTTCTGCTGCATTTGAATACTTTAATAAATCTTCACCCTGCGAGGCGTATCTTTGTAACTTGACCGTAAGGTCAATCAACTAGTTTGAGTATTTAATTAAAGTACTTATTATTTCCCTGGTTATGACTGTGATATGTACCGATGTTGAGACTGTGTGCACTAGCGTGATCCTAGACTAGTGCTGAATACACAGAGGGTCCGGATTTGCACATTCGGGTCCCGACAGTGTCCTTATGGTTTGATCAAAGCAAGACATACACATACCCTTTGCCCATCGGGCCCACCCAGGCATCCTGCCCTTGCCACTTGCTCCGACCCAAAATCATAACCACCCCAGTTGATTACCAAGCACCACGTGCCATCAACAATTCAATATCGTTGCGTGACATCCATTGCCAACACAACTCAATCTCATCGTGTGACCACACATAACACACAAATTCAAAACATTGTTCCATATTCCATTAATCAAGATTATTTATCAAAGATTGAAGTACATGTGATGACGTGGCATGGCTAAGCAATTCTATCCCGTTCTAACCAACCATGTTGATTTCATATTTAACCAACTATAATAAACCAACCTAGGGTGACAAGTGGATCATGGCATACAACTAGCAAGGTAGGGTGTAATTCAAAGGGTACGATAGCTAATCCCAAACTTATGTTGAAATCATTTATACACATAAAATAACAAGTGATAAGGTACATCAAAATAGCATGCAATCTAGTCTATGGGTGCAACATGATCAAAGCACAACTTGCCTTCGTTAAGCTCCTGGTATTGCTCCGAAGATTGCTCTTGAAATAATAATCCTTCTTCCGACATCTCGCTCAACTCAACGTCTACGCGAATCGAGAGAAATAGCAAATAAACACCAAGAACAAATAGCAAATGAACTCGAGAATTCAAATAAAATTCACCATTGGAAAGATCTCAATTTTACAAATGTTTCGGAATTTGAATCACCTTAATCGGAGTTAAAATGCAAAAGATATAGCATTTAAAAGTTTTGAAAATAACTAAACTCTGGAATTAGAAATTCTAAATCTTTCTGAATTATTTTTATAAAGAAAATCCGAATTTTCCGCCCGCTTGTACGGACAAAACGTGGCGAAATCTAGACTGATGAACTCAATCTAACGGTTACGGGTAAATCTACTACGTGGTTTAATATCAATCGTCCGACCTAAATCCAATGGTTGATATTTAATCTAAGACGCTTACCGATTCCGAAGCGACGTGAACAAATTCTGTACACTCGATTACGATCCGACGGCTGGTGAAGTTCCCGATCGGCGATGAAGCGACGGCTTGAACACTCGGCGAGTCCTTCTCTTTTCCTTCGATCGAGAATCCGGCGTCGGCGCGTCGCGCGAGAGTTCCTTCGATCGGCAACACGCGCCCACGATGTTCCCTTCGTGCGATGCCTGGCGACCACGCGTGGTCTTCTCGAGCTTTTCCCGAACACGCGCCCTTCGATCGTCGACACGCAGGCGACCTCCCGCTCAATTCCCTGGCGATGGCGCTTCGACAACTCACTCGATCTGATGGCCACGTTCCGGATGACGAGTCCTCAGGTACGGGCGGCTTTTTATAGCCTCATTACGCGTGTAAAGATGGAAGGCCAATCAAATCCGTGACCAAGACATACGGCGCGCGGTGGAATTTGGAAATCGACTCGAAGATGAAAACCGTTCGATCAGCAACGAGCAAACTCGATAGCTCTGAAACGCTACGATCTATCCTGCTCTTTCCAAAAACCATCGGACGCGATCTTAGCCCTTCCAAAATAACATGCCGAATTAAAGACAATCTAAGAAATTCTTTTGATTCATTTTGTGTAGTGAAATACTTCTGAAAATTTCCAAGAAAAATTCTCAAAAATATTTTGAGTTATCCCGAGCTTAAATAAAATATTTTCACAAAAACTTCGTTTTAACTTTATATAATTTTATAATTAACCTTTAACATAAAGAAATTTTCTTTAATTCAAATAATTCAAATAATTCTTAGAAAATCCAAATAAATCCAGAAAAATCATAAAAACATAAATTGCATTAAAATAATATTAATTAATTAAAAACTCAAAAATTGGGATGTTACAGTGCATGTTTTCTTGCTGCATACATGTGGAGTTTGATTTGTGTGAATTACTGTCCGGATATTCCAATTTGGCGTTGTTGTGGCTCTTTTGCTACTTGTTGCTAACTTGATTTTGGCAACAGATGGCGTGAGTCAAGACTGCTCCTCAAGCTCAACAGGATGCGAGGCCGCCGCCCACGGCTCCCAAGCGATCGAGATCCGACTCGGGGTCACTCCCGACCACCCGAGTCCTCGTGATCGCCAAAATCAGCACCACGCTCGCGTGGAGGAGGAACTTCCACCCCCTCTTACCATGGCTCAAGTCCTTGCTCTGATTGAGCAAAACCGGCAAGATCAAACCTTGATCCTGCAGCAGATCGCTCGTAACACCGCCTATGCCCCAGCCCCTTTTCGAGGAGCCGAGGGGGCGGGACATCACGTGACTAGCGGACTCGGCGAGTTCCTTCGCACAAAGCCGCCAACGTTCTCCCGTGCGACGGATCCACTCGAGGCCAACGATTAGCTTCGGACTATTGAGCGCAAGCTGGCCATCGCTCAGTGCCAGGACCATGAAAAGGTCCTCTTCGCTTCACATCAACTCGATGGTGCGACGTGTGCATGGTGGGACAGCTTTACCGCCATGCAGCCCGCCGATCATGTCATCATGTGGGCAGAGTTTCGCGCGGCTTTCCGCGAGGCTCAAGTTCCCACCGGCGTTATGGCAAGGAAGAAGCGTGAATTTCTTGCATTGAAGCAAGGTGGCAAGACCGTCATGGACTATCTTCACGAGTTCAATTACTTGGCTCGTTATGCCCCGGACGAAGTCTCCAACGATGAGCGCAAGCAAGAGCGCTTCATGGAGGGACTTTCGAAGGAGTTGCAGCTAGAGCTCATTGCTCACGACTTCTGAAATTTCCAGCACTTGGTCCACAAGGCCATAGTGGTGGAAGAGAAGTGGGGAAAATTGGAGGATTCGCGCAAGCGCAAACGAGCTGCACAAAATTCAGCAAGTGGCAACTTGCAACCACCGCACATGGTGCGCCCATCACTTCCAAGCTATCAAGCTCCTACGCCGCCAAGACCTCCAACATTCATTGCTCGCCCACCGCAGCCAAGTCTTCCACCAATTGTAGGTGGAAATCAGCAAGGAGCTAACACTCAAGCTCGCCCAATTCTTGTTTGCTTCCAGTGCAAACAGCTGGGGCACTTTGCACGTCAATGCCCATAAAAGAACCAAGCAACATCGGGGATTTGACCCGCTATTGCGCCGGGGGCAGCAGCACCTTCACCTCGACCAATGCCTCCAAAAACCGCACCAACCCCACCGCGTGGTCGCATCAACCATGTGACTGCCGAAGAAGCTCAGAATGCACCGGAGGTGGTATTGGGTACGCTTTCCGTCAACTCATACCCGACTACCGTATTATTCGATTCTGGAGCATCTCATTCATTTGTTAAAGAGAAGTTTGCTATGCATCATGAGTTCCCTATACAACCTATGCATCCACCACTTCTCATTAAAACCCTGGGATCGGAATTAAGGACCGATCGAATCTGCCGGGAAGTAAAGATTGAAGTCAATGGGGTAAAGTTCCTAGCTGATTTGATTGTAATTAAAACGGAGGGAATTGAAGTCATTCTTGGGATGGATTGGCTATCCAAGCACCAAGGATGCATCGATTGTGCAAGCAGATCTATTTCTCTTACCAACGCAAGTGGCAAACAAGTCGTGTTTGCGTCAAGTCCAGATTATGCTCACCTCTATGCCTTGAAGGGTGAGCCATTCTTTGGGATAAGTAATATACCAGTGGTATGTGATTACCCGGACGTATTTCCAGAAGAATTGCCGGGTATGCCACCCGACCGGGAGGTTGAGTTCGTCATTGAGCTTCTACCCGGAACGGCCCTGATATCAAAGCGACCTTGTCGTATGCCTCCAAATGAGTTGATTGAGTTAAAGAAGCAACTTACGGAGCTGCAAGAGAAGGGCTTCATTAGACCGAGCTCCTCACCTTGGGGATGCCCGGCGATATTTGTGAAGAAGAAGGATGATAGTTTGCGGATGTGTGTTGATTACCGTCCCCTGAATGCAGTCACGGTCAAGAATAAGTATCCACTTCCGCGGATCGATGATTTGTTTGACCAAATGATCGGAGCTCAGATCTCTCTAAGATTGACCTGAGATTAGGCTACCATCAAATCAAGATCAGATCGGGAGACATTCCAAAAACGGCATTCTCCACCCGTTATGGTCTATATGAGTATACCGTCATGTCTTTCGGTTTGACTAATGCACCGGCATACTTCATGAGCCTTATGAATTCGGTTTTCATGGAATATCTCGACAAGTTCGTTGTCATCTTCATCGATGATATTCTTATTTACTCCAAGTCCGAAGAGGAGCATGAAGTACACCTTCGGAAAGTCCTGTAAAAGCTGTGAGAGCACCAACTCTATGCAAAATTTAGCAAGTGCAAATTCTGGCTAAAGGAGGTTGCCTTCTTGGGCCATGTGCTATCGGAAGGCGGAGTTGCGGTTGACCCCAGCAAGATACAGACGGTACTTGATTGGGAGCAGCCTAAGAACATCACGGATGTTCGAAGTTTTCTCGGGTTCGCGGGTTATTACCGCCGATTCGTGGAGAACTTCTCCAAAATCGCGAAGCCACTGACCGAACTTTTGAAGAAGGAGAACAAGTTCGTATGGTCAGCAGAATGTGAGGAGAGTTTTCAATTGTTGAAAGATCGCTTAACCACTGCACCCGTCTTAGTCCTGCCGGATATTCACAAGGGCTTTGACATATATTGTGATGCATCCCGCCTCGGGCTGGGTTGTGTACTCGATCATGCATGGAGGCCGAGTTGTGGCCTACGCATCGAGGCAATTGAGACCTCATGAGATGAATTACCCCACCCATGATTTAGAGCTAGCAGCAGTGGTACATGCTCTAAAAATCTGGCGACATTTTCTCATCGGTAATCGTTGTGAAATCTACACCGATCACAAGAGCCTGAAGTATATTTTTACTCAAGCCGATTTGAACTTGAGGCAAAGGAGATGGCTTAAATTGATCAAAGATTATGATATGGGACTCCATTATCATCCAGGAAAGGCCAATATTGTTGCCGATGCTCTGAGCCGAAAGTCTCAATGCAATCGTCTTTCAGTAGAACCGGAATCGGACGCCATGTGCGCCGAGTTTCGAAAGCTCAATCTAGAAGTGGTTAAGGAGGGATCCCTTTCTGTCATGGAAGTTAAATCTAATCTCTTGGACCAAATCAAAGAGGCTCAAAAGACAGACAAGCACATAGCACTCATCCGAGCCCGCATCAAGCAAGGCAAGGCCAATTGTTTCACCGAGGACCCGCAAGGTGTCTTGTGGTTCGGCAAACGGTTAGTGGTGCCGAATTGTAAGGAGTTGAAGGCACTGATTCTTGATGAGGCTCATAATTCCACATTCTCTATTCATCCCGGGAGTACAAAAATGTATCAAGATCTTAAGCCAAGACTTTGGTGGACCCGGATGAAATGAGAGATTGCCCGGTATGTCGCCGAGTGCGACGTATGTCAGCGGGTGAAAGCCGACCATTTGCGTGCAGCAGGCACACTTCAACCATTGCCCATTCCTATGTGGAAGTGGGAAGAGATTGGTATGGATTTCATCACCGGGTTGCCCAAGACGCAAAAAAGTTTCGATTCCATATGGGTAATCGTTGACCGATTGACGAAGACTGCTCATTTTCTTCTTGTCAAGACGACGGATACAGTGAGCAAGTTAGCTGAGTTGTATCTTTATCGAATTGTGTCTCTTCATGGTGTTCCCAAAAGGATTGTCTCAGATCGGGTACCCGTTTATTCTCGATTTCGCAATGCCTCCACAAGGCCATGGGGACTCAACTCTCTTTCAGCACCGCTTATCATCTGCAGACGGATGGACAAGCTGAACGGGTGAACCAAATTCTTGAGGATATGCTTAGGGCTTGTGCCCTTACCTACGGCAAGAATTGGGAAAAATGCTTACCCTTCGCGGAGTTCTCCTACAATAACAGCTATCAAGCTAGTCTCCGAATGAGCCCATTCGAGGCTCTCTATGGGAGAGCATGCAGAACCCCACTTAACTGGTCTGAGTCTGGAGAGAGACCCCTCTTTGGTCCTGAACTAGTCACCGAAGCGGAAGAGCAAGTTCGATTTATTCGCGAACGGTTGCGGACCACGCAGTCTCATCAAAAGAGCTATGCTGATCGTCGCCGCCGTGAACTCAAATTTGAGGTTGGTGATTACGTTTATCTCAAGGTTTCACCAATGAAAGGTGTTCGTCGGTTTCAAGTGAAAGGAAAGCTAGCCCCTCGTTATATCGGACCTTTCCGGATTTTAGCAAGGCGAGGAGCGGTGGCGTATCAATTGGAGCTTCCCTCTTCACTAGCCGAGGTACATGATGTCTTTCATGTCTCTCAATTGAATAAATGCCTTCGTGTCCCAACTGAAGCCACCGAGTTAGGCGCTCTTGAATTATAGCCCGATCTATCTTACAAAGAGCATCCCATTTGTATTCTCGATGCGAGGGAGCGTGTTACTCGAAATCACACCATCAAATTCTTTAAGGTTCAATGGAGTAATCACACCCCTGATGAGGCCACATGAGAGCGGGAGGATCATCTTCGAGCCGAATACCCCTACCTCTTCAATGAAGCGGTGTAATCTCGAGGACGAGATTCTTTTAAGGGGGGAGGCTTGTAACAGCCCGATTTTCGCTAGTCCGGTAAGTGAGGCTTGTCATGCTTACGTCTTCCATAATGTTATTGCATCCTCATTTAATTATAATCATACAAGTGTTAGGACATTCACCTTGCATAAAGAGGAAGCAACAAAATCCTGAAAATCATTTTCCAAACTGCACACATGTTATTTTACCTTAGTCAATGACATGTGGGCCATATTCATAAGAGAGAGGAGAGTAGGCTGCACATACCTACCATATCAATTCTTACTTTACTCACCTCTACCCACCTACCTAACTAGTCTATGACACATGGGACCTACTTTGCATTGGAACTTGTGGGCTGCACATCCTCTCCATGCCTTTTCTCACTCCAACCACCCATACCCACTGTTCCACCTACCCTATGACATGTGGGATCTAGCCCCACATGTAAGGCATGAATGGGCAGCCATATATAAGTCTCTCCACATTGTTTTCTCCTCCCACACTGCCCATTTGTTCATCTCAATCCAAAAAAAAACAGCAAACACCTTTCTCCAACCCTTGCCATTTCTTCACCCTCAAATCTTCACAAGATTAAGGTTTGAGCTTGTGCATGCTATACCATCTTGTAGCCAAGATCAAGAGCTTCAAATCCATCCAAATGGATTCTTGAGGGACCAAGTTTTGGGTAAGTGGCAATCGTTTTCTTTCTACCCATGTTCTGAAATTTTGCTCCTTGTAACTCATTGCTATTTTCCCCATGGAATCCATCATCAAACCTTGATTCGGGTCGTGCATGTCACTTGGAAGTTTGAGGAGGAAGGTTAGACGTCGTTGCAAGCCCGAGCAAAGGAAGGCATTGTCGTCTACGTGAGCTAGGAGGAGGCGAACCGTGAAGAACCGACATTGTGACATTTTTCATCATCCACTCGCCGAAACCAACATCCATCAAGTGCACAAGCAACCCTAGAGTGGTAAGAATCTACCCTAGTTTATCCCTTTGAAACCCTAGCTCATTCCTTTGAAATGTAGATGAAAGTAGGCAAATAGCCGTTTTGAAACAGAGACGCCCAGCTCGGATAGTCCGAGGTTTAGCTCGGACATTTCGAACCATTCGGATACTCCGAACCACATTTCGGATAGTTCGAATGGGGCTGATATGGCTTGACCGAGAGGGTCTGCTCGGACATTCCGAGGTGACCACTCGGATAGTCCGAATCACCCGGATACTCCGAATGCAATTTCGGATAGTCCGAACATAATTCAATTTCAGACCGAGAGGGTCCGCTCGGACAGTCCGAAGTGACACTCGGATAGTCCGAACATAATTCAACTTCATACCGAGAGGGTCCACTCGGACAGTCCGAAGTGACACCCGAATACTCCGAACATAATTCGATAAAGGCCCTAAGACTTGAACTTTTGACGCAAAAACTCAATTAGTACTTGCATATTATGATTAGTATTACACCTCATGAGCATGTCATGCATCTTTTACTCATGTGCACTATTTGAATCCTTGTTTGGTGTTTATTGAATTGGATTTTCTCGTTAGGTGTTGACGTTTCGGAAGGCACTCCCGAGTACGACTACGCCTTCGAAGTCAAGAACGAGCAGCAAGGCACTACTTTAATCCTTGACCATGATTGCTCCTACTATTTGAAGTTTATGTTTTGGAATTATTTTATCAATTGCATGCTTACTTTCAACTACAATTATGATTGGGTAGAAAACTTAGCTATTACCACAATGTGATGTTATCCCCTTATCATGTTCTTTCCGTGTTCCATTGTCGCCGTAGGTGGTTGGTTTATTATTACTGTATATGGGTTCGTGCGAATTGCTTAGCCATGCTTAGAATATCGTTAGAAACCGCGATAGATGGACTTAGTCCATTGGTCGCAATGATTGAGAATTATTATGATGTTGATGGTTTCAAATGTTGGTTAATGATTAGAGATGTTGGTTAAGGACCCTAAGGATTAAATCCTAGTGACGTCTCTTTGAGTAACTATCGTGCAAACCACACGCCGTTTATGGGACCGGCGTAACCAAGTACTTATGTATGACTAGGTTATGTAAACCATGTGCACTCGGAATTCCTTAAGCTTAGTGGAGCGTCAAGGAATGACCGCCGTAATTCCTTGGGCTTAGTGGAGCGCCAAGGAATGTCCTCGGAGTCCCTCGAACTTTGTTGAGTTGGGGGTGTCCAACAACGGGTGTACTCCTTGATCCACACACACCGTTAATCGGGCACGGGATCGAGGGTCACAAATATCCGGATGGTTTAGATACACTACCATGCATATCGAAAATGGTTTGTCACGCTCACCTCTACCGACACATCAAAGGAAATGTGTTAATAGCTTGGCTTACGAGTGTGACGTGTCGTGTGGGTAAAGTCGTACCTCTGCAGAGTTTAAACTATTCGAATAGCCGCGTCCATGGTTAAGGACGATCACTCGAATTGTCAGTCACTGGGCGAGTATTAAGGACTTGGTAAGAATGGGATGGGAGTGGGAAAAGAGACACAAGTATTGGAGTACTTGTGTGTGTAGTCGAACATGAGCGATGGAACTCATGGTTCGGAGAATGCTTGAAGGCATGATATGAATGTGATTATGATGATGTTATATCATGTATTAGATCTTGCAAATGTTACGAAATGCAATTCTTTTCAATCTATACATGTTTACGATTTGCCTCAAATATTGCTTTATGCTGAAATTGCCATATTGCCTTCCTTTGATGTAGCAACCACATGTAGTTGGAAACCAGCATACAACTTATATTATTGTGCGAGTACACTTTCTTTGTACTCAATCGGATTGTCCACTTGCTGCAGGTGAGGATGAGGCACTGCCCGGGGACTTTTACCGGCGATTTCGACAATTCTAACGCTTAGTCGCCGTTTTGCCCAGCTTGGTTGCCCGAGGGTTTGGGGCATGCCATGCTGGCCCTTTTGTCGTTTATCTTATAATTTCCGCTGCTACTTGATGTAATAACTTTAAATATGTCGTTATGGACAGCAGTCCTACTTTTGGAATGTAATAACGTTTATGCTTTCGATAATTGTGTATGTGTTGTGATGTCAACTGTTGGATGAGAATGCTCGTGTTGGCGAACTATCCTGGGACCAACACGGGTATAATCGTGGAACGCCCGAGGTTCCCTTGATTCACTTGAGATGTACCGTGCATTTGAGTGAATCAGTGGAGTCCCGGGGACGGTTCCCCACATCCGCGAAGAAGCCCGAGAAGAAACCTGTCTCCTACACCACCTCCTGCGCATATAAACCCGACAAGAAGCTCGTCTCCTACACCATCTCCTACACATATAAGCCCCGGAAGAAGCCCGTCTCCTCCCAAGAAGGCGCTGACTCCTACACCACCTCTCACGCACCTAAGCGCCACAAGAAGCCTGTCTCCTCCCAAGAAGGTGCCGACCAAGGGAAACAAGCCAGCTCGGCCAACAGCTCCCAAGAAGACGGGGTCCTCCACCCAATCCAAGAAGCTGGGTCCACTTCCGAAGCTGCCATATGATATGACCGATGAGGAGACTAAGAAGATAGTAAAAGGCGAGGTAACTAAATTTCATAGACCCAAGTCACCAGAGAAGAAGGTTCAACCTGGCATAGAAGAATTTCACAAAGGCTTGATGATTATTAAAAATTTGAAGGATAAAAAAGAAATGCCTCACCAATCAAACTACGAGCGCACATTGAGTAAGGAATGCCCCAAGAACAAGATGTCAGCTGAGGGGAAGGGTAAGGAGATGCAACAATTCTGCGATGAAACTGGCCTTGATGCAAATCAAATATTAGGCACGGCAAAGATTGAGTTTGCCCAAGTAAGATGGCCATTTAAAATGGGCGGATCATTGGTCGGAGGAGCCGCCTGACTAATGACAAAGATGCGGCAATTTCATGAATGGTACTTGGACGCGACCAAGCATGGTCTACAGTTGTTCGCTGTCAAGTACAAGCAACAAGATTTTTTAACGGTGAAGGTGAATTTTTTGTCGAATGGGACTACATATATTATCTATACCAGAAAGACGCTCTCAGCGTGTCCTTGATGGGTTGCTGGACTCTGTAAGTGTCTTAATTATTTAAAAAAAACTATCGTGCACTCCCTTGTACTATACTAACTTGCAAGCCTAACTAATTTCTTATGTAGCATGGAGATACAAAGATGTCGAAGGGAACGTATTTTCGACGTAGGCTTCATGGACCCACTTGTTATCAACGAGACAACCATTAGAGACCACCCAAGCAATACAGAGACTAACGTATTCAATGCGCTAATGGGTCAAAAATTTAAGTCAAAGATATATCTAGCCTACTCATTTGAGTACGTGTTTTCGTACCACCTCGTTCTACTCCTTTTTCATAACACGATGTTAGAACTAATTAGTTGACATATCTATGTATAGTTTTCACTGGATTCTTCTTACGATCAAGCTAGATCGTAGCTCGATCACAATTATGGACTCGCAAAGGAGACCAGTTAAAAAGTATCAAAACTTTATCGACATGCTCAACCGGTATTAATTCTTGTTCCTTTCATTATCGTACAAGTTCTATTTCCTTCAATTTGAAACAAATTCTAATCATGTACAATTCATAATCACATGTGTAGTGCATTCGCACGGTTCTATGCTAAAAACAAGGGCGTATTCAAAGAGAAATTTGACATTACAATTGCCTCTCATGTACGTATATCATAATGCTAACTTTTTAGTTAGTTAACTTAATTTCCTTGCATCCATTTCACGCTTTCAACTTTTTCCACCACAGATCTTGAGTCAGCCACCGGGTAACAATTTATGCAGCTACTATGTATGTGAGTTTATGCACACCCAAACCGGAGCCGCCGACCGCATGCTAAAAGGCAACATGGGGGTGAGTAAATATAATTACTAGTTTTAATGATGTATAGGTACTCCTTATATCTTGTACAAATTCAAGTATTAATTAGTTAATGACTTAACGACAGGTGCCTCAATATTTGGCGGAACAAGGCTCGGAACTCTCGTCGGCACGAGTGAGAGCAATCCAAGAACAACTCGTCGGCTTTTATTTACGAAGAGGTCAGAATCCAAAAGGTGAGTTTCACTAACCAAATTTAAACAAGTGGGGCCCTTCGATATGACAGTGAACTATCGGGTTTACATCTACGGCTAGCAAGAGAGATGCGATAAAAGATCCCGATGAGCAAAAGTAAAAGAAATACTAAAGTTATAATTTGATATCAAAATTGGTTCTAATTGTATTTAACATATTTAAGCTAATGTTTAAATTCATATTTAAGAATTTGTGACTTTACATTAATTTAAATAATTGGTATTGCTCACTAATTTAATTAAATTGTGGGATTTAGTCTATTTTGCATTAAATTGTTAATATTTATGTTCAATCCTAATTTCAAAGTAGATGTCGAATTTGTTGTAACAATAATTCGTTTTGCTAATTTGCTTGAAGCGTAAGTTGTGAAATTAGACAAGATTAATCGCAGATTTTATGGCCCAATTTAGTATTAGCTCGATTTGTCCATAAAATTAAAGTCAAGAGTACATATGCATAGATTTACATCAGATGATGTGGTCCATTCAAATTTCAGAGGTTTGAGTTCATTGCAGTGCTGAGTGCCAATACATTGATTAAGGAAATCGGTTTGATTGAAGAGACAGAATAATCTTGGATCAATAAATCAGAAAACCCTTGAGAGAACGAAACAAGATTCACCAGTTCCGAGTCAAAAAAATTGCAATGCGCTATTGTAACGGGAAACAAAAATTTCGATTACATGTTATTTTACATCTGTAATTAATTGTTTTTTTGCATTAAATCATTAATTTGTTTAATCATGAAATTTAAATAAATTTCAAAAAATTTGGAAGTCAAAACTAAAATTTATATGATTTTCAAAGTAATTTAATTAGAATAATCATAATTTAATTTAAAAATGTATCGATACGGAATTTTCAAATATCATTAAATTTCGATATCGGTCGACGCCCGAAATATTGTTATCCGACATCACAATTACATCCGTTCCGCTTGTGCTCGTAAACGGGCATTTATCGCATTTTCCGCCTCTCGTCTACGTGCGAACGGCCTGCGACGTCGCAAGTTCAAGCTTCCGCAGCAAACCATTAGCCATCGCTACCATTCATCCGCCACGTTTATTTTCACGCCGAGAGCCACGAGTCGCAGATGTCCCCCCGCAAGCAGAATGCCAAGTGTTCACGCTTTTGGATCAATTGGTACCTTTGGCTCTAGCTTCTTTTTTGTAAGTGTGCGGCCAATTCGTTTTAGTGACCTCGTCACTCTCCTCCTTAGTCATATCATATGCCCTCTTTGGAGGTTCCTTTATCTTTGTCGATCGGCCGACTCGCCTTCTTGGGAGCAGTGGAGGAGCCTTTTCGCTATCGAGCTTCTTCCTTGGAGGAGATGGTGGAGGCGTGGTTTTCCTGGGGGGTTCTATTTTTGTTTGAGATGCTGGTGGTGGAGTAGGGCTTCTGCGTGGAGCGGGTGGAGGAGGCGTGCTCTGTTTTACCGGCGAGGCATTGCGTGGAGGTGACGTTGGAGGAGGCGTGGGTTGCCGTGGTGGAGATGACACGTCCACACCATCTGGAAATATGATGTACCGTTTGTGCCAGCGGATGATATTGTGGAGGGCCTGTCCAAGCTTGGTCACGTCGTCGCCTCCAGCAATATCGAGGTGAAGTTCTTCAAATCCGCTCAACACCTCCTCCACCGCGACCTTCGAGTAACCCAGGGGTATCTCGTTGCAGTGGAACATCTGGCTCGGCTCCACCGGATATGCCATGCCGTAAGCCACCTTGATGGAGAGGTTATGCGCATCAATATGTAGCTCACACTAGCGGCGAACCCTTATGTCATCCACGGGATAACGGGCCAGCAAGTTGTCCGCTTCAGGGCCCCGGTGGACGCGCGGAGGGGCTGATCATGGCGTCCGGCTGATTGCTCGGACCTAGTCCCTGAAGCTTGCTGAGGGCAATTTGTACTTGTTGCGCAACTATGTCACCGATGCTAACCTGGGTTGCTCTGAGCTCTTGTTCCAATTGGTACATTTTATATGATTCTTTTGTTCTACTTCTATACCTGGCCTCTGACGTATGTGCATCCTGATGAAACTGCATTTCCACTGCCAGATGCTTGCCCATACCTCGTGTCCGCCCCGTGCTTAGGGTTTTGAAGGGCATGTGTTAGCTCGTTATTCTCCCTATCTGTCACCAACGCACTCGCTCGAGACCGCCGACACCTTGTACAATCCTTTGACCAAACCTCTTGCACTCTGGTGCCATCACTAAGTTGTCGTCATCTGAAAGGCTCCCCGTGACCCATGAACCAATCAGCAAAGCGATCTTCCCACAAAGGTAGTGTTGTGACGCCCTTCGCCATTAATTCTTCTTCCGCTTCTCCCATTTCGCTGACAAATTTTGAGGTAATCACGGTGCCAAGATAGTGGTGGTATTTCTTCATCCGTGAATTGGCCTTGTTCTTTTGACTCGCGGCCTAGCCTTGAGCTGACAGCTTGTACTCCTCGAATGCTTCCCAGTGATCCGCCAGCTTAGAAAATTGGTTGAAGTCGGGTCTTTCTCCTTCTCGCACATACTTGCGGCCGAGAGACGCCTTCCACGCTGAAACATGGTTGCTATGTTCTTCAAAGTGAATTTCTTGGCCTTGTCTTCTAACCCTTGAGGAAATGTGAAATTTTCCTTAATATCTTCCCGAGCGTGTCCTTGGTAGCTTGAGGAACTTCGCCCATTTTACGATGCTAATTGGGACGTGATCCCTCACGTGGTAATCGCTTGCATGCGTTGTTGTACGCCCAAGCTAGCGAAAGAGGGCAACCGCATCCTTCGTTGTTAACGCTGGTAAACACGTGCTTTGTGGATGGCTTCTTGTTAGGTCCCCGATGCTTTGGATTGGTTGCTTGATGTACGGGGCTTGAAATACACAAACATATGTATAAACATGTTAGAGTGTATTATATTAATGAATTGCGATTAATTAACATGTCCACTGGGATTATATTCTTCTGGCTATACCTCATCCTCGTCGGTCTGTTGTTATCGACCCAGCTGCTCAGCGTCAATAGCTTCATCGGCCGTAAATTTCAATGGCCTCACCAGAACCAACATTAGCCTCGGTGGCAAAGAGATTAAGCGTCACCTTCGATGTTACCCAAATAGAATGGAGTCCAAAGAAGAACTGTTCTCCCTCATCGAAAGTAGGGTCACCACGTCCTGGTTGCGCCATCTATCCTAATTCCAGAAAAATGTTGATATAAATATCATATTACTTTAAAACAACCATATTACAGATTACAACACAAGCATAACTTCATTTCACAAATTCACAAATTACGTTCTTATACTTCAATTACGTTCTTCAAGTTGAATTTTCCTTCAAGCTTCTATTGTCATTTCTAATGTTTATGATGTCTTAAAAATCTAAATGGGCTATAGAATATGTTAATATATTTTCAAGCACATAAGTTATAGAATTTGATATTATAAACTTTAAAAGAACTCTAGCTGTCAAAATAAGCGGGCCATGTTGCTAGTTAACTATAATCAATGTTATCTCTCCCTTTTCTTATGCAGTCATGTCACCTTATTTTCCACACACTTTGGAAAAAATTGAGTGTCATAGAAGTTCTCTCATTTACGTCATCTTCAAATTCCTTTATCATGTTTCACCTTTATTTGTTGAACGTACAATCAGTAAATTAATTTATACAAATTCACTGCAATACATCTTAAATAGACAACCCAAATAAATCCATGACAAAGCAAGCACATAAGAAACATTGTAGTATATACAAACATGTATGAACATAAGAGCACAAAGATTAATCATACAAAGTTAACCTCAGAGGATCATTTCCAAGTCATATAAATTAAAATCCCTAGAATTTGTATAATTAATCACAGAAAGATGCACATACACATACTGAAACTTGAAACATTCAGTTAGCAACCATACAACCTCAAACTCAACCTCCTGCCACTTCATCACAACAGGAATTTCACCTCCTGCCACTTCTTCCTCACCCCTCATTCTTCCCCCTCCTGCCACTGGCGCCTAGACACTCCCTCCTTCTTCTTGCTCCAGACACTCCGCTCCTCAGGCATTTCGCCGAAAACCTTGCGGGCAGCGGGATTAGAGAGGGAGGAGGAGGGCGTGCGCAGCTATACCTCGGTCCTCCGAGGTGGAATGGCGGGGCGGCGTCGGCGCGGTGGCAGAGGAGGCGTCGGCGCGGTGGCGGAGGAGGCGCCAGGGGTGGATTGGCGGCGGTCAGAGAGACATAGGAGGCAGCGGTGCGGGTCTCGAGCGGGGACTTAGAAAATTTGGGGTGTGAGAAAAGGGCGGGGAGTATAAACTTTATACAGGGAATCCACTTCTACAAGCGGTTTGTATTAGTTTATCTAGGTCGATAACCTTCTGTGAAACCGCATTGAAAAAAGAACACAGCTTTGTGATTGTCCCCCGTACCCACTCGGGCAGTATGCCTCTCACAGCCACTGGGAGCAACTGAGTCATTAACAAAAGACAGTCATGGGATTTCATGTGTACAATTTTATTCTCTTTCGTGTTTATGAGTCTCTTACATTCGAGGAGTATCCGGAAGGGACCTTCACACTGTTTAGGAATTCTATCATGCTTTTTTTCTCTTCTTTGCTTAGAGTGTAGCTCGCAGGATGTAGGTAATGTTGTCCTTTCCCTTTTTTCGGATGTAGGTCGCTCCTCGCCCAAGAGTTTAAGGTCCTTCCGAGCTTGCGGTGTATCTTTCGATTTTCGACATATCTATCTAACCTAGCGTGTTCAAGCGGACATTCTTCGTGATGTGCATGAAGTCAAGTGAGTGATTTAACCTCCATGACTTCCCATTAAGACAAGTCCCAAAATATTGACTTCTTCTTCCACATGGGTGCCCGACCATCCTCATTACGCACATGTTTGCTTCTAGGACCCTTTCCAAATACTACTTTCAAATCCTTTACCATAGCAAACACCACGGGCCCACTACGATGCCGAGGCCTTGCACGAAGGTCCTGCAGTCTGCTAAATTTCCTACCTTTCTTCCAAGAACGGTGACTCAGAAGAAGAAACCTACGGCGACCCATGTACACAACCTTTCGAGAGTTTTTCAAGTACATGCCGTCCATTTCATTTAAGCACTAGATGTAGACTCTATATCCTTTGATAGTTTGGCCGGACAGGTTATCGAGAGTAGGCCAATCGTTGATTGTTACAAATAACAATGCACGTAGGGTGAAATACTCCCTTTTGTACTCATCCCATACCCTTGCACCATCGTCCCCATAACGTCACAAGATCTTCAACCAATGGTTTCGGTGAGACATCGATGTCATTTCCAAAGTTGCTTGGGGCCTTGGATCAACAATGGCATCATGATGTACTTTCGCTTCATGCACACCATGGAGGAATGTTATAGATACATAGTGTAATAGGCCGGTGCTATAGCTCTTGCTCAATTCTCCGAAAGGATTCATCCCATCAAGACTCAACCCAAACCTTATGTTTCTCACCTCATCTGCGAAGTCAAGATGCGTCCGGCCGACTTTCCTCCATTGTGAGTCATCTGCAGGGTGTCTAAGCATCCCGTCATCCTTACGCTCTTCTTTGTGCCAACGCATCATCTGGGCATGCGCTTTGTTAGTGACGAGGGCTGGGCGTCCCTTGACCGGCCGGCGCACGGTCAACGGACCCCCAAGCTCGGGAGGCCCCGACCACAACCTGGGCGTGTGCCGAGGTGCTCGACCTAGAGCGCGCTGGACCCGAGCACGGCTCCGCACGACCTCGAGCTTGGGTCGGCTCCCGTTCGAGCCGTAGCCCTCCCTTGGATTTTGGATCGTGCATTTGACCGGCGGTTGCCAGAGCGCGGGTCGTGGGGATGAAGCAGATGCGTGCAACAAGTCCGGAGCTGTTACTGCCAGCTCTCAACGTGCATGAAGGCCACTTCCCGGGAATCTCTCCCATTCGTTGCGTGCAGAGGAGGTATAAGACCAAGGATGCGCAGTCTCTCGGGAGGGACGAAGACTAACACACAACACGACATAGCTGGAGCTTAGACATAGCCATCGTTGAACTTGAGTCAGAACACACCCGCATCGAAAAAATGCCTAAGAACATTGCTGCAAGGCGACTGGAGTAGAGCTATTACCTTCACAGGGGCTCGAACCAGTATAAATCCTGGCCTCACGCTCGTTGTCGTCTTGCTCCAACCATCGTCACGTCCACTCCATTCCACCGTTTGAGCAAAGCGCAGCTCAGGCCCCGTATCACACTAACCCCCCATCTCATTTCTTGCGGTTGGCGTTCCCGATCGTCGACAGCTGGCGCCCACCATGGGGCACGATTGCTTCGCTCATTCGCAGGAACGACATCAAGATCCCAGGAGCATGGCGCACTTCGTCAGCGGACTTTCCTCGAGCGTGGATTCGGGCGCGGACTCCGACTCCGCGTCCCTGATTTCGCCTTCGCCGCTGTCACTCAAGCATCACGTTCTGATGGCGGACGGTCATGGCACGGAGGGAGATGCGGATGACCGTGATCCGCAGACCCTTGAAGACGCTCGCCGGATGGTGCATGTCGCCATCAACCAAGCTTATAACCGCCCTCGCCGGAGGCCCAGAGAAGGCCGGCGTCTTACGGCCACCCAGCCCCTCTCGGGAGCGCCTCCGCGCTATCGCCCGGGTCATGGCTGATCCCGATAAGGTGAGGTCGGAGCTCTTTGGCCGAGCCCTAGCCGAAGAGCTCGATCGGGCTGCGACCGAGGTCTTGCTTCCGCAGCACCGAAGTCAGCACTCAGGGACCTGCTCCCAGAAAAGTGATGACAACTCGTCACGCCGTCGCCCACGCACCCGTCGGACGCCCCCCGCGCAGGAGGCGCCCTCTCACTAGCAGCGGGCTCGGGACGAGGCCTTGACGCAGCTGCACCACCGTCCTGCGGGCACCGTACCAAGTAGGGTCAGGCCTGAACCAAGCCACACAGACTCCAAGTCGACTGGCAGCAGGTCTGCGGACCTCTCCCCAGACGTTCCGCACAGGCGCCGAAGGGTCCAGGACCGCCTGCGTTACCTATCAGGTGATTCCTGTGCCCGGCATTGTGGTCGTTCCCACCGAAGGTCGGGCCGCCGAGGCAGCCTCGACTCCGAATCCGGCAGCAGCGGGGACCTTGCCGGCGATGACCACACCCGGCGCGCACCTGTCCCGGCCTATGGCTGCGTGGCGTATTCCGACGGCCTGCGTCGCGTGCGGTGGCCAGCTCGGTTCAAGCCCGCGCTGATCGAGCATTTTGACGGGACCAAGAACCCCGATGAATTCTTGTCTATCTACTCGACCGCTATCCCTGGCGCCGGGGGCGACGAGCTTGTCATGGCCAATTACCTCCCGACCGTCCTGGACGGTGCCGCGCGAACCTGGCTCTTTAACCAGAAGCCTGGTTCCTTCAGGTCGTGGCGCCAAATCCAGAGCGCCCTCCGCTCCAACTTCCAGAGTTGTTACGAGCGGCCGGGGAGGGAGAAAGACCTGGACCGCGTCATCCAGGGCAAGGGCGAGCCGCTCCGCGACTTTGTGCGGCGATTCATCCGCACGAGGAACCTGATCCCGAGCATCTCTGACGAGGCCGTCATCAAAGCCTTCAAGTTCGGAGTCCGCGATCGGCGCCTCACCGAAGACCTGGAGATCACCTCGCGCCTCAGCGTCAACAAGCTGTTCCGTATGGCGGAACGGTACGCGGATGCGGATGACGTAGTCCGCTGGAAACGCGATTACGATCAAGGTAAGCTTGGTCTAGGTTCCACAGAGGCCGGCCCGTCCAACTCCAAGGGCGCCGACCACGGCACCGCCACCAAGAAGCAGAAGCGCGATGGCAGGGGCGGCGGAGGTCTGCCACGAGTGATCGTTTCGGCGGATGGCCAGCGCGAGGTCCTTGAGGTCCGAGATCAAGCTCGGGAGGGATCCAAACCTCGCCAAGGTCGGCCTCGACCTCGCCAGGCGCAGAACCAGCAGGAGGGCCGACGACCCGGGCGCAGGGGCCGAGGGGCGCCCGGGGTATGATGAAGCCAAGTTCTGCCTGTTTCATAGGGCAGCTGGCCACGACCTGCGGACCTGCAGGGCTTGGCAAAACAAGCTAAAGGCCTTCTATGATGGGCGAGGTGAGATGCCCGTGCTCCCGGCGATGACGACCAACCGCATGGTGAACAGCCGCACGAACACAGCGACCTCAATTTGGAGTTCGGCAGAAGGCGAAGCGCCGGATCGATGTCATCTTCGGGCTCGTCGGCTTACCGATCAGCGTGAGGTCGGCAGCCGCGAACCATCTACTGGTCGCCGCTGGGAAGCCCATCGAGCAAAGATCGCAAGTGGGTGGGGCCACCATCACCTTCTCTCCGAGGACGCTCTCAAGGTATGGCCCGAGACACGAAGACCGCTTTGGTCGTGACCCGACCATCGCCAATACCGCGGTCGAGTCGTCATGGTCGACGGCGGCGGCTCTCTTAACTTCTCGCAGTAGAGCGCTTGACCGGATGCGATTCCGGTCGAAGGTCAAGAGCATCGCCATACCCTTCTTCGGGATCGCTTCCGGAGCTCGACCATCCCCTAGGGCGGTGGTCTTGCCCGTTACCTTCGGGCGACTCGGACAACCGCGACCGAAGTGGGTCACCTTCGAGGTGGTCGAGGGTGACCTCCGCATAACGCCATCCCCGGCGGCTGCCTTTGGTCAAGTTTATGGCGGCCAATCATTATGGCCATCGATGTATGAAGTCGCTCGCCCTAGCAGCATCATCATCGTGTGAGGCGATCTGCAGGCCGCACATGGATGCGAGACCAAGGACCTGGCTTTTGCAAGCATCTTTGCCCAATGTGATGCGGAGGCGGACGGCGAAGAATGCCCGCTAGAAGGCGGCGAGCCAGCCCAATGGGCGGCGAAGGCGTCCGCCGAGGAGAGCGACCCACCAAGTGCATCCACGCTCGCCCGAGCCGAGTTCCAAATAGGAACTCGAGCTCGTCACCTTCCTTCGCGCCAACAAGGGTATATTCGGCAGGAACCTGAGACATGCTCGGCGTTCCAAGGAGGTGATCGAGCATAAGTTGCGCGTGAGATCCGGCTCGACCAGGCGCAGAAGTCGTCGCTTCTCCCGGAGAAGGTCGCGAGCCATCAAGAAGAACCTTGACAAGCTCTTGAAGGCCGGTTTCATCCGTGAGATTGACTATTCCGAGTGGTCGCCAACCCGGTCATCATGCAGAAGAAAGGAGGAAAGTGGAGAATGTGCGTCGACCATACGGGGTTGAACTCGGCTTGCCCGAAGGACAACTTCCCGCTTCCGCGCATCGACCAGATCGTCGACTCCACCACAAATGCCAAGATGCTGAGCTTCTTGGATGCTTACTCGGGATACCACCAGATCAAGTCGGCGGTCGGCAGCGAGAACAAGACATCCTTCATCACGCCGTTCGGCACCTATTGCTATCTGACCATGTCGCTTGGTCTCGCTAAATGCGGGGCCACGTTTCAGCGTCTGATAACCAAGACATTCGAACCTCAGATCGGGCGAAACCTTGAGGTCTACGTGGAGGACATCATCGTCAAGAGCCCCTCCGAGGGCTACCACGTTCGCGACCTTGAGGAAACCTTCGCCAACCTGAACAGGCACAAGATCAAGCTCAATCCCGAGAAGTGCGTGTTCGGGTGGCGCCGGGAAGGTACTCGGCTACATGATCGGGGCTCGGGGTTGGCGAACCCGAGAAGATCGAGGCGATCGAGAAGATGGCGCCCGACCTCGATCAAGCAGGTGCAGAGCCTCACCGGCCGCATGGCCGCCCTCAGCAGATTCATTTCGAGCCTCGGCAAGCGTGGGCTTCCATTCTTCCAAACTCTGCGCAAGCACGGGGGCTTCGAGTGGACTCCAGAGGCGCAGCGGTCCTTTGATGACTTGAAGGTATACCTGTCGTCCCCACCCCTACTTACAACGCCACAACCCGGCGAGAGGTTGCTGCTCTACCTCGCGGCCACCACCCGCGCCGTCAGTGCTATCCTGGTGGCAGAACGGGGGTCCCAAAGAACACCCAATTTATTCGTCGCCCGAGGTCTTGCACTACCCGGCGAGCGCTACCCGCAGTCTGGTTGCTTGTATGCTCTCCTCATGGCTTCGCGCAAGCTTCGGCACTATTTCCAGGCGCACTCCGTGGTCGTCCCGAGCAACTTCCCGCTCAGGGACATCCTGAGGAACCCAGAGGGTGGCGGATGAATCGCCAAATGGGCCATGGAGCTGGCGGCGTTCGACGTCCAGGTCGTGGCTCGGACGGCCATAAAGTCGCAAGTGCTCGGCGACTTCGTGGTCGAGCAGACGTCGCAGCCCGCTCCCGAGCTTCAGATCGAGGAGGAGAAGCCCTGGGTCATGTTCTTCGATGGCTCAAGGTCCTTCAGGCGCTCGGGGGCTGGGATCCTTATCCTTACCCCGCGCAGCGACCAGTTGAAGTACGTGGTTCGTTTCGGGTTTCCAGCGACTAACAATGTGGTAGAGTATGAAGCCCTCCTGGCGGGCTTACGAGCTTGCAAGGCATTGGGCGTGCGCCGATTGGTCGTGAAGGGCGACTCGCAGCTCGTCATCAATCAGTTCAACAAATACTACCAGTGCTCGGGAGACTCGATGGCAAAGTACCTCGCCGAGGTGCGCAAGATGGAGAAGTGGTTCCAGAACTTGGAGCTCAAGCACATCCCCAGGAGGGACAACTCCAGTGCGGACTTCCTCTCCAAGCTCGGCTCCTCCGACGACGATATCCCCCCGGCGTCATCACGAGACGGCTGGCGGCCCCGTCGATCTCCGATCAAGAGGTCATGTTATTTGTGGTCGGCGGTATCCCCTCTGGCCGAGCCCATCCACAATTTCCTTGCAAGGGGCGACCTACCACCCGACCCTGCTGAGAGGAGCAGGATCAAGCGACGGGTGAGCTTGTACACACTCGTGGACGGCACGCTATATAGGCGGAATGTTTCCGGCGTCCTGACGCGGTGCATCTCTGTGGAGGAGGGTAAGTATCTGTTAAACGACATTCACTCAGGCCTGTGGAGCACACTCTTCATACAGGACGATGGTCATTAAGGCCTTCCGCATGGGGTATTACTGGCCAACGGCGCTTCAAGATGCTCGTGACATCGTCCGCACTTGCCGAGCATACCAATTCCACGCCCGGAAGTCGCATCAGCCCGCCTACGCACTCCAGACCATCCCGCTCGCTTGGCCCTTCTTGACATGGGGGCTGGACATCCTTGGCCCTTTTCCTCAAAGCGCATCGGGGAAAGAAGTTTCATTCGTCATTGCCGATACCTTCACCAAGTGGATAGAAGCTGAACCGGTCTCGACCATAACTGCTCGGGTGGCCGTTCATTTCTTCCGCTTGTTCGTGGTCACCAGGTATGGGGTTCCATGCAAAATTATCACTGCCAACGGTACTCAGTTTACCAGTGAGTTGTTCCAGGAGTTTTGCGAAGAACTCGGCATCAAAGTATGCTTCGCTTCGATGGCTCACCCCGAACAGCGGGAGCAATGAGCAGCGCCAACCGGCAAATCGTCGAGGCGCCAAGAAGCGAGTTGCGATGTGCTCGAGCGCTACGACAAGACACAGGTGGGCGAACTTCCCACCGCCCTATGGTCTATTCGTACTACGACAAGCCGAGCCACAGGGTCCACACCCTTCCAGGCTTGTGTTGATGCGAAGCCGCCCCGCCTCCCGAGGTTACTGCTGGGCTCTGCCAGGTCACTTGGTCGACCAACTCGACCCGAGCACGAGCGGTCTCGACCTTACCCTTGCGTAAGAAGTAAGATGTCGTGCCTCGCACGATCAACGCACTACTTGCAAGCTCTTCGCAGACATGCGTCTCGGTCGGTACGACCTAGGAAGCTCCTTGTTGGGGACCTGGCCCTGAGGCGGATTCAGGGCTCGTCCAGCAGCAACAAGTTATCCCCACGGTAGGAGGGCCGCTATAGAGTCGTTTCAACAGATCGCACGGGGGCTTACCGGCTAGCGATGCCCGATGGCAGAGAGCTTTCTAGCTTGTGGAACATAGATCAGCTTCAGAAATTTTATGTGTAACCTCTATACCTTAAATTTCAATAAAGTTGTTCTTCCATTCTCGCCCTTTATGTCTGCTTCCACTTGTGTTGCTACTGTTCTTTTTTCCGAGACTCCTTTTTTCTTCGAACACGACCTTCGTACGCAGCACATTTGCTCTTGGTCTAAGTGTCACGAGTTTGACGTTCACCCCAGTGGACGAGCTAAAACGTAAGCCGAACCTCTTCGCAATCTAGCTCTCCCCTGTGCCCGGGCCCGAGCCAAGAGCCTCGCCACTTTGACTCAGGAGCAGTGCGCACGGTCGCGATTGTGTTTCGAACGTTAGTCCGGGCGTAACCATCTCTTTATCGATCTCGCTTTTGTCACATCTATGTCCCCTGCGGACTTTTTCTCCATTCTGCAGGTCATGTTCGCTAGCGTACAAATCTTGCGCCCAAGGCCAGCGTCGCTCGACCTCGGACCCAACGGGGGCTGGATAAGGGTATCCTGTTGGTATACGACCTACGGCGCTTGACTAGGAGCGAGAAGGCCAAACACCAAATGTACTCGCCTAAGCGGAGGAAACGAATGGGGTGAGAGTTCTCTACTTTTCAAAAGTAGCGTAGCTCTATTAACACGTTTTGTCTTAAGAGTTTTTACAGATCGGCCATCTCGCGAGCAAGCCTCTCCTGCTCGAGCTCATCGACCTTGGCCCTCATGGTCAACAGCTCGCCCTGGTACTGGAGAGTTTCCTTGGAGTGCTCCGCGGCTCAGTGTTGTGCGTCCTGGAGTTGGGCCATGGCGCCCGCCGCCGCCTTTTTGGCGCGCTCGAGCTTCCCTTCAAGCTCTGATACCTTGGCCTCGAGCTCTGAGGACGCCTTCGCCGAGGCAGCCGCTTGTTCCGCGACAGCTTTCTCTAGCGCCACGACCTTGGCACGCTTGGCCACGAGGGCCTCACTGATGCGCTCGAGCTTCCCTTCAAGCTCTAGGATTTTGGCCTCGAGTTCGGGGGACGCCTCCGTCGAGGAAGGCGCCTGCTCTGCAGCGGCTTTCTCCAGGGCCTCGACCTTGGCCCGCTCGGCCTCGAGCGCCTTGGCCGAACGCGTGCGCTCTTGCTCCACAGCCTTGAAGCCATGCTCGCGCTCGGAGACCCTGGTCTGCTCGAGCTCGGTCGCGTGGGCAACCTCCTGTGCTAACACCGTTCGGTGAAGCTCTTCAAGTTCCCTGGCCTTTTGCTTGAGCTCCTCCTGCTCAACCTCAATGGTCCTGATGAGTCTGGAGCGCTCAGCCTCTTGCGCCTCCACCACGTTCAGGAGGCCCCTTAGCACGTCGGCGTGCTCTTGGAAGCCTCACAGTCCTTGGGAGACATTATCGATCGCCTTCATGACAGGAGGGGTGGCCCGAGATAAGCGACAAGGAACTCAAGCTTACAAGCTACAAGGTATGTGGAAGGGTCCTTACCCCGCGAACTCGGCTCTCCAGGCTTGCGCGTGTATACTCCTCGCGATCGTCGATACGATCACGAGAGATCTCCTCCTCTTCATCGCCCACGGCTCCTGGAGTGAAATCAGCCGCGACGACCACTGGCACGCTCGAGCCGAGACCTTCAGTCCCCACGTTGGCAGCGGCCTGGGATCCCGTCGCCTCCTCCGGGGGGCCCAACTCGCCGGCAGGAGAGGGCGCGGCAGCAGCATTGGTCCCGACCTCAGTGGTCGGGGCTCTGCTCGTCTCCGGCGCCGGGAGGACGGTGGTCGGGACCACCGCGCGATCATCCTTCGTGGCCTGAGATATCACGGCCTCGGCCCCAGGTGCGGCGTCGGTCAAGCAGGCCCGAGGCGCCTCTGCAGTGTGGCCGTCTCCGGTGGCCGGGGGCATCGCGTCCTCGGCGCCCGTGATGATGGGCAAGCGGCCGGGGCCTCATGGCTGTGGACGTCGCGCTCTGCGTGCTCTCCCCCACGCCGACCTCAGGAAGGATAGTGGCAGCGACGTCCCCCGCCTCGCCAGTGTCAAAGTCCGCGCTGGTCACGGGCTGGAGCCCTTCCTTGTCCGAGTCGTCGACGCCTTGGTCGAACTCGCCGACCGGGACCAGGCTCGGCGACCCCGATGGGGTCCGCGTCGGGCGCGAGGGGCGGCGCGGGGCCAACACGTAGGAGTCCGTCTCCTCCTCGGACTCGGACTCGCCCTGGACAACAGCCATCATCAAAACGGGCAAGTTTCGAGCTCGGGTGCTCAAGGTCTGCGATCAAAAACATACACTAAGCCAGAAAGATGCGGGGGAGACAGTGTAGTCCAGGAATCCAGGAATTTACCTGGGTCACCAGCCTCCGCCTCGTTAAGGGTCGGCTAAGGTCTTGTTGCCCCGAGGCTGATGGGGCACTTCGCTTGCGTGTCCTCGCGACCTGTGGTCTCGGAGCCCGTGCTGGCTCCACGTCATCTGCTGCGGCGGGGCTCCGAGCTTGAGGCTCCGGGGCCGGGAGAGGGCTCGAGGTCCTGGCGGCGGCCGCCGCGCTCTGCTGCTGCAAAAAGAAGATCACGTCAAGCCACGGGCGCACGAGCATGGGCTCGGGGGCTCGGCCATCGGGATCCTTACCATAGCACGGTCACCCCACTCGACATGAGGTTTCTTCGCTTCCTGGCGGTCCGCTTCGGCCGGGGAAGGCCTCTTCTTCCCTTTTTTGCTCTTGCCCCCCCGGGCAGCGGGAGCATCCGCCTGGCCGTATCGAACAGCTCCTGATGGTCCTGCGTGCGTGAGAGGATCAAGAAGGGCCCCAGGGTCACTCAAGTCGACCTATTGGTCGGGATGGCTTACCTCGGACTTTCGGCGGAGCACGTTCTTCGGGAAGGAGTCGCCCATGGAATAGTTGTGCGCCAGTTTCCCGAACATCTCGTTCATCCTGGCGGCAACCCAAGACTCCTTCGGCGCTGCAAAGAGGAACACCCTTCAAAGAAGATCGAGGGGCAGACTCGAGCAAGACCATGAGGCAGGAAGGCTTACCAGACGTGCACATATAATACATTAGTTGTAATTAAAGTTGTACACACATATATATATTATTTTATATATATAATATAATACACACGTATATATATATATATATACACACACACACACACACATTAGTTTTTGAACCGGGTGAGGGAACCGGGACTGATGCCTTTGAACATCAGTCCCGGATGGCCTGTATTGGTTCAAAAACCGGTACTAAAGACCGTTTTTAATCGGTACTGAAGACCAGTTCAGTAGTAGTGCTAGTTGTACTTTAAAAATCACACACTCTCTCTCTCTCTCAAATAAATAAATAAATAAATAAATAAAGATTTCCATGCTCTCCCTCCAAATACGACGAGCTATGGTCATCAGAGAAAACGAACTTCTAATTATCTCATCGATTGTCGGTGCGTGAAAGAACAGGATAAAACGAGTTTCTTTCGATTTTCTTGCATGAAAGAATTTTTTTAGTGACTTCTTTCTAAAACCTTGTAGGAATGTAAGAATGACGAAGTACTTTAGAAATAAAGAAAATGTAAAAAGAACATCAATACACAAGTCTATGCAAAATTATCGCTATGCACGCCTTGTTTATTTCCAATATTGAAAGAACTATTTCATGATATTCTATCTAAACATCTAAAATAAAATAAGGTAGAAAAATTTAGTCAGTAGTTTTAAATCTAAAAAGCGTACAAAATGGACGTCTATTGACTTGAAAAAATAGTATGAACGGAAATTATATATTATTCCGAATATGCACTTGTGCCTTTCTTCCCTCTCGAACTTAATGTCAGATCGAGAACAGAAGGACCTGCAAAAGACTCAAATGCCTGCCTCGTACACGCCCGCTCAAGTCCAAATTCTTGACATAAATAAACAAAATAATAGATATTTGCATCAACTAACAATCTGGACAATGTAAATGCTATAATCTCTACGGTACTATTCTGAGAATAAAATTGCGCACAAAATTAGCTCAAGTGATGATTATTTGATATGCTTGTGATAGCATGATAATGATTTTGCTTGATGCAATACGCTCGTGTGAGTGGTTGTACAGATTGACTTTGAGTCAAGTCATGGACTTGTGTTCGGATTCATTTCTTATTTATTCGTGTGCAAGTATTGCTCGAGGGCGAACGTGGTCGATGACGAGACCGGAACTAGGTTTATGGAGGAACTGAGGTCTGAGGTTTGGGACTAGGTTCAGAGAGGAATCGAGATCTTGATGGTCAAAGATGTCATGCGGGACGTTCGGACTAGAGAACACTGTACATGAAGGCTGGTTAGTTACGTGAGTGCGGTAGGTGGGTCGTACGCGTGCAAAGTTGTATTGGGCCATGTTAGGCCAAGTGGAGTTGTATACAAACTCTTTAGGGTTGCTCATTATAAATAGGGGAGATCTCCTGTTTATTATGAGCTAGGTATTAGGGTTTGTATTTTTTTTTGTTTTGAAGTAGATCAGAAAAAAATAAAAAAATCTTTTTGGTGGCCGGACAATTTTTCTTGCCCTGTGTATTGCGGCAAGAATTTTGTTTCTTGCTCTGCGGCCGGCGACTAGAACTCTTTGCCTCGCTCGCTGGGCCAACGGAGAGGATGAAGACGGCGGCTTGTATGGGGAACTGACTTGCGTCCGGCGGCTGGACGATTTTCTTGCGCCAGGCCAAAACATCTTCCTGGCCGGCCGGCGGCGCATCGCATGCATGCATGCATGTCTGGCGACGTATGTGATCGAGCTAGGAGCATCGACTCAAGCAACTAGAAACGAAGCTTTCTAGTGACTGCATGCATGTATCATTACGATCGACTAGAAGTTTTTTTTTTGATGCGCATGCATGCGTAGATGTATGCAGTCCCAGGCGTCTTGCTAATTGAGACTAGATAATTTGCTTCTTCCGGCTTGGCGGTCTTGCGACTAGAACTGCAGGCGGCCAGCGGCTCGTCATTTTCCTTCGAGGTTTGAATAGGGATGGCAACGAGTCCAGGTATCTTTGGATCTAGCATCAGTGGACCCGACCCGAGACCCGAAGTTTGGACCCGGACTCGGACCTGAAGTCAGTCACGGGTCCAAACTCGGACCCGGACCCAGACCCGATGGCTGGTACCAGACTCATTAGCAATTTCAATTTTTTGAATCATGCATGCTACTTAGCTGGAAATAAAAATTGAAAGGAAGGATAGACTACAATAGGGGTGCAAACGGAGCGGATAATTCCCGACCGATCTGAGACCGAATTCGTTTAAAATCCGATTCGAATCCGAAAAAATGATATCCGGTTATATCCGGATTCGATCCGGATTCGAATCTGCCTATCCGAAAAAAATATGGGGTAAGATATGGGAAGAGAAGTATCCGATCCGTATCCGATCCATACCCGCATATCCGAGATATCCGAAAAATATCAATGTAAATGTGTGAAATAGATATCCGATAACAGATCCGATAAACATAAATATTCTACATCATATAAGTTCATATGTTGATTGGAATTATACTTGGCTGCATATTATTCTTATATAGGGAAGGCAACTATTATTGAATTTGAAACACTTATATGTCTCCAAGGTTCTAGTAAAGTTTTGTGTATGGTTGATTGATCTTAATATGCGCGACATATATGGTTTCTGCTTTCACGCATTATCCGACTAACTATTCGTAACCGAGACTAACCGTATCCGGAACGATCTGTATTCGCTCCGTATTCGCGACCGAAGTAATTCGTATTTGTATTTGAATCCGGCACTGTCCGTATCCGATTCTATATCCGAGAAAAAATTTAGAATAAGATATGGAATGAACGAAATCCGTCTGTATTCGATCCATTTGCACCCCTAGCCTATAGGCTACAGCTTGCTATCGTAGCAAAAACTAAGCCAATTTTCGACCTGAGTCTACAGGCTACAACAATGCTACAGGCTATAGTTTGCTACAGCAATGCTACGGCAGAAAGTGAGCCTACAGGTTACAGCAATGCTACGGCAGAAAAAGGGGAGCAAAAACGAAGCCAATTTTAACTGAAACGAAACGAGCGATTTGCCCCCAACTCCAACTCGCAGCATGATGGATGTCAGACTTGTCTCTAACTCCAGTAAGGATCCGGATCTGGATACCCACGGATCCAAAATAAGATCCGGATCCGGACTCAGACTCGAACCCGGTCCCAAAATAATATACCCGTGGGTTCAAATTTGGACCCGGACCTGGACCCATCGGGTCGGGTACCCGGACCCACGGGTATTTTGCCATCCCTTGAAGTGCTGGCGACGTGCATCCCGACCGAGGGCCAAGAAAAGAGGACGCGGCTGTTGCGGCTAGTCTGGCGGATTTAGGATTTTAAGTTAGGATATGCCGAGCTAATACTATAATATACAATTCGGTAAAATCCAATGAACAATTCGGTAAACAACTATAAATATTGTCCAAGAAATTAGGTATACGAGTATAAAATAACTAGAAACATGATAATACAAGTATAAATTACAATATAAATAGTTCGAACATTTTAAGTATAAAATATGCATAAAAGAAGTTTACGCACCTACAATAGTTCAAAGAATACAATATTACTTTTAGTCCTTCTTGTCTGGCCTCCGCTTTCTAATAGCTATGAAACTCTTGATTATATCATTCTCATCAACTTGGAAGAAAATATCTCGCTCAATAGACGTTTTCGAAAAAGAGATGCAATATTTCGGGAAAAAAGATGAAGCAGCAGTAGCCTTCTTTGCTTCTCGTTTTGCAATGTTTTCGGAAAAGAGATGAAGCAGCAGCAGCCTTCTTTGCTGCATGTTTCCGGAAAAGAGATGCACTATCTCTATTCCTCTTCATAATTCAACAACTTTACAAACAAAAAAAAGCAATGCATCAACAAGCAACTCTCTAGTCTCTAGCAAAGTAGCAATTATATTTGTTTCTACTCTATAAATCAACCAGCAGTCTTGTACTCAAATCACATATAGAATCGATATACACTAATATAGCAATTAGTGGGGGGTGAATGATTGCGCGGAAGCTAAAACAAATTTTTATTTATTCTCAAATCACCCCTAAACAAATTATAAAAAACTGCTTCGGTTTCAGCAAAAACAGACTGACACATATTAACTAAAATAGTAATTTCTAAAGATCCAACCGTTGGATTGATGTGAAATTTTAACTGAAGAAACTAGATTCAATTTTGAAACTAACACAGTAAGAATCAGCTCAATCGAATTTACGGATCTAAAGTTATGACATTCACAAGGCGACTGTATAAGATAATAACGGCATTATGGACTATATTGGACCGAATCTATAGGGTATGCCGTGGCCCACCCGGCATACCCTGTAGATCCGCCCCTGCGGCTAGAAGATTTGCGCCGTGAGAACTAATTATTTTGAGGAACATATCTCAACAATAAAAATCACAATTTACAAGTCGATGTACGTGTTGGTAATCTCGTTCTTCGTTTGCATGCCTATTTTATTTTCAGATTGATTCATTGTTTTGCCATGATAATTTTGATTTGATCTATCCAAAACCTTTTCTAGGGCATCAAGTGATTGATCTGAAAAGTTTGTTTGGTTAATTCCTTATAAATCCTGATTAATCTCGTAATTAGGGTTAGATCAATTTTCATCATTATTGATACAGTCATATTGCGAAGGTAATATCTTTGATCCATAGATCTAATCAAGCTGATTCCTGTTGTGTTAATTTCGAAATTGAATCTAGTTTCTACAGTTAAAATTTGACATCAATCCAACGGATGAATCTTTGGAAATTACTGTTTTAGTGTACGTATATCTCTCTATTTTGTCGAATCCGAATCAGGCAATTTGAGTCCAAATTGGGGTGTTTCAAAACTCATCAAAAATTTAATTTTGGCTTTCGCGCAATCATTCACCCCCTCTGATTGCTAGTTTAATATATATCAATCCTACACCTATACATAATCTTAAAGAGATTAATAAAACAAAGAATCGATTTATGACTGTATATAGGATCAGCTGGGAGAATGGTCATATATATTTTTCTGGTGCATTTTGCATATATTTCATACTCAATTTACATCATTTGTGCAATAGTAATACTTGTGGCAATCAGGAAGTTCTATTTTACATCAATCCACGGCCACTTGTCAGTGATACACTGATATTATTTTCCAATTAGCAAGATCGTTGTAGTGTTACTGATTAATTTTATTTGAGCCATGGCACTCAATAATATAACAAGATACGAAACACTTTTTTTTTGCGAGATTAGACACGTAACCTGTTATTAGACTACAAAAGGCTGGAGACATGCCTTAATTGGTCTCTGAAACAAAATTGACATTAGCGTGGAGGATTCTTCAAAGAAACACCGTAGTTTCCACTGTCTATACATAAAAGCTTCTTTCAGTGGTGCCCAGAACCAAAGTTGTTTGAGTGCTGATAGTACCCAGAACTCCTGATAAAGCAGCAAGACACAGCGGTGGAGACAGGTTGAGTCTTTGTACAGGACCTTTTTATTTTCATGTCTTCGCATGCGGCCCCACCTAACAGCGGTGGAGAGAGTACCCCGGTGTAGAATATACCGACAGTAGCCCCCGGATCCACCCTAGAGCACACCTTAGAAGATTTCGGAGATATTCTTTTGACCCTGGTGCGCTCCTGGACAGGTCCCATCTCTGCACACGCAACCGTACAGATTCTCTCTGCAACCGCCGCAACTCATCGGGTCTTGTCGTCTCGCGCCATTATGATCTTTTTGCGAACAGTCGGTTCGTGGGGGCGCGACTCCTCACATCCTGAAGTTGCGCACGGTTTATAAATAGGCATGTCCGCCTCTCCACGATCCGCACTCTTGTCGCTTTCATTGTCAAGGTTTTCTTGTTTCCTTCATCTTCTGTTTCCATATTGCGAGCTTCTTTGCCGCTACGGCACCAAGACAGCATTCCGGCCGCATGGCTATTTTTAATCGGTGTGAGCTTTTCTCCGTGACATTATTAGTATTATGTGAGCTTCCCTGTGAGCAACAATTGAGTTGACTGACTTTGCGATGCCAAGTATTCTTCCGCAGTATGAAAATCCATAGTGAGAACAGTGGGCATCCTCTTCTGCTCCAAACTGCACAAACATATACATAATCTTAAAGAGATTAATAAAACAAATTTAGTTCGGTATGCAAAAAATCGATTTATATTGTGTTAGATCATGCCAGGATCGCTGCCATGTCGCCGCTGATCATCCCGCAGAAAACAATCAGCAACAAAACAGAGAAGTTTTGTTCAGAGCGACAAAGCTTACCGTCATCATCCACTCAAGGATTAGCATGGTTCGTTGGCGAGTCCACCACTATGTTAGATATTTGATGTCATCATCCATTTATGGATTAGTTTCCACTGTCTATATATAAAAGCTTCTTTCAGTGGTGCCCAGAACACCTGATAAAGCAGCAAGACAGTCATCAGTACGTACGTGTGTGGATCAACAGCCAGCCTTGTTTAGACATATCCTACGCACATAGTTACTCCCAAATACATTACAACGCTGATGAGCCACGTTGATACGGTCCGCAGTCTGCTCGCACTGTTGTTGGTACTGGCTGGTGGCTGCAACGGTGCGAGCGTCCGGCGTCCAGAGAAGCCGAGCAACGCCGAATGGGACCCTTCCCTCTGCCGCCACGCTCGCTGGATGTCCAAACAGCTGCGGCAACCTCAGTTTCGAGTACCCCTTCGGCATCGGCTCCGGCTGCTTCCGGCAGCCAGACTTCGAGCTCATCTGCGACGACAACGACAAGACGAAGCCTTGCCAGACTCTTCTTGCAAGACAACACCACAGAGGTCATCGGCGATATCGAAGCTACATCTGGTGAGGTAGATGTAGCTTTTTCGAATGTCATCTTCTTGAAATCTGGTGTTGATGTGTACAACATGTCCTGGAAATCTCTTGGGAGATCCTTCAATCCAGAATTTGCCCTTTGGAACATCACTGGTTGTGACTTCGATATTTACATGCTCGATCATGACAAGAATACGAACAAGATATGGAGATCCACTTTGTGTACATCCAATGAAGTGATTTAGATTATTGGAAGTACCCGACCAGTCATTAGCACTACTTCACTCTCAGCTTGACTGACTTGCAGTCTTAGATGGCTTGGAGTCTTTCTAAAAGAATGCTACTACTATTTTGTTTGGACTTGGATATAGAGCTATCGACTTCAAGCATGACGTGACAAGGCATTAGGCGATTATGACCAATTTGACTTTAATATAATGGGTACGTTTGACCAATAAACAAGTCAGTACAACACACCAGATTTAATAGATAAATCTGGTTCGTGTGTCCTACTCGCTCTCCCGAAATATTAGTGCTTACATGGAACCGTGGTCTCACCGAAGGACTGAAATGACGATAAGAGAGCATGAATGATCTCAAATGATTTTTTCTATCTACTAGACAAGAAGACCAACAAAAAAAATCAAGAACTTCACCATATGCTTGCTTGTGTGGTTTTAATGATGAAGATGATCTTAGGTAGCCTCCCATGTATCACAACAAGCACAAACAAGAGAAAAACAAACTTAGAATACGATCTACAAATAAATCTTTCTCCTCAGGCATAAAGAACGGCTTCTTGTAAAGATTGAAGCAAAGTTTGCCTTCATGATTAAGATATAATCTAACAAAGATTCATCCAACAATCATTCATTATCACTAAAAGATCTAAAAACAATTAGAAGGAGGGGAGGCAAAACCAACATGCAAGAATTTAAAGTGTAGAAAGTAAATGCTGAACGTAAAGTTTAGAACAGTAGAGAAAATAAAATTTGCATTGCATAGATAGGAAGGTTTACAAAGCCATACTACCAGGTGAGCAAAGCTCATAAATGAGCACACAAAGAAACCCTAAAACCTTGCTACAAAATTTTGGGAAGAAGCATCCCTCTACCCCTCTGTTTATAGCCTAAAAGCATACTAACTTGACTGCTACTCCATCTACGAACATTGATCTAACATTCCTTCTACGTTTGAGTAGGGCTCAAATGTGCATCCCGGCCATCCATTGGGCCTAACGGGTTTTATCCATTTATGGTAACTTGACATCTATTCCATCCTCAAAACTTGATTCAACGATCCTTCTTTGCTTGAGTAGGGCTTAGTTAGCATCCCAGCCATCCACTTGTCCTTCCGGTTGTAGCAACTTCTAGCCTTGGTCATCTTTAGCGTCGCCTGACTGTCTAGATCTTAGCACTCCTAATCTAGTCTTGGTCTCCTTTGCCTAACTATGATCTAACTTCAAATCATGCAACCATCATAAAATAAGAGAAACCCATCATATAGCATTGTTCACAAGATATGCAATTTATAATTAACACAATATGAAATTCCAATTAAATGCATCGCTCAAGCTCACTAGCAAGGCCAACCATAACTCAATATTGTAAATTCAGTTTTTTAAACTAAAACAAACTCACACAAATCAACAAAAATCTAACAAATATCAAATACTCATCGCACAATCATGGGTTAACCTCCATATGGTCTCGCACCCACAATATAAGTTTATTGTGGAGAACAAAAGTGTAGGTATTGCAATATTCACTACAGGAAACGACATCAGTGTCGTCGGCCAAAATATCTATATCGGCGGTTTAATAACCGACGATAAATATATGACCTGTATCGGCGGCAATATATTACCCCGACGACATACATACTCCCTGGCCTAGTTGGTGCGGGCAGGATTTTGAATTTTGTTTCCCGCGAAAAGTACCTATGTCGACGGCCAACGTTAGACCGGCGATACAGTCCCTCACACTAACGGCAACCTAACGCCCAGGCGGAAGGACTTCAACGAGGCCCCACATGGCAGTGGGCACAACCACTTTTGTCGACGGGAAATAATATGCCGCCGACAAAATAGCGGTCCCACTTGGCAGTGAACTTCAAAGCGGTCCCACATGACAGCACCACCTTGACATTATTAATTCCAAACGGGATTAGAAAATATTTTTGTTGTTTCTAAAATTTAGAAAAATCAAATATAGCTTTTAGAATGGTTGTTACGTACTCAATATACATATGTATGAAATGTGGTATATTTATTTTTAATTAATTGGTATGTGACGGTGGTGTGTTTGTTAAATTAATATACTGTCCTACCTAAAGTTTCAATTAATGCACTTTCTAGTAACGATGCAACACTGGGTGATCGGGAAACGAGGAATGACCTGCTGCATGTTGTAAAACCTTAAAATGACAATTCAAATGTCTTATTCGGCCCGTCTAAGGCGACAAAATAATCAGCTACTTACAGGTGTATCATGTGTTTTACCTAGAAGCAGTTGTGGAGGTCGACCTTTTCGAGCCGAGTGAGGGTAAGTGTATGGATGAGTTAGGGTGGTATTTGCCATGTTGTGGAGGTGCATGTAGGCTGGTTCGATTGATACCGTGGAAGCGCAATGGATTATTGTCGATACGTTGGAGCCTCTGTGTCGGCGGCTATAATTATACCGACGACAAAAACTATACAGTGTCGGCGCTTGTCACCAAACCGTCGATAAAGCTTAACACAAATGACTGAGTGTCGTCGGCTACAGGTGGGCCGACGACACAGATCACGTGTCTCTGCTGGTGGGACCACCTACTGCTACGAAAGTTTGGGTCGTTTGAACTAGACACAAATGACTAAGTGTCGTCGGCTACAGGTTGGCCGACAACATAGGTCATGTGTCTCTGCCGGTGGGACCACTTGTGGGTCTAGGGTCAGTGTCGGTGGTCCATATTAGCCGACGACACAGATCATGTGTCTCTGACGGTGTGACCAACTACTGCTACAAAAGTTTGGGCCGTTTGACCTAGACACAAATGACTCAGTGTCGTCGGCCCCATGTGGCCGACGACATATGTCATGTGTCTCTACCAGTGGGACCACCTGCTGCCACGAAACTTTTTGTCTAGGGTCAGTGTTGGCGGTCCCTGGGAGGCCAACGACAAAAGCCTTTCATTTATCTCGCGGCCGGCCCGTGCGTTAAGTCCCAGAGGGACTTAGCACACTACCGCGCCCCGCCAGGCGCGCCCTACCGCCTCCTGCGCCCCCCGTCTCGCGCGCGCCGCCACCCCTCCTCAAGCGCCACGCCACCGGCCGCCCCCTCCTCCGCGCCTCCTCACCAGCCCGCGTCCTCCGCTCCTTGTAAGGACCCGAATCCAACCATTCGAATCCACTGTGTTTTTCCGCACTAGTCCCAGGATCAAACGCTATTGCACACAGCTTAACATCGGTAAGCATCATATCATACACAACGATAGGAATAATAGGACTTTATTGATTGAATGTAACTAGTGTATGATCTTATGATCACTTACAATTATTCAGCCTCACAAGGCAATCATAAATCCAATGAGACAAATGCAGCGGAAAGTAGTAGAAAACGTAGATGTCCCATCAGCACACCACAGGCAGCTGACTAGGATTGGCCTAGTGACACGCGTCCACCTGAAAGTCCTCCTCCAACGATGATTCCTCCACTGTTGTTGGTTGTTAAGCAAGGGTGAGTACACCAACACGTACTCAACAAGTTGTGCACAGAATGCAATTCTATTATAGCTATATGCAGGCTTATTCCAATGGAATGGCTAAATGGTTCATAAGCAGTAAGCAGCATATTTCAAACATAAACAATATGTAGATTGAAAAGACAGTAAAAACAAATAATAATAAGTAAATAGATTCAGTGATTCTCAAGTAAACCAAGTTTCTCATCCTAAGTCAAGATTCAACCTTTCATGACAACCTGCCATGCATCCCAAGTTTTATCTCGAAAACATATAATCCTTGACTGTAATCCCCGAGCTTGCTCAATACCGTGAGCACGGCTATCCGAATAGATTGTACACTCTGCAGAGGTTTGCACTTTACCCACACGACATGATAATCTCTTTGATGCCAAGCTATTAGCACACTTCCTTTAGTATGCCGGCAGAGAATCATGACAAAGCCTTTACAATGCTCTGTCTTAACTCAGTACTACCCGCTAAGGTTTCAACACTGAAGGAACAACTTTGTTCAAATAGGCCCCCTCTTCGCCATCTGGGTTCATTCGAAGGTGAACCACACCACCACGATAGTACTAAAGCTAAAACTTTGCAAATTAGTCAGCTAGGCTGCCCCATAACAGACATGTGGTTGCACGATTGACTCAGGTCAAAGGCTCGCAAGGTGTCCTTATGGTTTGATCAAAGCAAGACATACACATACCCTCTGCCCATCGGGCCCACCCAGGCATCCTGCCCTTGCCACTTGCTCCGACCCAAAATCATAACCACCCCAGTTGATTACCAAGCACCACGTGCCATCAACAACTCAATATCGTTGCGTGACATCCATTGCCACCACAACTCAATCTCATCGTGTGACCACACATGACACACAAATTCAGAACATTGTTCCATATTCCATTAGTCAAGATTATTTATCAAAGATCCAAGTACATGTGATGACGTGGCATGGCTAAGCAATTCTAATTCGATCTAACCATCCAAGTTGATTTCATTATTAACCAACTATAGTGCACCAACCTAGGGTGACAAGTGGATCATGGCATACAACTAGCAAGGTAGGGTGTAATTCAAAGGGTACGATAGCTAGTCCCAAACTTATCACTACACCATGACACATTTTCATCAACAGTCTATCTGTCGGCAAAAGCCACGTAGTGCGACGCATTATCTATCGGCAAAAGTTTTTCCGACAGAAAACAACTGTCGGTAGAAGTACTGTCGGGAAAAACATTTGCCGACAGATATATTTTTACCGACAGATAATCTGACATTGTTATAAGACTTTTGCCGACAGATATACTTTTTCCGACAGACAGACTTTTGCCGACAGATAGTCTGAGGGTAGACTTTTGCCGACAGATAGTTTGAGGGTATACTTTTGCCGACAGATAGTCTGACGATAAACCATATTGGCGTGAATTCCATTAATATCTCAGATAGAAAACAATGATAAACATTATTGTGGAGAATATTATAAATCCAACTGATAATTAATTCATATTTTCACATCATAGTAGAAAATGATTCAATTAATACATCCATTCAACACAACAACTGGAACATCAAAATTTGTCCATCAAAATACATCCATTCCATTTCATTAGTATAAATAGGAGATTTGTCCATCAAAATACATCCATTCCATTTCATTAGTATAAATGGTAGACATAGACAAGCAATTCGATGTGTATCTCATTTTTACAAAGAAAGCAAGCAACTAACTCAAAGGCGAAGTGGCAATATACCCATAGCATTGCTTACCCTAATAAAAACAAAAACCAAGTAAAGAGCAATGTGAGGCCAACTCCCAGTTTCTTGTTAGGCCGCATGTCACATTGTGGCAGCATAACAAGAGCCCAGATCATCAATCCAGCAATGAGGAAGCTCATTGTGTAAATAAGAGAGCAATCTTGCGGAAGAACATAAGAATTGGGTGCCGTTGACCAAGCTCCAAGCAGCATATTCCCAAACCAGCAAGTGTATTGAACATAGGCCCTGCATAACAGATGAGACTTAAGATTTTCGTTAAAAAAGCCTGCAAGTATAAAAAGGAAAACTCAGCAACTGCACCTTACCTTAGCTGTCCTCTTCTACCTCACTGTCTTTTCTGCTGAGGGCAAAGGAAGAACCAATGGACAAGGCCTACAAGCAAAACAGCTGTAGTAGTACCCACCATGCAATATCTGTAATGGCAGCATAATGTAGACCAGCATGTATTAAAATTGGAGCAACACATTCCATATCATAGATGTACAGAGAGTTCAAAGTAGCAACAGCGAAAACAATTCTGTAAGGAAGCTTGAAGAAACCATCTGAAACAGTTTCGAAGTAGTTCAGCTTTATTGTAACAGATGAGTAAAACAGTGAGAACCTCAAAGCAATGCAAAGCTGCAAATCAATTGAGGTATCCAATTGAGAATTACGCAGGGTGAAAAGGATAGGGCAAAAGCGCACTGCTACTATAGCTTTACTTGCGCCAGGAAGTTGTATCGTGAGCTGCGAGTGCCAAACAAAGTCAGTATCCTAAAAGAACTACAAAGCTATGTATATGGCATAAGTTATATTCTGAAACATTAAGATGTTAGTAATTTAGCAAATGTGTAAGAAACAACATGTTTCTTTTGAGTACCCTGCAGCAAATAAGCAATCAAAAGATAATTACCTCTAAAAGCTTAGGACTTACTTAAGTTCCCTTTTATAACCGACTCTTAGAAGTAAATTGGTTTAACTTTCTAGAATCACCTGGGCAAATATGTCTCCAAGTTTTGGAAGCATCCTCAGAACTTCAAGTTTACTACTGATTTGATGTTTGGTGTGATGTGAAGGAGCAAATTCCATTTTTTATCATTTTCTTGGTACAAGTATCAGCTGAACTCAATGGAATAGTCATTTTACAAGTCAAGAAGCCAAGAACATAGTGGTGTTATTTCAAGTATTAGATGTGCTACCTTGAGAGGTCTCTCCTTGACATTATATAAGCGGTATTAATCGCTTCAGATGAGTACTTGCATAGACCTGGTTAAGGTAAAAGTAGAGAGAAACAAACTTGTTAATGGGATATAAAGTGACCATGACAGAGAATGCGATGAAGATAAACTAAATGGGATATAAAGTGACCATGACAGAGAATGCGATGAAGACAAACTTGTTAATGGGATATAAAGTGACCATGACAGAGAAGAGACCGGTCATCTGTCTCTCACTCTATCGCCCATCAAGCCCCCCAGTCTCTGCAAGAAAAAGGTGCCAAGCATTATTCTATTTCCTCTTTTACCATGATCCAGTTTAATTCAATACAAGTTACATTACTGGTTTAAAACACATACATGGCAAGTTGGAAGGATTCCTGATAAATCAAGGAAATGTTAGCATCTCTTATTAAATATGGGAAGATATCCAGAATGATTATAACATAATCAACCCCACCCCATTTCTATGTCCTTCAACATAAGCATCGAATGCATACACCACTCTCTGTCCAAACATGAGAATTTAAGCAGCAATCACGCATTACTCACTAATCTGAGAATATAAGACATCAATGCAGATATATAAATAGATCACTAAAACTTATACCACTTGATCTCAAAATATATGTTAGAGCCAAATCACTAGGATCAAATAAACTGTGATACAGCTATATGAGAACAACAGGGCTGCCAAGCATTATAGCAAATAATAAAAACAGGTTTCTCCATAGGTTTTCATCCATAAGAACTAGACTAGAGCGCAATATCAGTAACTACAGTCAGGCTCGGCTTCAAGGTGTGCAATTTCTGAAATCAGAAGTAGCAACTAGTGAAGCAAGCAAACTACAACTCCACATATTCACTTGGACCATTGACCAAGAAAATGGTGGTGTTAAAATACCTGATCTCACTTGTTCCTGTGGTAGATAGAAAGAACAGGTCAGTTGCTCACCAGAGCTACAAAGTCTTGGTTTCAGCAAGGTACTCAAACTATTGCTATAGATTGCTTCCTGCAGCACGACCTTCTTCAAGGCTCAGCGTGCTCCGAGACTTCAGGCCTCCAACGCCAGCGAGTCCCTGAAACGCCAAAACACAAGAAGAACAGAGCACCCTCTCGGGCAGATAGAGAACCGAGGCAATTTTCAATACAGAGAGGAACACCGCAATTTCTTTTTGCGAGGTGCAAACTGCCCACCTCCTTTTCTGAATTTTCTCATACTTATATACAATACAAGTCTGTGTTAGTTGCAAATCTAACGGACTCTTGATTGCAATCAAACTCTTATCTCTAACTGACTAGACTCGTACTGAACCTGAACTTCAACCGAAAAGAACTCAAACGGGTAACTATTACTTATCCGGCACTTTGCCGATTACTTCTACTAAACAGACTCTGAAGACCAAACAGAAATAAACACGCCTGACTCATAAAGAAACAAGAAACAGACTGGAACAAGATTATCTCAACACAAACTACAGGGCTGCCAAGCATTATAGCAAATTGCAGCAACCGCAAATATGCAATAATGCTGAAGGAAAATGAGAAACAAAATTTCAATTAGTTAACAGTAAAGGCACAGCACTACACATATCTATTTGAGCAATGTACCATGGCTTGCATCATTAGGTTCAGAATGTTCTCCCACTTGCCAATCCCACAGACTGCAGTAAGCATTACGAAATCAAGTTTAACACATGTAGAATTGGATAAATCAAATAGAAATCAATATCCTTTATACAAGACTGAAATGAGATCACTGCACTGATATATGCCTCTCATGATCAGACGCCTCTTAAGGCCATATGAATGGATCAATGCAGCATGAATCTTGCGTACATGCACTAGCAGAAGGCTCCCCAGCTGAAACAAACTTTGTATAACGAAGAAATTGGTAGAGAAACTAAAACAGAATCAGTGGCACACTATCATTGGAAACAACATTCATAGCATACAGCTAAATCTAACAAAAGAACATTAAAAAAAACTAAACTTCTGTACTAACAGGTATTTCCATCTTGCTCCAAGTCTAGTGAATTAACAATTAAACATGTACACGGTGCTAAAATATTCTGCTCAGTAAGGCATCACTTAGTTGAAACAATGAATTCACATTGCCTATCAGCTTTTAAAATAATTAATGCAACCCGCAAGCAGCAACAACATCCTTGAATAATATAGTCTCTTCAGAATTTTGTGAAATAGTGTGTGAGCAGTACAATTTGAAGTTTGTAGGCATTCACTAGTCACTTTCTTGCAAATACTGGTGACAGTTGGTATGGGTACCAGAAATAACGCAAATAGTGATTCACATTTTCATCACAGGACATAAGTAATTCTTTGCAATCACCCAATTCCAGAACCAAACCAACTTAATGTCTTTTTTTGTAGAATGAAAGACAGCCTATGAGATGGCGATTCATAAGCTGCAAACGAAATGAGAAAGGAAGGTGAGTTTGCATCTCATATCGACATTTCACACACTGACTAAGTGGAACAATATTACAAGACCTACTCATATGTGTGTGTATCTTTAGAAGTAATGCAGGTTCTAAAAAAGGAGTTCATTTTCCATTGCACTAATTTTTCATTCAGAGTATTGAGACAAAAATCCTATGAAAAGAACAATAAAAATTGCCAAAAGAACTGAAGCGGAGTTTTTCCAGTCAGACCAAATGGATCTAGTGAAGAACTTACAGATCCACTAGACTTGTCCGGGAGCATCGTTGGGGAGCAATGATCGGCGAGGGCGGGCGGGGAGGGTGGCGGCGGGATGGGGAGCGAGGACCGGGAAAGGGCACTAAGCGGCGTAATGGCGTCGGCGGGAGGAGGCGATACCATGGTGGCGGGAGGATGTACAGCCACAGGTGTAGGTGGCGATGGCGAGGGGGAGGCGCCGGCCGTGGGGAAGCAATCGAACTTCGCCGGCGTGAGGGAGCAAGAGGCTTGTGCGCTGGCTGGGAAGAAGGCGCCCGCCGTCTGAGGATAGTAGGGCGGCGGCGGCTTGGGGAGACCAGGAGGAAGCTGCTGGGCCGGGAGGAGCACCGACGGTTGGGGAGAGGTGGCTCTGGCTGGGAGACCGGTGGGATGACGCCGAGCCAAGGGAGGAGGCAGCAGGCGCCGGCCAGTGAGGAGGAGCAGGAGGAGGCCTTCAGTGGGAGCAGGGAGCGCCGGAGGAGGAGTGGCGGCTGGATTGGGGTGGAGGTGTCGTTTGGGGTGAGTGGGGCTAGGGTTAGGGTGTCGAGGCGGTCCGTGAAATTTTCGTTCATGCATACCGATGATATTTTGCCGCCACGCTGAAAAAGTTTCGCCGACAGATATACCGATGAAAAATAGATTATTATCGATAGATATATTGTCTTTAAAATTATGTATTTTTATCTATACATAGTCTATCAGTAATTAAAGTATTGTTGATGGATTAACTGTTCGAAATCTTTACCGACAGATGGTTAGATGGTAAAAACTGATTTTTACCTCTGAGACGTCGATGGGAATTTTGAGGGGTGGTGGATCTGGCGGCCGCCGAAGACGGTGGCGGCTCGGTGGAGAGGCGCAGGCGGCAGTCTTTCGAGCGAAGGCGAGGCGAGGCGTGAGCTTGGCGCGCAACCAAGGAGAGGCGACAGAGGGCGCCGGTGCCTGGGAAGGCGAGAAGCGGTGGCGGCACAAGAAGGAGGAGAAGCGGCAGACGGCACTCGGGAGAGGAGATGAGTCGAGAGAGAGCGGAGGATCTGGCGGCGGTTGGAAATGGGGAATGGGAGCCAAGTGAAGAGAGAGAGAGACCGGTAGAGACGTAGAGTTAGGTTAAGGGGGATGGTTGGGTCGGGCCTGTTGGCCATCGGTTGGTCGGGCTGAACGGGCCAGCCCGGCCGGTGAAAAAAAAGAAAGAAAAGATAATAATAATAATAATAATAATAATAATAATAATAATATACATTAAAAATAATATATATAAAAGAATTATCAGATAAATAAATAAGAAAATATAATCCGCGTGCCTATTTTTATTGCATATACATTGTACATGAGTTTTGCCGATAGATAGACTTTTGCCGACAGATATACTGACAGAAAAATTTATCATTGCCGACAGATAGTTTGTCCCTACATATCAAAATAATTTCCAATGCACCATCTGACGCTAAAATTATTATTGCCGACAGTTAGTCCGTCACTAAGTTTTAGCGACAGATAGTTGGTCGGTAATTATGTATTATTGCCGACTGATGTCTGACGCTAATTTGGTGTCATGGTGTAGTGTATGTTGAAATCATTTATACACATAAAATAACAAGTGATAAAGTAAATCAAAATAGCATGCAATCTAGTTTATGGGTGCAACATGATCAAAGCACAACTTGCCTTCGTTAAGCTCCTGTTCTTGCTCCGAAGATGGCTCTTGAATTGATAATCCCTTCTCCGAAACCTCGCTCAACTCAACGTCTACGCGAATCATGGGAGAAAGCAAATAAGAACCAAAACCAAATAGCAAATAAACACCAAGAACAAATAACAAATAAACTCGAAAATTCAAATAAAACCCCCATTAGATATATCTTGATTTTATAAATTTTTAGGAGTTTGAATCACCCAAATCGGAGTTCATATGCAAAAGTTATAATATTCGGATGTTTAGTTAATTCTGAAACTAGGAATTCTTATTTTCCCGAATTATTTCTATAAAGGATAATACGGATTTTCTCGCCACGGCTACACGGACAAGACGTGGTAAAATCTAGACTGATGAACTCAATCTAACGGTTACAAGTAAATCTACTACGTGCCCTAATATCAATTGTCCGACCTAAATCGAACGGTTGATATTTAATTGGAGACGCTTACCGAATCCGAAGTGACGTGGACGAATTCCATGCGCTTGATTACGATTCGACGGCTGACGAAGTTCCCGATCGGCGATGCAGCAACAGCGGCTTGAATTCTCCGGAGACGAAGACGACGACCTCGGCGACAACTCGGCAGCGCGTGCTTTAGAAGTCTCCTGGCAACGCTGCGATCCTTCGCGAAATCCCATGACCGCTGATGCGACTTCCTCGATTGCTCTCGATTTTTCCTGCCTCTCGCTTCTTGGCGTCGCCACCGCTTCTTCGCGACTTTTCTTTCCTCCTCGCTTGATTCTGGCGATGCCCAACGCTCGATTATATAGTCCCAGGTGTCCATATCCCGTGCGGAAGAGGACTCCCAAGACCTACCAAATTCGGCGCTGGCGTACGCTTAAATCGGCAACTCCTTCCTTTTCCCCGCGCGCGTACTCTCCCGCCCGAGCCGAACTCTGTGTTCGCACGAGACTCAGCGCTGGCGCCGGATTCAAATCAGCTACGCCGCCCTTCCTTTCCCGCGACCGACGGAGGACTCGAGTCTTCGACCGCTTTTGGCGCCGATACAAGTGGTTGACTCGGTCACGCTCGATGCTGTGATCCCTTTTTTTCCCGCGTGCCCAGGACTCCAGAACCATCGATCGCTTTTGGCGCCAACACGTTGCGCTCCTGCTCAATCACTCGCGTCTATCTTCCAGTCGCTGTTGGGTTCTAGTGATGCCATACGCGTGACTTAAATACCCAACGTGTGTACTTCTCCCGCCCGGGGACTCCGACTCCTAAACAGACTCGACGCCAGCTAATGAATCAGCTTCGATTCCGGAGAAATCTCCTCGCGCTTCTGATCTTCGGCTGAGAAGCAGCAGCGAAGCGCTTAACTCAAAACTGCGCTGGATCTTAATCCAACTCCTAATCCGGTTTCCTAATCTGATTACAACCCGGAGAGAAAAAGGAATTTCCAAAAATACTTCGAGACCTTCTATACTCAATTAAAATATTTTTGGGTAGACTTTATTTTAATTTCCTTTTTATAAATATTTCTTAACAAAAGCCATATATACTTAATTCGAAATAATTTAAATAAATTTCAGAAAATCCAATAAATTCCAGAAAATTCACAAAAATCATAATTTGCAATAAAATAATATTTAATAATTGAAAAGTCAAAAATTGGGATGTTACACTCCTCCACCCAGCCCCAGCCCGCGCCGGTGCCTCCCTGCCTTGTCCGGCCACCAGCTCCCCACCCCAGCCCGCCTTATCCACAAATTAGTATATAGTTTAGATTGAATAAATCCCGGACTATAAGAGGATGCTGGTTCATAAGATACTGATGCTTGAGTGATTGCTTGATTATGGTTAGTCGAGTATTCGGGAGGAACCGCAGAATCTCGTGGAATCAAGTTATCGGTGAGAAAATTTTGTTGATCAATGTCATATTGTTGATTAGGAAGGCCAGCTGCTTCGATGACAACCTGCATAGATTTAACTTGTAATGTAGCACTATTATTGAGTTCTCGCATGCAGCATCATGCTAATATCTCACAAAGGCAAAGTTCAGTATAATTTACATGCTAGATAGAAAGATCATATGCAGAAAGAACTTAATATAAAATAGAATCCCACCTAAAACACTCACTAAACTAAGAAATGGTACCCGGCTAAAGAATTCAAGCACAGAAGACATAATACTAGCTAATTGAATATTGGCCTCATGGGAGGTATCTTCCCCCTTAGTGGAGGCAAAGATTCCATTCTTCTCATTTTGTCTCATGAGTTGAAAAATTGGCCTCTGAAGAATTTGACTACTTTCACATGAGAAAAGAAATGCGCAAACGAGGTTTTCATGTGAAAACATTAACTGTACATTACTTGAAGCTACTAATTTTATCATCTTCTGTACATCGTATGAAAATTTCAACACAAAGATCAGACAAATCTTTCACAGGTTCTCCCAGAATCTTTAAAGACAATAAAAAGAAAAATGAGAAAAAATAATTTTAAGATATGAGCGAGGTTACCATCAAACTGTTTTGAGGGATAAATTTAACTAAGAATTTGAGACACAAAAAAGCTAGCAAACTGAGCTAAAGTATTGGCCTGAATACCGGAGACACGAAAAACTGGCGTTGGCCTGAACATTGAAGGAGATGTCACCTTGGACAACGTATCCTGTGCACACAGCCTTCCCGATGTACACACCGTGCACACCAACTAACAAAAGTCACGAAAAATTCTGAAAAAAAATTATAGATGTACTTCATAGATTGCTCTACCTATGTATGAAGTTTCAAGATCAAATTCATTATATATAAAAAGTTACAAAAAAGAGAAAATTCTGACAAGTTTAAACTCTCTAAAATTGTCAGAATTTTCTCTTGTAACTCTGATATATAATGAATTTGAACCTACAATTTATACATAGGTAGAGAAATCTATGAAGTATATCTACAATTTTTTTCAGAATTTTTCGTAACTTTTGTTAGTTGGTGTGCACGATGTGTACACGAAAAGTCTGTATGCACAGGATATGTTGCCTGTCACCTTGACCCAGAAATGTGTGGTGGTTGTAGTACATATTGCCTGTTCCTTTCTTGTTTGAATTACCAGGTTGAATTTTCTTCCTGGAATACTGACAGTTGTTCTCAATAAATCAAGTTGTTGGACAAACTGCATACACCAGGTGTTGGCCCATTGCCAGGTACGTTCTAGGCCTGCCTGTTTTCAGAGTTATTGTTATGTTTTCTTGTATATTTCCTCTCTCAAGCTACTTATCTATGAGTTATGATACTAGAGATATGTGTGTACACCTACCACACATTCAGATAGTTATGGTTCTTTGTCTGAATTCATTCATATCAATGCTAGGTTGAGTTTTGGCTGGTACCTTACAGAGTTACTATCTTTGAATTCGTCGTAGTAAAATATCTATCGGTTAGTGGCACTGGCTGGGCAATGGGTGCTTTCGGCATATGTATATCATGCATATCTTTCTATGTCAATGAAATCGCCCTCTCGCTGATTCATTACTATTTGTTTTTTGTGAGACTAGATTCACAATTTTCTATGTAGTCTAAATTTGTGCTTGCTTGTATTCCCGTTAATGAAAAAGAAGAATTCTCAAGGTAATCTTGATTCGTGCTCAAGAAATATGGTGGTTTGATTCCATGATGCCGCTCCGAGAAGCTTTTTTGTCTAATTTTGATGCCTAGGCAATTGATAACAGTGCTCTTTTGGAACTGTTAGTCTAAATTATATTTTAGTTAATGTTCGTGATAAAAATGCATTAGAAATTCTATTCTGTTGATGTATTGATTAACCATGTTGAAGTAAGAATTCATTGTATAGTGCACGAGGTTGTATTGTTGTAAATCATACGCTTTATCATTATTTCACTAGAAGACTCCAAAATTCGAACTTTTAAGCTATATTTTGTTTGGTTTTACTTATAAATGGGAGAGTATCCAGATTAGCTTATATAATTGCAGTTAATTTTTTTCCTTACGGAGTACTAATATGCTTGCAAATCACAACATATAATAATTTTATTAGAATTGCATTTGTAATGTCAACCGAGCCAGAGTTAAACCCATTCGGGGGCGCTGCATATTTTCGTAAGGAGCTCAGACGGTGATTCGTTAGGTTCCATTACGAAAAGTGTTGCGCTCTCGAGTTGTCCACGTTTTAGACAGCCCACGGATGTGCACTTGAGTCTGATGAGTCGTGACATGAGGGTGTACGGGTTGGGATTCGGCGGTATTTCCATGTCGTTCTCCTAGTGCATAACATAAGTGGTACGCCGTGCACTGCTGTTGCACTTGGAGAACAACGGGTTATCTCGCTGGAATTCGACCCGAAAGCACCTCGCCCTGTTCACCATCAGATTTAAGCCCACATCGATGGGTGGGTAAGTCCTCCTATTTAGCAAGGCTTAAACTGTCTAAATCTGAAATTTGGATGCATGCATTGACATTATATAGTAGCGATCTTTGGATGGAAGATCGGTGGATGTACGATGGTTGGATGAAGTCCGGGAGACACACGGACGAGTGGATCGAGAAGGCTAGAGCATTCGTGGATGATGCTTTCAAAGATTCCCGACCCTAATGCAGTGGTCGCGTGTGGTGTCCTTATGCTGCGTGCGTTTCGAACACCGAGAAGAGAACCAAGAAGGATATTAGCCATCACCTATGTAGGCATGGCTTCAAACCAAATTACTTTGTATGGGTAGCTCATGGCGAGAGGAAGCGTCCGCGGGTGTGTGGCCCCTGTGGATTTTGAAGAGGGCTACGATGAAGTCGAAGTTGATAGATTAGAGCGAGCTCACGGATGGCGTGGCTCAAAGCTTACGATCTCTCCCGAGGAAGAGTCCGAGCCACTTGCCAAACAATTCGAGAAGCTCCTTGATTACTCGTCAAGTTGCCGCTGCATGAGCATACCGATGTGGTGTACTATCGGCAAGTGTCACGTCTAATGGCGGTGAAGACCAAGTACAACTGTCGACTAATTGCTTCAACGACCTTTGCAAAGCTTTGGATAGCCTTCTTCCGAGTGGACACAATATGACTCGAATCTTTACGAGTTGAAGAAGCTTCTTGGCGTGTTAGGCATGACGTGCGAGAGGATAGACTATTGCCCAAAGTTACGCATGCTTTATTGGAAGACCAGTGCAGGCTAACTCACTTTGTAAGCATTGTAATGAGAGTCGATGCGAGGAAGTTAAATGTCTGAGCGTGGAATGAGATGCAGAGCGGTGGCCCAAAAACATTCCGTTTCTTTCCGATCACTCAACGTCTGCGGCGTTTGTACATGTCCAAGGCCACGGCGAGACACATGAGGTGGCACAAAGAGGGCAAGCGAGAAAGGAGGCGTGATGATTCATCCGTCGATCGATGCGAAGCTTGGAGGCACTTTGACCAACAACACACTGAATTTCTTGGCGGAGCCTAGGAGCGTCGCGTATAGGCCTCTCGACCGAGCGGGTTCACGCCATTCAATATGATGGCGCACCCGTACTCATGCTGGCCGGTATTCGCAATCCCGTACAACTTGCCGCCTCAACTCTGCTTGAAAGAAGAGTACATGTTTCTTTCTGTTATAATACCTGGGCCTAAGTCTCTGGTAAAAACTTAGATCTATTCATGCAACCTCTGGTAGAAGAGTGGTGACTGTGGACTAAAGGAGTCTTGACACATGATAGCTACAAGGGGAAGAACTTTAGGATGCGTGCCGCATACCTGTGGTCAATACACGATTTTCCAGCGTATGTCATGTTCTCGGAGTGGAGCACGCATGGAAAGTTGTCATGCCCTATATGCCTGCATAACACTGATGCTTTCACACTGAAAAATGGGGGTAAGTCCTGTTGGTTCGACTGGCACCGTTGTTTCCTGGAGCCAAAGCACCCATTTAGGAATAAAAAAAGGCATTTCGTAAAGGCAAGACTGCGAAGAAGGGGCCACCCGAACGTTTTGAAGTGCAGGATATCATCGACTAGCATGACGATCTAGCGGATATCGGGTATGTGAAAGACTATGGCGAGGAGCACCATTGGACTCATAAGTGCAGCATCTACAACCTTCCTTATGCAAAAGACCTGAAACTACCTCACAACATCGACGTGATGCACCAAGAGAAAAATATGTGTGAGTCAGTCGTGAACACAAACTGGGACATCCTACAAAAGACTAAAGATAACAAGAAAGCACGTCTGGACTGTGCTTTGATATGTGATTGGCCAGACATGAACCTCGATGAGAATGGGAGGAAACCTAGGGCAAAATTTTGCCTTACACGTGGGCAAATAAAGCAGATTCTTGATTGGATTAAGGAAAAGGTTAAATTCCCAGATGGTTATGCGGCGAACCTTCGACATGCCGTTAGTATAGAGCAATGCAAGTTAAATGGGATGAATGCCCACGACTACAAAGTCTTCATAGGCGTCTGTTTCGGTAGTGTGGCGTGGATATGTTGGCGATGATATATGGATCACTTTGGCGAGCTTAGTTTCTTCTATCGAGAGCTCGTGCAAAGAGATATCCACATCGAGGATGGAGGAATTGGAGAAGGACATTGTCGTGCTTGTGACAAAGCTCGAGAAGATTTATGTCCTGGGTTTTCAATTGCATGCAACATCTACTAGTTCATCGCCATATGAAGCAAAAGTTGGGGGCCGACGCGGTTTAGGTGGATGTATCTTTGTGGGCGCATGATGAAAAGTCTTAGAGCGAAGGTGAAGAACAAAGCACGAGTCGAAGGCAGTATTGCCGAAGCTTGGCTGATTCAGGAGATTGCCTACTTCACGGACAAATACTTTGCGACAAAAAACAAGGTCCATGTGCCACAACCAAGGTATAAGAAGGCACGTCACAGAAGTACTTCCAACTTGGAGGTGTTCCATGACCAAGCTGGATGCAATGTCGGCAAAAGCACCACACGTGACTTGGATGCAGCGAAAAAAAATTTGATTCAGTTGTACGTGTATGACAACATGGATGAAATGATGGTGTACATCGAGTAAGTCAATAAATGTCTGAAATAAGTCATAAATACGTACTTATAAAATAAATGTCTAAAATAAATATTAAATCTTGTAGTCAATTTATTCAAGAAGAGTGGGAAGGATCAGGTGAACCTTCGGGCAAACAAATTGACAATCTGAAACGGCGAGGTCGTGGATAAGGCCGTCCAAACTTTCTAACCTGGTTTCATTACCACATAACCTTCTTCCTCTTATACAAGTTCACTTAATTTAAAAATGTGTGGCATTTATTCCTTAATGAATTTTGCCTCGAATGCTTGTGCAGTGTCAAAGACATCGCAGCGTGCACAACGATCTCCGACAAATGTCACGTGGATGCAGCCGTAGAATTAAGGTCCATGGATGCTATGATTTCCATGGATATCGATTTCGATCCGAAGCGGCTGAGTCAGCTCGCCCTAATGCAACTACGGTGAACAGCGGCATCGTGAGTTATGTCACCGATGACTCTGGTGGTCCAGACATATAGTACTATGGGATCATCGAGGATATTGTAGAAATTTCGTATGAAGGCAACAAAGATCTCTCGCTCGTGCTCTTTCGTTGCAGATGGTTCCATCCAACTAGTGGGGTGCGGCGTACTCCAAAACTAGGACTAGTGGAGATCAATCATAAGAAGCTGTATCAAAAGCCTGACATGTTCATTCTGCCCGAACAAGTCGAGCTGGTGTTCTATCTGCCATACGCCCACCCAAATTACAAAAGTTGGTGGGTTGTACATAAATGTCTTCCACCTGGTAGATTGCCCGATCTCACAGAAGACGACTATGATTCTCACCCAGACGTGGAGGTATTCCAAGAACAAGAGTTACGGAGAGGCTGCGTCGATATTGGTGATGGGCTAGATAATATTTTGGGATCGGTATACCCATCTCATGTAGAAGGAGAAGAAGAGGAGGAAAGGGAAGAGGCAGAGGCAGAGGAAGAGGAAGAGGCAGAGGCAGAGGAAGAGGAAGAGGAAGAGGAAGCCGAAGATTTTTAGGCTATTTAATTTTATAGGTTTAATTTTATATACTTTATGTCATTTAATTTTATATACGTTTATATTTTATTTGTTTCAATTAATATCAATGTACTTTATGTTATTTAATTTAATTTGTGCAGGATGGCTGGAGGTGCGAAGAAGTTGGCCAAAAAATTGAAGAAGGTCTTCGGGAAGGGGGGCATGAGGAGTGCAGGCGAGGGCAGCTCACCCCAGCATGACGCTTCCGAGGAGGGGAGGAGGTGGTGGCTACCACCGACTCCTAGGAGGTGGAGGAGCACCACACGACCACCGACTCCCATGAGGGGGATGAGGAGCTTCGTTGGGGTTGGTGGGCTCAGGCGCTTGAGGAGGGGGATGAGGAGGGGGACAAGGACTGGGATCCATGGGAGTAAACTGGTACCGAGTCAGGGGGTGCCTCGAGCTCTGCGGGAACCAAGAAAAGTCGGGGGCGGAATAAATTGCCAAAAGCCCCCACAGATCCAGCCGACAGGATGGAGATAGTTGTTTCTAGCGGGCAAAGGTATGTGCTACAAATTTTTGATGTCTTTTATTGCTAACCACAAACTTGCTAACCACTTGTTATTAATTCTTCATGCAGGGGCTTGGTTTTCCTCAACAAGGGTAAACAGGAGCCGGGCCACTTGCTAGGGGTGATCCTAAAGCAGCTCTACCCCGGGTGAGTGGGCGAGGGTGATGCTCGACGCCTGGTGACTAGGTGGAGTGACTACTCGCTCGTGGAGGACGACCAGGGAGGCACTGTCGCGGATCATTGCATAGCCGAGTTCTGGGTAAGTTGTCATTTCTATTGATGTTTTCGTGTTTATAGCTTCACATGTTTGTTTCATTTCAGGCGAGGTATCAGCTTGGCCCTGACGCATCCCAGGACGAATATCATGCTTGTCGCCATGTGCTCGACACAATGGCGGCAAAGACGGTCAGGGAAGCCATCAGGTTATCCCGCCGGGACGCGGTGATGAAGCACTAAGAGCACGGGGATGAAGATCTTGAGGGCACATGCCTTGCAGCAGTACCTCAAGGCGAAGGAGTACCAGCCTTGGTGTCCGGACTGGATGGACAAGTGTCCACATGCCTGGAGGGAGTTCTGCAAGATGTGGGCATCGAAGGAGTGTATCGAGAGGTCCAAGAGGAACAGGGGGAATCGAGAAGCCAACCCCGAGAATTGTATGACCTACCTAGGTGGACGAGGCATGGGTCACGTCGCGCGCGATATCGTAAGTATACTAAGTACAACTCTAGCATTCTTGTCAATTTAGTTTTTCATTTCACATTTGAAATTGAACTGCAGGAGTTAGAGACGGGACTTGAGCCCGACGAGTTCACCGTGTGGACGCAGGCACACACGCCCCGTGTCCGGCCTGATGGTACGCAACCACCAATGCCCCCGGCTGCCCAGGAGAAGATTGTAAGTGACGTTCTCTTTTCGCTACCTACAGCTACTTCAACTGTGGCCAAGCTAATCCACTTCATATCTTATTTGTTTCACAGGATACATACAGTGCAGCCATGAAGGAGAAGCACGGTGCCGACTGTGACCCCTTGACTATGCCGGTCGACCCTCTGGTCATCTACGACCAGTTCGGTGGGAGGAGTCATGGCAGGCTCGGCTTCATGGACTCGGTGGTGGCGCCCGACTCGTACAAGGGCCAGGTCAGGGCATGTCGACAGCGGGCCGCCTCTTCCACCAGCGCACAGCTGGAAGCCCAGGCGAAGATGATCGCAGATTTGCAGCAGCAGATGCAGGCGGACGAGCAGCAGAGGCAGGCGGACGAGAGGAGGATAGGAGGCGGTACAAGGCCCTCCAGAGTCAGAACCTCTGGATGTTCAACTATATACAGGTAATTAAGATTGTATACGTAGCTACATTGTACTTACACGTTTCAGATGCTAACATATCCTATCCACAGTCGTTGCAGGGGGCGGGACCCTCCGGCCAGACGCAGATGCCACCTCCGCCGCCGTTCTTCACGCAGACGCTGACGCCGGGGGTAATGCATTTTGTTCCAGTTTTCGCTAACTATTCATACAAGTACACAAATGCACAAAAGTTTTGAAAATTGTGGTTTCCTCTAATCTTGTAGGTGTCCACCTCAGCTGCGCCTGCTCCTGCGACGAATGCTCCGCAAGGAGGTGATTCCAGTGGCACAAGATCGGCCACAGATCAATTCGTCGACAGGGTGTTTGCTGATCCTTAGACTTAGTTAGTTATTGCTTTTGCTGGTTCATAGACTTGTTGATTGTGAATGTGATGTACTCTTTTGGTTTGTGAGCTGAATTTGTGAATTATTGATGCATTTTGCTATATGTGCGTTTGTGATCAATTGTGAATTGTATCGGTGAATGCGAATGTGGTAATGTGTGTGAAATTAGATGTTGTGATTGTTCTGGGCAATTGGGAATATAAAACTGCTGGGAATGGGGTTTTATTGCAGGTTAAAATGTGAGAACTCTTGCCTGCTCTGTGGCAAGACCATGCTCTTTCATTTTGTGAATCAGGTGTGCCGTAAACTTTGAAGGTTCTTTAAGGTTGCTTTGGAGATTTGGTCTATCAGGTGTGCCGTAAACTTTGAATCATTAATTTTTTATAGGTCAGTTCTGACATGATGGTGATAATATTTTCCAGGTGCCTGCTATGATTTTGCCAGGACTGACGCTGGTGGTGAGTCCACTGCTTTCCTTGATGGTGGATCAACTGACGAAGCTCCCTGCATTTCTTCCAGGTGGCCTTCTTGCGGGCAGTCAGGTAAAAAAATTTATATGCTTGCTGCTAGTTCCATTCATCCTCGTTTTGATCATTGTTTTATGCTGTTTCAGGTTAGACTTTCTCAAATGAGGGAAAATCTACAGCTCTCTATCAGCATGAGTGATAACAGGTAGGTCACTCCTACTCTTGATTTCAATACCAGTGCCAATTTTTTTTGCGAGGACAATACCAGAGTCACTATAATATGGTTTACATGCCAAAGAAGGCATACTACCTGGTTTTCAGGGCATTGACACATTATCTTGTGACACAGACTAAAGGATTTAATGTTAGTATTGAAGTCTTCCCCTTTTGTTTACATGAGAAGTATTATTGTCTATTGCAAGTTTCAGGTTAGACTTTCTCTTTTCTAAAGATGGTTACACATCTGTCCACTACCTGTCATTTAGGTACAACACAATTGTGAAGATGTATCATTTTTTTTCTTGTATTGAACAGGCGGAAACTGACTTCGTTTGTAAATACTTATGTGACAACAACATTACTGCCAAGGTTGGCATGCATCTTTAGCTTGACATGAGTTTATTGTGCCTATTTTTTATGGCATTTTCCATTGTTTTGTAGAGTTACCATTATCTTTTGAACAGATAATGGTAAGATTTAACTGGAGTTCTCTTTTCCTAGGCAAGCCTTTTCTTATTTCTGAATAATCTGACATCTTAAATGGCCCAGCAGCCATCTAATATTCAGATGAGATTATCTCATGATCTTTTTACCATTGCAGGTGCTTTTGACAGTTCTCACACAGCTGGAAATTGGGGATCAGCAATATCTCCATTTACTTCCTCAGTTCAGTGTTACCTGCACATTGTATTTTCACAAGGTATATCACAGGCTTATCTGTTGATCTAGACCTGGTTTGATTTGACCTGCACTCTGAACCGAGAGTTTGGATAATGCTCGATCAATGACTATGGTGTCTGTCTTGTATCAATGAGTAATTCTTAATTGTTCAAGAGACACTGTCACCTAGTCACTTGATTACCATGGACATACCATGTTCATTGTTCTTTTATTAAGGTATTATACTTGCATCCTTTTCTTTCACCTTAATTCACTGAATTACATTGATGCAGACATCGCCACAACTGCTTGCTGACAAGGATATACTAATTAGATCAGTTCTAAATAAGTAAGCGCGCTATCAGCTTTTGTTTCTATATGTTTATTTGAACGAGCTGCACTTCTCTAAGATTCTGATTCTTCATTCACGAAATAACAGGTCTGAGATGAAGGATGGCAATTATGTATTTGATATACCAAGAATAGCTAATGATCTGAAGATCACAATGAATGAAGCTTTTGATGATTGCATAAGCTAAAGGTTTGCCCGAAGGCCCCTTTGCTATCAAACTTTTTCAGTTATGCGGCAGTTAATGCACTAAACTTATCAAAGAGTAAAATGAGAATTCAATTTGAAAGAACTACATGTCTGATTTCAAAAGTTTAGACTTAATTTCAAACCTTGTCAATTGAACCACTCGTTACATTTGGTGCACTTTACATGAGGATGAAATCTCATTTACTCAATGAGTAGCAGCTGGATCTTTGTACCTTTTTTCCCCTTTTTTGTATCAGCTGCACTTGTGCTCCTTTCTCCCCATTTTTTTTGGTAGCAGCCGGATGTATTTCTTTTAGTAATGGGCTACAACATCTGCAGCAACTGATTAGCAACTCACAGTTCCTACAATCTCATGATTATGTTGTGATTGTTCTGGGCAATGAGAATATAAAACTGCTAGGAATGGGGTTTTATTGCAAGTTAAAATTTGATTTTTTTTAAATTCCCAGTATTTTTTTCATTTTTTACAACTTTTGTCGTCGGCTAGAGACATAGCCGACGACACAAATAGAACTAGGCTGGTTCTGGAGCCAATCCTAGTAGGGGTTTGTGTCGGCGGCTATAGTTCGAACCGACGATACAGTGTGGGCAATATTCTAGGCGGCCCATATGTCACCGACGACACAGGCAGCTCTGGAGCCAATCCCAGTAGGGGTCTGTGTCGGCGGCTATAGTTGTGGCCGACGATACAGAGTGGGCAACAGTCTAGGCGGCCCATGTGTCACCGACGACACAGCTGGTTCTGGAGCCAATCCCAGTAGGGGTCTATGTCGGCGGCTAGAGCCATAGCCGATGATACAGAGTGCGCAACAGTCTAGGCGGCCCATAAATCACCGACGACACAGCTTGGGCAAGTGGGGCCCACGCGTTAGAACGGCGTCGATGGGGGCGCGCCGTTAGGCTGGGTATGTGTCGCGGCGGCTACCTTATGCCGCCGACACAGGCCTGGTTGACGGGGCCGGCCCAAGATGCGCTTTGGTCGGCGGGGTTTATGTGAACCGTCGACACAGATGTGCTGTGTCGTCGACTCTGTGTCGAGGGACTTGTGTCGTCGGTTGACCGACGACACAATTCTGTGTCGTCGGGAAATGTATCTGTGTCGTCGGCGGAGTTTATGTGAACCGTCGACACAGATGTGCTGTGTCGTCGACTCTGTGTCGAGGGACTTGTGTCGTCGGCTGACCGACGACACAATTATGTGTCGTCGGGAATTGTATCTGTGTCGTCGGTAAAAGCCGAGGACAGTGATCAGGATCCTTGTAGTGAGTTGGTGGACCTGGCTTAGTCGGAAGGACAGGTCATCATACCGTCAGGGAGCCACGCCTATTTAATGGCTCCCAGGCGCATTGTAACGGCTCTCTGCAGATTTAATGGCTCCCATGCACATTTAATGACTGTGATATGCTGTGATCCTGGCGGAGGCTTCGGGTGGAAGCCTCCCAACCCTGTCTGCATGGATGACTGACAATGGGCACGCCTGCTCATCGGACGACCACGTAGCCTGGTCGTCCGACCGCTCTCCGAGTGGCCACATGTCCTGGTCACCCGGGGTCAGGACCTGGTCGCCCGACTGCTCGCCGGGCGGCCACACGTCTGGTGGCCCGCCAAGCCTCCCTTCGACAGGTTGAGTCCTTTGTACAGGACCTTCTTATTTTCATGTCTTCGCATGCGGCCCCACCTGACAGCTGTGGAGAGAGTACACCGGTGTAGAATACACCGACAGTAGCCCCCGGATCCGCCCTAGAGCACGCCTTAGAAGATTTCGGAGATATTCTTTTGACCCTGGTGCGCTACTGGACGGGTCCGAACTCTGCACACGCAACCGTACAGATTCTCTCTACAACCGCCGCAACTCATCGGGTCTTGTCGTCTCACGCCATTATGATCATTTTGCGAACAGTCGGTTCGTGGGGGCACGACTCCTCGCGTCCTGAAGCTGCGCACGGCTTATAAATAGGCATGTCCGCCTCTCCACGATCCGCACTCTTGTCGCTTTCATTGTCTAGGTTTTCTTGTTTTCTTCATCTTCTGTTTCCATATTGCGAGCTTCTTTGCCGCCACGGCACCAAGACAGCATTCCGGCCGCATGGCTATTTTTAATCGGTGTGAGCTTTTCTCCGTGACATTTTTATTATTATGTGAGCTTCCCTGTGAGCAACAATTGAGTTGACTGACTTTGCGATGCCAAGTATTCTTCCGCAGTATGAAAATCCATAGTGAGAACAGTGGGCATCCTCTTCTGCTCCAAACTGCACAAACATATACATAATCTTAAAGAGATTAATAAAACAAATTTAGTTCGGTATGCAAAAAATCGATTTATATTGTGTTAGATCATGCCAGGATCGCTGCCATGTCGCCGCTGATCATCCCGCAGAAAACAATCAGCAATAAAACAGAGAAGTTTTGTTCAGAGGTCATCGGCGATATCGAAGCTACATCTGGTGAGGTAGATGTAGCTTTTTCGAATGTCATCTTCTTGAAATCTGGTGTTGATGTGTACAACATGTCCTTCAATCCAGAATTTGCCCTTTGGAACATCACTGGTTGTGACTTCGATATTTACATGCTCGATCATGACAAGAATACGAACAAGATATGGAGATCCACTTTGTGTACATCCAATGAAGTGATTTAGATTATTGGAAGTACCCGACCAGTCATTAGCACTACTTCACTCTCAGCTCGACTGACTTGCAGTCTTAGATGGCTTGGAGTCTTTCTAAAAGAATGCTACTACTATTTTGTTTGGACTTGGATATAGAGCTATCGACTTCAAGCATGACGTGACAAGGCATTAGGCGATTATGACCAATTTGACTTTAATATAATGGGTACGTTTGACCAATAAACAAGTCAGTACAACACACCAGATTTAATAGATAAATCTGGTTCGTGTGTCCTACTCGCTCTCCCGAAATATTAGTGCTTACATGGAACCGTGGTCTCACCGAAGGACTGAAATGACGATAAGAGAGCATGAATGATCTCAAATGATTTTTTCTATCTACTAGACAAGAAGACCAACAAAAAAAATCAAGAACTTCACCATATGCTTGCTTGTGTGGTTTTAATGATGAAGATGATCTTAGGTAGCCTCCATGTATCACAACAAGCACAAACAAGAGAAAAACAAACTTAGAATACGATCTACAAATAAATCTTTCTCCTCAGGCATAAAGAACGGCTTCTTGTAAAGATTGAAGCAAAGTTTGCCTTCATGATTAAGATATAATCTAACAAAGATTCATCCAACAATCATTCATTATCAGTAAAAGATCTAAAAACAATTAGAAGGAGGGGAGGCAAAACCAACATACAAGAATTTAAAGTGTAGAAAGTAAATGCTGAACGTAAAGTTTAGAACAGTAGAGAAAATAAAATTTGCATTGCATAGATATGAAGGTTTACAAAGCCATACTACCAGGTGAGCAAAGCTCATAAATGAGCACACAAAGAAACCCTAAAACCTTGCTACAAAATTTTGGGAAGAAGCATCCCTCTACCCCTCTGTTTATAGCCTAAAAGTATACTAACTTCACTGCTACTCCATCTACGAACATTGATCTAACAATCCTTCTTCGTTTGAGTAGTGCTCAAATGTGCATCCTGGCCATCCATTGGTCCTAACAGGTTTTTTCCATTTATGGTAACTTGACATCTATTCCATCCTCAAAACTTGATTCAACGATCCTCCTTTGCTTGAGTAGGACTTAAGTTAGCATCCCAGCTATCCACTTGTCCTCCCGGTTGTAGCAACTTCTAGCCTTGGTCATCTTTAGCGTCGCCTGACTGTCTAGACCTTAGCACTCCTAACCTAGTCTTGGTCTCCTTTGCCTCACTATGATCTAGCTTCAAATCATGCAACCATCATAAAATAAGAGAAACCCATCATATAGCACTGTTCACAAGATATGCAATTTATAATTAACACAATATGAAATTCCAATTAAATGCATCGCTCAAGCTCACTTGCAAGGCCAACCATAACTCAATATTGTAAATTCAGTTTTTTAAACTAAAACAAACTCACACAAATCAACAAAAATCTAACAAATATCAAATACTCATCACACAATCATGGGTTAACCTCCATACGGTCTCACACCCACAATATAAGTTTATTGTGTAGAACAAAAGTGTAGGTATTGCAATATTTACATCACATAACCCTCTTTTAATGTTAACAAGATGGATGAGTTGTTGTAATATGTCCAATAATATTAACTTTTTTCTAAGATCTAATTCTTCTTGGTTTTAAATCTAAAAAGCGTACGAAATGGATGTGTATTGACTTGAAAAAATAGTATGAACGGTAAGTATGTATTATTCCGAATGTGCACTTGTGCCCTGCTTCAATTCCCTCTCGAACTTCAGGTCAGAACAGAAGTACCTGCCTCGTACACACTCGCTCAAGTCCAAATTCTTGACATAAATAAACAAAATGATAGATATTTGCATATCAACTAACAATCTGGACAATTTAAATGCTATAATCTCTACAGTACTATTTTGAGAATACAATTGCGCACAAAATTAGCTCAAATGACACTAGTAGAATTCATTTTTTCCATCAAACTTTTCCTGATGGGCCATAGCCATCTGAGATGACTTCCCTTAAGGCCAATTGACAGACATTACCTGACAGTAATCCCAGACAGATACCATCAGGAAAAGGTACCTATAATCGTGCCCTTTCGTCCAAATGCCTAACGGTGTCTGCCTGTTATGTAATACTGCACCCTTTCCTAGACATAAAATCACCGTAGGAAAAACAAAACATCTTGTGCACATTCTCCTCACGAACATTGAATAAAACTAATTCTTTATAGAAACAGACAATGCTATGCATCGTAGGCACACAATTTTACATGCATGTCAGATTCCCCATAAATACTACATAAAATCGAAAAAAAGGTAAGCAGTTTTTTTCTCTCAGGTCACGGTAGTCCTTCACACATCTTGAAATATAATTTAGTCGTTATGAACATGTCCAAACAAGTGCAAAAATCCCTCCACTGCCACTACAAAACATGTGAACGAAATAACAAGCTTAATAGGTGTGAGCTTTTCTCCGACCACCTCAGCAGCCTAGCTGGCTCTGCGCTTGGTACGGCGGCGCAGACTTCCCTCACTACTACAGAATAGGTCATCACTGCCGGTTCGTCCACGCCATTACTGCCGATTATGGGCGCCGGCAGTCATTGGTCGGCAGTGATACTCGGGGTTATCACTGCCGGCTGAAGAACCGGCAGTGATAATAGATATCACTGCCGGTTCATTATACAACCGGCAGTGATATTAGACTATCTCTGCCGGTTCACACTAGCATCCGGCAGTGATACTCAACTATCTCTGCCGGTTCAACCTAGAATCCGGCAAGTGATATATATATCTCTGCCGGCTTATCTGACGAACAAGCGGTGATCGTGTATATCCTTGCGGTTCCTAAACGAACCGGCATTGACAATGAATTCGAAAAAATTTGTAGATGTACTTCATAGATTACTCTACCTATGTATAAAATTGCAGGTTCAAATTCAATACATATGAGGACTTACAAAAACTCTTTTTTGTAAGTCCTCATATGTATTGAATTTGAACCTGCAATTTTATACATAGGTAGAGTAATCTATGAAGTACATCTACAAATTTTTTCAGAGTTTTCGTGATTTTTATTAGTTGGTGTGTACAATGTGTACACGTGAAGGCCTGTGTGCACATGATATGTTGCCTTCAAATATATAGTATATGAAGCGTCGTTAGATCATAATTAAAATATATTAAAGCATCACAATATTTAGTTTTTTACAATTAATAGTCTGTTCACAAATGTAGTGTGAGTACATCTCGTTCACTTTAGATCGAAGCTTGCGTCGTGGAACTCGCCCTTTGGATCGATGACATGTTCGTCAATGAATCAAATGATATGCTCTTGAATTGCTAAAATTTCTTTCGACGATGGCGATTGGTTCTCGGCTTGGGTATTTGTTATTGAAGAAAAGAGAAATTTAATTAATGACGATAGATGTTAAATGAAAGAAAAGTAGGCATGAATGTGTAATTATATACCATGTCTTCGTTATAGCCGACACTCTTCGTGACAATTGCATGTAAATTTGTACATACGTAGTATCTTTATAAACTATTTCTGGTCTGTCTCATGCATGGAAAGTCTGTTATTACTTTGAAAATTGTCTCAGTAGGGAAGATGCGGACCACCTTTCTTGCAATACCGTGTGAATGCACTGTGAATGATTTTAAATAGTAATTAACCTTAAATACAATAGAATAAAATATTACTAGAGCAATAGCATAGCGATCGAGTTTACTGTTCATCATCTTCCAAAATTATGTTCATACTCACGAAGTTCTTTTCTCAACGAGTCCAAGACATAAACCCTACTAGCTTCTAACTCGATGACGAGGAGGACCCAGTGATAACTAGACATATATGTTAACACAGCCTATTAGTCCCACACCGTGTCACGAAAAAATAGTAAAACAATATTAGAAGTAGGGTAATACGTACTGAAAGTTATAGGGTACAAGTACGGAGGTTTTCTTTCTCAGCTTCAAGAAAGTCTTAAATAAATAGTCTTCAACAAACTTTGGGTTATCACGGACGAGTTTCTCGTTAACAAGCCCCGGATCGAGAAATCCTAAATCTTCATCCTTATTTTTTGCACATAAGCGTATCTCCATTCTACATATGTAAAAAGAAGTTAGACATCTGATTGAGCGGTAGAAGAATATACAATAATATAAATAGAGACTTACAAAGTCCACCGTCGACCCGACGTGGCGTCGAGCATCTGCCGGTACAACATATACAATTCGCGAGAACTCTAACGAACATGCCATCCCCATTGTGAAAATCCGAATCTTTGTATTTCACTAGGATCGCCCACATACCCTCTTGGCACCGCTGCATGTATCTTGATGGGACTACCGCAATTTTGTTGTTAGGTTCTCTAAATCTTTTGGGGAGCCATCGGTTGCCCTTAATGTACTTCGGCTTAGACCTAGCTCGTAATTACGGCGTTGTTCATTGACATCTTTTTGAGCTTGCGACATCGGCGCCTCGGCACTAGCCATCTTCAAGTTTTGCTTTACGGAGATGCGCTCGTAGTCGACATTTCGAAGGTTGAAGCCATACTGTCTCTTTGGCTTTTGCCATACTCAAGAAAAACTCCTGCGCATTAGCATCGACTTTAGTCTTCTCGGGTGATGGCACCTTTTGGAAGTGAGATGTTACCTCGGCCTTCGTTTGCTCTTTGCGTTCTTCTTGATCATATCGCCGGTAATTTCTTACGAGGTGTCTTTGCCTTCACTGATGACCGAGATTTGGTACAAGATGATGCGACTTCGAGATGGTCTTGATGTTCGACTCTTCTTATGTGCGGTTGAGGAGTTGGACTTTTCTGGTGGTGCGGAGGAGGAGTTGGACTTTTTCGGATGGTGCTTGGGGAGGAGTTGGACTTTTCTGGTGGTGCCGCGGAGGAGTTGGTCCTTTTGTGGATGGTGCGGCGGAGGAGTTGGACTTGTCCTAGCGGTGCCGCGGAGGAGTTGCACTTTTCGTGGCGGCAGTCTGCGTGTGGAGAGTGCGGCTCATCATCATCGTCATCGTCGTCGTTGTCGGCCTCATCGTCCGAGCCGAACATAATCAAGCTCTTGCGCCACGCGAGGAAGCCATGCGTTTTCTCCAAGTTTGTTTTTCCGTCCTCGCCAGAATCTCTACCTCCATTTTGCGATATTGTCGGACTACACTTTGTCTAGTTCGACCTGGCGAATCCAGCGGTATTGGGCGGCGTAACTCGTGAGTGAGGCGCATGGCCAAGCCCCGCCATCAGCCACCTTGATGGTAATGCCATGTCGCGGACAAATGCAGCTTGCGCGGTGTCGGTTACGTGATGTCATCCACCGGAAAATGGAGTCGATGCTCTCCGGAATCGTTGACGGGCCGCAGCTGCTCTTAAGAACACCGTGATCGAGGTTGGAGGGCTGTCATCGAGTGGCGGTGCGTGGTGAGAGCTTTCTGTCATTGCTTGCTCCACAACTTGATCGGCCTTCGCTCTCTCTTCCTCTAACGCTCTTGCCACAAACATCTTGTATTTGACTTTGCGTTCATCTTCTCTTATTCTTTTCGGCGCTTGTACGACGATCGTCATCTTGGAAGCCTTCTTTCCACGGCACCAAACCAACTCCTCGGAGTGCGCCAGATGCTCCTGTTACCCAGGAACAGCGATCGACTCATCATTCTCCTTCGTGGCATGAAAAGCCCTTGGGAAGACTCCACGTGAGCATCGATATTTTCTCGACACCTCCGGGCTCTATCGCTCCTGAAGCTCAAGCTGCCATCTTCGAGACTTGGTCCCCCTCCCAAGCAACGGTGCTTTGATCGTGCGATGAACTCGGCCGTCGCAGAGTAACGCCCTTGAGGTTAGCTCTTGTTCGCGCCTATCCCATGCAGTATTTTCTTCACGTAGCCACGATTGCCTAGTGTGTGAGGGTACATATTCTTATCGCGTTAGCCTTGTTCTTCGACTCCACCGTGCAGGCTTCTTGAATTCTGTACTCCACAAAGTCCTTCCAAAATTCTCTTATCTTTGGAAACATGTTAAAATTTGGCGTGACATTCTTATTCACATAGGTCTTATTCATTGAGTCTTCCAATTCTTCCAAAGCATGTGCACATGATACCTAGTGCGTTCTTTGCAACCAACTCGACCCTTGGGGAAATGGAATACTTGTTTTAGCTTGCCCCATAGCGAGTCCTTGGTCATCGGGAACCACCCATCGATCACCTTCGCGGCGGTCCATGATCTATAGATGATGGGCACGTTATCCCTAACAAGTACTCCGCAGTTGTCTGTCTGGCGCCAATGCCGACGCGGTATAGCAGTTCCCGACTTCCGAGAGCTGGACTATGTTGTGAACGCCTTAGGCATCTTGCTCGGACCACGACTGCTTGCTGCCTTTGTTCACCAGACGTTTGAGCCTACAATTGGATCTTGTTATTAGTCGTATGACCCTACAATGTTTTGGGAATCACAACGTACTAATACTTTACCTCGCCCATGGCAGTGGCGTCAGCTTGGTCCATGGCAGTGGCGTCAGCTTGGTCCATGGCAGTCGCGTCAGTTTGGTCCATGGCTGTGGCGTCAGCTTGCTCCATATCAATATCCTGTAGGTTCAAATAGCCACTTGGGCTACCCACTCCTACTTCGTGTACATTCGAGGGTTGAACACCCTCTGGCACTTGTCCCTGATTCGAGGCCATTCCTAGCAATCCAAAATGTTATTGGGTTAATTATATTGCATCCATTTATGGTTGCTACATGACATCAATCTTGTGAATTCAAACGATGGTAATTTGCTAGAGTTGAGAGGAATAAGTGATGTTGTCACCTCATGCTACAAACATGTGCACATGTAACTTTAAAATGATACTTATACATTAGAAAAAAATCACATGATACATATACATCTCGAAATGAAAAAATTCATATATTCTTAAGAATATATTCCACACTAAAATGATTTTAAAAAAATAAGCCCTGCAAGTTCAAGAAGCATGGGTGTAATTGCAAGGCGAAGCCATGAGAGACATGCTCGCTTCAAATGGACTTGGGACTTGATTCTTTGTCTTCTTAGCGTACCCTTGTCCATAGGCTTCCTCCGCTCCTCTTCTTCATTGATCATGGAGTCTGCGTGTCCAACTTTTCCAATGAAAAATTTCATGTTCTATGAAGATGATAGAACATGAAATTTTTCATTGGAAAAGTTAGACACATGATACTCCATGATCAATGAAGAAGAGGAGCGGAGGAAGGCTATAGACAAAGGGTACGCTTAAGAAGACAAGAACTAATTCCTAAGTCCATTTCAAGCGAGCATGTCTTCGTGGTTTCGCCTCGTGCAATCTGACGCCTCGTGACACCCATGCTTCTTGAACTTGCAGGGCTTATTTTTTTAAACACATACATTTTTTGTCAACAAAATATACATACACATAAAATGTAGATCAAATTCATTATATATCGAGAGTTACAAACAAGAAAATTACAGCAAGTTTAAACTCTATAAACTTGTCGAATTTTTTTTTGTAACTCTCAGATATAATGAATCTTGAAATTTCATACAACTACTTACTATTACAATTAGTGGCACAACTATTAACTAAATGAACTACAACTACTTACTATTACAATTAGTGGCACAAAACAAATATTTACAACACATGTATACATCTTTACGAAACAAATATTTACAACACATATATACATCTTTCAAGAAGATATACAAAGCACCAAATTGAAGTTTACTTTTGGCTGCAATATAAATAACCACAGAGCAAAATGATCAAAACAAGCACATGTGCGAGATGTGAATTCACAAGGCAACTAGCATAAAGCTCAACTTGTTTATTTTGAGTGTTCTCAGATGTCGGGTTGCCCAAAGGCCCTCCTCGCCACAAGGGACGAGTAATAGACTAATTTGTGACAACCTTACCTTAGTTATTGATTAATTCCCAATAAGTAAATTAATTCAGGATTAATATATCAAAAGAGTTAACCAAAAGATCAAACACAAATGCCCAAAAACTCAATGATTAACAAACCACAAACAATATTTAAACAACAGGGCTGGGTGTACATAACAATAGAAGTATATGCTTCTATCAAGCCATTTACTCCTATAAGTTTAAAAGATTATATGATCCTGTTGAAACATCACATTAACATAAGTAGTAGCTAAAAGTATAGAGGCTACATGCTAGGAAGTAACTAAGTCAAATGCAGAGAATCAATAAAGGACATCAAGTGGCAGTACAGGACATCAAGTGGTAAAAGTTCAAAATTTCGGCATGACGCCCCTAGAACTACGGACATCCACTCAGCAGGCATAAGAAACAATTAACCAAGTATAGCATAACAACAACAACCATAGCATAAGGCACGTTCAGGTTTGTTCAAGAGTTGTCCATAGCATGTTTTTTACTGTGAAGCATTAACATATTAATGGAAGCACAATGAAGAAAGCCATATATCAATAAGCAGTAACAACTACCTTTTTTACAGTGAAGCATTAACATTGCCAATCAAGCATGCAGTTTTTCGAATACCAAAGATGTAGATTGCCCATGTAAAAAATAATGATTGTGTCACAAATTGTCTATTTCAGTCCCAAATCCTCATGAACACTATACCCCACATGTTAGGTCCCCAAGCCAAACGAATTGGTCGCCCGTAGCATTCATCGCACATTCACATCGCACATGCACATCTCGCACATTCACAATCACATTCACATTCACATTTGCACATTCACATCTGCACATGCACATTCACACATCGCAAGAGCGAGACGAGGCGACGGCGGGGACATCAAGCAACATTGAACATTAAGACCTCTGTCATAATTTCGCAAGAGGTGTACCACGGCGGGAGAGGCGCGGGAGGTCGACACGACGGCGGGAGACGGTGGGGAGGTCGAGGCGACGGTGGGGAGACGGCGTGGAGGTGAAGACGACGGTGGGGAGGCGACGGCGGCGTGCTCCGCGAGAGCGACCGAGTCGAGGCGACGGCGGGAGTACCGAGGCGACGGCGGCCTGAGTCGAGGCGGCGGTGGGGAGCTCTGACGCGAACCGACGGCGGTGGTCCGAGGCGCGGCGGCGTCAGGGAGCTCAGAGGCGACGGCGCGGTAAAAGTGAGAGGAGGGCGCGGGCTAGGGCTAAGGTAAATGAGAGGAGGGTGCGGCGTTTCTATTTATAGTGCTGGAATATCACTGTCGGTTGGTCATACCAACCGGCAGTGATAGTATATCACTGCCGGGCCATTGTAGAACCGGCAGTGATATTCCGAATACTACTGCCGGTCCATTGTACAACCGGCAGTGATAGTGGAATATTACTGCCGGTCCGTTGTACAACCAGCAGTGATAGTGGAATATTACTGCCGGTCCGTTGTAAAACCAGCAGTGATAGTGGAATATCATTGCCGGTCCATTGTACAACCGGCAGTGATAAGCTCTTTGCCCATGTCCTGTTAAAATTTGCCTTTTTTATTACTCTTAATATAGGACGAATTTGATCATGAAATTTTATATGTAGATGGGGTAAGATGAGATGTACATCCATGATTTTGTTTCAGAATTTTTGTAAACTTTTCTTAGTTGGATTGCAGCAGTAGCATGATTTACTAGCACAAAAGGAAGTGAACATCATTGCCATTTTTCTAGTTACTTATGAAAGTTTCAGTTTAAATCTAGTTACCCGTTCATATAAAAATCAGATTGCTAACTTTTTAATTGTTGTAATATTTCTAAAATCAAATAATCTTTGTCAAATTGAACAACAAATCTTTGTCAAATTCGAACAAATTCAAGTGCAGATCAAAATCACAAAAATCCAAATGCATAAAACTTTCAATTTGATAAAAAAAGCATAACCTCAATTTCCATTATTGCATATATTACATTAATTGTTACATATGAGAAAATAAACATGTCGTTCATACAAAAGAAAGCATACATTTCATTACTACAACTAAGCTACGACTCGACCTTCGTTATGATCGCGGCGTATGTATGTAACAAATCCTTTGTCTTCCATGGTACTTAGGTCAACGTCCTCTCCAAAAGGGGAAGCTCGTCGAATTGGTTGTACTCTTCCTCGTCGACAACATTCTCAACTCCGACAATCCTTCTTTTCCTTGAATAACCACGTGGCGCTCCTTGTTAGCCGGCCGATTATAAAGAAGATTTATGTAATGAATTAGCAAGTACGAATGGTTCTTCTCTCAGATCAAGCGAGTTTGAGGTCCACGGTAGTGATGCCGTACTTGTCGATATTCACGCCGCTGGGAAGTCTGACCCATTGGCACCGAAAGAGAGGGACCTTCAAAGGACCATAGTCAAGCTCCCAAATCTCTTCTATGAATCCGTAGTAGGTTTGCCTATTTCCATTGCTGTCATAGGCATCTATACGGATACCGCTATTTTGATTGGTGCTCTTTTTATCTTGCGCTCTTGTATAAAATGTAAAACCATTTATGTCGTATCCTTGGAATGTCCGAATTGTAGTTGACGGTCCCTGAGCCAACAATTTCAATTGAGTGCAGTCTGTCTCCGTACGCATCATGTGTCTACACAACCAATCGCCGAAATTATCTCTATGCTCTCTCATGAGCCAACCCTCGACCTCCACAGGTTTGTTTTGGATAGCACGTTCTTGTGCATGTCGACATATGGGGCCACCACAACCGATTGTCCCAAAAGCTGCGAAATGTGCTTGTGTAAATGCAGCTAGATTGCTAGTACGCATCTTGATTTCTCGCCTAGTGTCCCTTTCCTGTAGCCTTCCTCATGCCGAGATACTGGCACACCAATCGGTTTGAGATCCATATAATCGACGAGAACTCAATGACCTCCTCGGTTCCCCGACCATCGGCAATCAGCCTTCCGGTCGATTTGATTCTGAACATATTTCTTTATAACCCCATGAATCTCTCGAAGGGTACATCGATGTAGAAATACGGGACCAAGAATTCGTATCTCTTTCACAATGTGAACAATGAGATGGACCATAATATCAAAAAAGATGGAGAAACACATCTCAAGCCCGCATGAGTGTGAACCACGTCTTCTGCAGCTTGTCTAGTATTAATGGATCGATGGCCTTACGTGAAATCGCGTTGAAGAATGAACACAACTTGATAATTGGGTCTCGGACTTTCTCTGGCGTAACCCCTAATTGCAATTGGAAGCATCTGTGTCATCATCACGTGGCAATCGTGAGACTTCATACCAATTAACTTTAAGTCTTTCATTGAGACTAGTCTCTTATGTTAGCGAGTAACGAGACGGAACTTTGATTCCGTGCAAGCATTCGCAAGCGCTAATTTTCTCTTTCTTGCTCAAAGTGTAGCAGTCGGGAAGGTACTTTTTACTGTATCCATTTCTTCGTGATGCAGCTCCTTCCTCGATTTCATATCTTGAGGTCCATCCTTGCTTGAAGTGTATCTTTCGTTTTGCGGTATGTCGAGAAGATACCAAGCAAGCTATCACACACGTTCTTCTCTATGTGCATGGCGTCGATTGCGTGTCGAACTTCCAGTGCTGCCAATAAGGTAGGATCCAAAATATTGATTTCTTTTTCCACAAAGGAACCTTATCCCGGAAGTCGGAATAGATGTATTGCGGCTCCTTTCCGTGAATAATTATAAGGTCCTTCTGATGGCAAATATCATTTCCCGATCGATTCTTGAGCTAATGCAATCTCCTTTGTCCCGTCAAAAGCTCTCTTATTATTGCGGTATGGGTGATCCTTACGGAGGAACCTACGATGCCGCATGTAAGCCATTTTTCTATTGTTCTTGACCCACGGCTATTGTATCATCCGAGCCTTTGGGCGCATCCGTTGAAGCCTTTTGTAAATGCGCCCGACAGTTGCCAAGAGTAGGATAATCATTAATGGTTACAAACAATAATGCCCGTAGGATAAAGTTTTCTCTTTTATACTCATCCCATACACATACACCATCGATCCACAATATTAGAAGATCTTCAACCAATGGTTTGAGGTACACATCGATATCATTGCCGGGTTGCTCGGCCCTTGGATCAATAGTGGCATCATAATGTACTTTCGCTTCATGCAAAGCCAAGGAGGAAGGTTGTAGATGCATAAAGTCACCGGCCAAGTCTTTGTGGCGACTACTCATGTTGCCAAAAGGATTCATCCCATCGTACTCAACCCGAACCTTATATTCCTCACATCATATGCAAAGCGCTTCTTATATTTTCGTCGATGTTCCTCCATTGCACAGAATCGGCGAGGTGTCTGAGCATTCCATCCTTCTTACGCTCTTGGCGTGCCATCGTAACAATTGGGCATGACTTTTGTTCGCAAACAATCGCCAGACGGGGATTATAGGAAATACCACACCACCTTACGGGGACACCTCTTCTTCTTCGCCTCACCCGACATCTTCGTTCTCGATATCGTAAATCGTTGCCCTTATACCGTTTTGCTTTGCAAACAACACGAGCATCCATGTTCGCAAACTCATTGCGATACAATATGCAATCGTTTGGACATCGTGTATTCTTTGTACTTCCGGTTCAACAGGCGGACAACCTGCTTGGCACGATGCGTAGTTGAAGGCAACACGTTACCCTCTGGAAGCAAGTCCCCAAGAGACATAACATTTCGATAAAGCTCTTATCGGACCAACCATTACTTGCCTTCAAATGCGATGGAAAGAAAGCACAAGATGCGACTTTCGTGCTCCTCCTTGCGGCCGGGTACAATGGCGTTGTAGAGTCTTCTACCATACGTTGGAACTTTTGAAACTCCCTTTCACTCGTGAATTCCCCTCCCCACGCGACATTTGATCTAGATCATCTTCGTGGGTATCAACGAACGCATCTTCCACCGCCGTCATATCGTTGTCTCCGTCATCTCCATCAATGTGTTGCCCTTCATGTACAATATCATCTTCATCAATGTGTTGCCCTTCATGTACAATATCATCTTCACCGTGATCAGTCCAACAGGTATAGCCAGCCTTGAAACCCCTTCGAAGCAAGTGTGCACGTATCGACTCTATGTTACAAAACATCTTCTCATTTTTGCAATCAACGCATGGACAACACATATAGTCCGCCAGGTTTCTCGACTTGTGTGCCGCAGCCGCATTCAGAAAACAAGTCACACCATTAAAGAACTCTGCACCACGACGGTCCGTGTCATACATCCACCTTCGGTCCATCTACAGTTAATTATATCAAACTACATTACTTAAACATCCACTACATCACTAAAATGGATATAACAAATTTTCATTAATTAAATTAATTACAATTATGCATAATTGTCCATCTAGCAATTTTATTACTTAAACATCCACTCAATCACTAAAATGGATATGAATTTATGCAAATAACAATATATAATTGTAAATGATTAGTTTTACAAATACATCTAGCAATTTGCCTATATAATACATCAAACCTTTTTCACTATTTAAATATCCATCTAGCATTTTTAATTATTTAGAAGATTTCTTCATTTCATTTTGTTATGTAGCGCTAGCTATTAAATTAAATTAATCTACAACAAATTAACAAGCATATAATTGAATATAAGGATATATTTCTAAATAATTATTTATGTTCCAACTTTCATTATTGCAAAATCCATCTACCATTTCCCATTATTTAAATATTCAACTAGCAATTCTCACTATTTATAATTAATCATCTAGCAATCCTTTACTATTAAAAATCCATATAACAAATTTTCATTAATTAAATTAATTACAATTATGCATAATTGTCCATCTAGCAATTTTATTACTTAAACATCCACTCAATCACTAAAATGGATATGAATTTCTGCAAATAACAATATATAATTGTAAATGATTAGTTTTACAAATACATCTAGCAATTTGCCTATATAATACATCAAACCTTTTTCACTATTTAAATATCCATCTAGCATTTTTTAATTATTTAGAAGATTTCTTCATTTCATTTTGTTATGTAGCGCTAGCTATTAAATTAAATTAATCTACAACAAATTAACAAGCATATAATTGAATATAAGGATATATTTCTAAATAATTATTTATGTTCCAACTTTCATTATTGCAAAATCCATCTACCATTTCCCATTATTTAAATATTCAACTAGCAATTCTCACTATTTATAATTAATCATCTAGCAATCCTTTACTATTAAAATCCATATAACAAATTTTCATTAATTAAATTAATTACAATTATGCATAATTGTCCATCTAGCAATTTTATTACTTAAACATCCACTCAATCACTAAAATGGATATGAATTTACTGCAAATAACAATATATAATTGTAAATGATTAGTTTTACAAATACATCTAGCAATTTGCCTATATAATACATCAAACCTTTTTCACTATTTAAATATCCATCTAGCATTTTTAATTATTTAGAAGATTTCTTCATTTCATTTTGTTATGTAGCGCTAGCTATTAAATTAAATTAATCTACAACAAATTAACAAGCATATAATTGAATATAAGGATATATTTCTAAATAATTATTTATGTTCCAACTTTCATTATTGCAAAATCCATCTACCATTTCCCATTATTTAAATATTCAACTAGCAATTCTCACTATTTATAATTGATCATCTAGCAATCCTTTACTATTAAAATCCATATAACAAATTTTCATTAATTAAATTAATTACAATTATGCATAATTGTCCATCTAGCAATTTTATTACTTAAACATCCACTCAATCACTAAAATGGATATGAATTTACTGCAAATAACAATATATAATTGTAAATGATTAGTTTTACAAATACATCTAGCAATTTGCCTATATAATACATCAAACCTTTTTCACTATTTAAATATCCATCTAGCATTTTTAATTATTTAGAAGATTTCTTCATTTCATTTTGTTATGTAGCGCTAGCTATTAAATTAAATTAATCTACAACAAATTAACAAGCATATAATTGAATATAAGGATATATTTCTAAATAATTATTTATGTTCCAACTTTCATTATTGCAAAATCCATCTACCATTTCCCATTATTTAAATATTCAACTAGCAATTCTCACTATTTATAATTGATCATCTAGCAATCCTTTACTATTAAAAATCCATATAACAAATTTTCATTAATTAAATTAATTACAATTATGCATAATTGTCCATCTAGCAATTTTATTACTTAAACATCCTTTGCATCACTAAAATGGATATGAATTTCTGCAAATAACAATATATAATTGTAAATGATTAGTTTTACAAATACATCTAGCAATTTTGCCTATATAATACATCAAACCTTTTTCACTATTTAAATATCCATCTAGCATTTTTTACTTATTTAGAAGATTTCTTCATTTCATTTTGTTATGTAGCGCTAGCTATTAAATTAAATTAATCTACAACAAATTAACAAGCATATAATTGAATATAAGGATATATTTCTAAATAATTATTTATGTTCCAACTTTCATTATTGCAAAATCTATCTACTATTTCCCATTATTTAAATATTCAACTGGCAATTCTCACTATTTATAATTGATCATCTAGCAATCCTTTACTATTAAAAATCGGCAAAGTGAATTATAATTTATTCAATAATTTAGCTAGATCTTAATTTGAGCGATCTGAGCATAAACTGTTCACACCGTACAATCAGCAATTATCAACATCTATAGCACTCCGCGCGTAAAGTAAAATTTTATGACAAATATAACATACATCAAGTCAGTAACCTCGAAAAATTTTAATACAATTTTTCAGCAGCAACTCCCCAAGATAATACAGCTCCTCTTTGTTTTGCTCGGTTGGAGAAGATGTCGATTCGATGAAAAATATGAACAAAATATCGACACCAAATTTGGCGGACACCTCTCCGGAAAAATACACCGAGCAAAGAGCTCCTCTCTTACCTTTCTGCGGGAAATCGTCGGTCGGTGAAGATTGCTATATAAATAGCTTATCATCGCTTGGCTCGCCAAGAACCGCGATGATAAGGTCATATTACGCGGAAAATACCTTATCACTGCGGTTACATGCGAAACCAAGCGGTGATAAGGTCATACTCTGTGAGGAAAATTGCGTTGCGCGAGAAAATACATATCACTTGCCGGTTGAATATACGAACCGAGCGGTAAAATTTAAATATCATCGCGGCTATAAATTAAACGGCGATAATATATCACTACCGCTATAGGTATTAACCGGCGATGATAGTCGATTATCACCGCCGGTTGGTAATACAAACCGGCAAATGATACTCAACGTTCAACTCGCGCCCGATACCAACCGTCGCTTGCGGTTCCTCTGCCGCGCCAACCGTTGCGCTTCACATTCCTCTGCCAACTGTTGCCCTTCCCATTCTGCCTCTATATAATGCCAGTATTGTTGCATCCAATCCACTCTTGTCACAATCAATCCACACAATCCACTCTTGTTGCAGCCCCCACACAATCCACTTTTCTTGCAACAATGGCACCCCCTAAGAAGCGTGCACGTGTTAGTTAGAGCCCCACTGATCCGTCGCTACAGAAGGAGGAGGAGAAGGAGGAGGAGAAGGAGGAGGAGGTGGAGGCGGAGGAGGAGGAAGAGGAGGCAAAGGAGGAGGAGGACGACGACAGCGATGACGACGACAGCGACGGCGGCGAGGAACTGTGGCGTTGGGGCAAGACCAACTCCGCCACCGAATCGGATTCGGATGAGAAGGAGGACGAGCACCGCCGCACATCAAGCGGCAGCTCCGGCGACGAGGAGGAGGAGGAGGAGGAGGAGGATGGCGACGGCGGCGAGTTTTGGATATAGGGCTTCGCGCCATTAGACTATTATAATTAGGACTAAATATGTAATCTTGAACAAAATATGCTTTGCAAATGTTATTTTAATTAATACATATCCGCAAATTATAAATTTGCTTTCATATATTCTATTTTTAACTAATTATGCTTTCATATGCTCTGTTTTTTAACTAATTATGCTTTCATATGTTACATGCGAGATAAATTACAATGTTTATTATGTTACATCGAACTAATAATGGGAAACGATAATATCACTATCGGTTCTATAGTAAAACCGGCGGTGAAAATGGTCTTATCACTGCCGGTTTTACTATAGAACCGCAATAATAAATCACTACGGTTTTACATATAAGCGGGCGTAATATCTTCTTATCACTGCCGGTTCTCTATTAAACCGCAATGATATTACCTCCATTGCTGCGAGAAATTGAAACTATTCTTATCACTGCCGATTGAAGTTTGAACGGCGGTGATAATATTATCCTTCGGTGATAATTACCGGTTGAATTTGGAACGGCGGTGATATATATCATCGCTGGCCGGACCTACCGGCGATGATGTGGTCATGGATGAGGCGATGCGTAGTAGTGCCTCATCACACTACTGCAGAAACAGTTTTTAATACCGGTTTGTAACGGCTTTTAGTACCAGTTTTTGAACCGGTATAACCCAATCGGGACTGATGCCCCTTGGGACCCAATACCGGTTAAGAGAACCGGTACTAAAGGTGTAGAAAAGTTTTAAAATATGTCAAAGGTATGGGAAAAGCGGAACTCGAACCTGCAACCTCGTGACTCCAGCCTCACCCTTCTAACCAACCCACCCACCATCGCGTACTGATATACATAGAATATGCATTCCTTTTGAACTTTCCTCAAACGAGGCATCAGTACCGGTTCGTAACACGAACCGGTACTGAAGCCCTCATCAGTACCGGTGTTACGAACCGGTACAGATGCCCTCACATCAGTACCAGTTCGTGTTACGAACCGGTACTAATATACCCCGCCTTTAGTACCGGTTCGTAACACGAACCGGTACTGATGTGAGGGCATCAGTAGTAGTTCGTATTACGAACCGGTACTGAAAGCCCACGACAGTCCTGTAGCCAATCAACCGATACTGAAACCCTCATTAGTACGGGTTCAAATCTAACCGGGACTGATGAGTCGGTATGGAAGGTCTGATCTGTAGTAGTGTCAGGAGCTTGTACTTCGAGTTGGAGGCGTGGGTGGCCGATCCACCTGTAGTAGTGTTAGGAGCTTGTACTTCGAGTTGGAGGCGTGGGTGGTCGATCCACCGTTCATGTAGGCCAACCTATGCTCCGCCTACTGGAAGGGCAGCAGGGCGGAGTCATCACCCTTGTCGTCGTCGTGAGGAGGGCGGCGTTCCCTGAGCCGCTGCTCCACCTTCTTGCGCACAACCTGGCAATTATCCAAATCATGCGCATTAGTGATATGGATGGGGCAGAAGACCTTACCCCTGTTTTCCTGCCGACGGTAGTCCTGCCGATCGCGACAGCCGTCTTGCCAGTTGCGGCGATCGTCCCATCGCAGCTTGACACCCTTGTGCCCACGCTCGCCGGCCAAGACCTGACCGGACTCGGCCGCCGCGCGATTCTTGCTGTTTGTGGAAGAGGGACCTTTCGAGGTTCCAGCCTCGCCTCGCCGCGAACGCCGTCCGCTCTGGCCATCCGCTCCCGCGCCTTCGCCACCCGAGCGCATTTGTGCGCCAAGGCAAATAGCTCGAACAAGGTGGCGATGTCGCGGGTGGCCATCTTCTCCCGCATCTTGCGGTCTCGCACGCCCCTCTGGAAGGCGATGATGATGGACTGGCCGGAGATCTTGGGGATCGTGTTGCGGCAGTGGCTGAATCGCCAGATGAACGCGCGCAATGACTCCCCTTTCTTCTGTTCGAGGGCATGGAGGTCATCCTCCACACTGGGCTGGGCGTAGGTGGTATGGAAGTTGGTGACGAACTGGCCACACAACTCTGCCTATGAGTGCACTGACCCTCTCGGGAGGTTCATCAGCCAAAAACGGGCAGAGCCCGCCAAAGATGTCGGGAGATAGTTCGCCACAACCTTTTTGGGGCCACCTGCAGCCCGCACCACTATGGTGTAGATCTACAGGAACTCCTCCGGGATGGTGGTGCCGTCATACTTCTCAATGGTTGCTGGGCGGAACCTTTCCGGCCACGCGGCGCGGTGCAGCCTGTTGGAAAATGCTTGGCACCCCACGCCGTAGGGGGAACCGCGCAGCCCCCCTGAAACTTGGCCCGGAGGCCGCGCTAGGGAGCGCGGAACTTGGCTCCCGCAAGACTCGGAGGAGAAGGTCTCCTCTTCTACAGGAAAGTCGGGGTCGTGGGAGGAGTTGTCTTCTTCGGGAGCCATCGCTTACCGCGGTCTTGCTCCTGTGCTTGACGACGTTGTAACCCGCCGCGCAAGTCACTCCCGCGCCCCCGCCGTCGCTCCTCCAAGTGGGCCCTAAGATCTTCGTGGGCCCCCCCTCATGCCTGGGGGACGCACGGGATGGCACTAGAGCCGTCGCATGACCCCCCATGAGAGCGGGATCTACGCCTTGAATGACCTTTCTCTTGCTTCGCCCACCATGACCTGGGCATTCTTCACTCGGGTGGCTCGAAGCTTGCGTGCGATCTACGCTCGACTTCTACCGCGGGGTACCAGAGGTACCCGACCATTCTGATGCCTCTACGAGGAGCTAGGCCTCGTCCATAAGGCGGGCGATGTCCCACAGCCATGGTGCGGCCGGGGTGTCGCCCCCCAGCTTCACCGGCGGGTGCTCCAAAAGGAGGCGAGCCGCATGCAGGTTTTGGGCCGGCATGGCCTCCTCCATCGCTAACCGTCGTCGGATCGGCTGTGCTCCTGCCGCCGTGGGGGCACCGTCATCTTCTGCAGAAGGCGTCAGACGGTCCCCCGCCTGATGGGAGCACGAAGCTTCCATCTTCGCTACCGGCGCTTGATGATCTGCTGAAGAAAGCAAAGGGTGAAACAGCTACTACAACCCCTACCTGGCGCGCCCTGTCGGTGTGTTTGTGCCAGACAGTATTGGTTCGAGTGTATAATCGAGTTTCGGTAGAGAGGGGTCTTCGTAGCTATGTCACTCTCGACTCTCTTCTCGTGATGAGCAGGACAGGAAACTCAAGAACACACAGGGATTTACCCAGGTTCGGACCCCCAATATGGGTAACAGCCCTACGTTCTGCTCAAACTTGTGTTGCTCTAGTATACCGCTCGTTCTTAGTTCGCCCGATCTTTTGATCGTTCGAGCTTTGGATCTCTTCTCTGTTGTGAATTGATCGACCGACCGACCGACCTACTCACCCCATGCACACTAGCTCCCTTATATACTCCCGGGACAGGCTAGGGCAAGTAGAGGGAGTGGTTTTATATTAATTACATTGATTGTGTTTAGTCTTATCGCTACTGTCCTTCTGAGCCTCTTTCTTTGCGTCGTTGCTTGACAACGCCTGTCTTTGGTTTGCCCGAGGGGAGGGGCTCGGACATTGACTGACGAATGCCTGGAGACGCATCTCCCTGGCTCGCCCTGGGCGGTGCAGATGGAACGGGAGTTGGTGGAGCTGGCTTAGTCGGAGGGACAGGTCATCATACCGTCAGGGAGCCACGCCTATTTAATGGCTCCCAGGCGCATTGTAACGGCTCTCTGCGGATTTAATGGCTCCCATGCACATTTAACGATTGTGATACGCTGTGATCCTGACGGAGGCTTCGGTGGAAGCCTCCCAACCCTGTCTGCATGGATGACTGACAATGGGCCCGCCTGCTCATCGGACAACCACGTAGCCTGGTCGTCCGACTGCTCTCCGAGTGGCCACGTGCCCTGGTCACCCGGGGTTGGGACCTGGTCGCCCGACTGCTCGTCGGGCGGCCACACGTCCTGGTGGCCCGCCAAGCCTCCCTTCGACAGGTTGAGTCCTTTGTACACGACCTTCTTATTTTCATGTCTTCGCATGCGGCCCCACCTGACAGCGGTGGAGAGAGTACCCCGGTGTAGAATACACCGACAGTAGCCCCGGATCCGCCTTAGAGCACGCCTTAGAAGATTTCGGAGATATTCTTTTGACCTTGGTGCGCTCCTGGACGGGTCCCATCTCTGCACGCGCAACCGTACAGATTCTCTCTGCAACCGCTGCAACTCATCGGGTCTTGTCGTCTCGCGCCATTATGATCTTTTTGCGAACAGTCGGTTCGTGGGGGCGCGACTCCTCGCGTCCTGAAGCTGCGCACGGCTTATAAATAGGCATATCCGCCTCTTCACGATCCGCACTCTTGTCGCTTTCATTGTCTAAGTTTTCTTGTTTCCTTCATCTTCTGTTTCCAGCTTCTTTGCCGCCACGGCACCAAGACAACATTCCGGCCACATGGCTATTTTTAATCGGTGTGAGATTTTCTCCGTGACATTTTTATTATTATGTGAGCTTCCTTGTGAACAACAATTGAGTTGACTGACTTTGCGATGCCGCAGTATGAAAATCCATAGTGAACAGTGGGCATCCTCTTCTGCTCCAAACTGCACAAACATATACATAATCTTAAAGAGATTAATAAAACAAATTTAGTTCCGTATGCAAAGAATCGATTTATGTTGTGTTAGATCATGCCAGGATCGCTGCCATGTCGCCGCTGATCATCCCGCAGAAAACAATCAGCAACAACAATTGAAGTAGATGAAGAAGAAAGACAGAGTCACGCTGAAAACATAGAAGTTTATTCAGTGCGACAAAGCTTACGTACAACCGTAGTAAATCCTGGTATTTATTACTGAAAATACTTTGTATCCTAACAGACTAGCCAACCTGGCAGCTAATTAGCAAATATTCCAAAGATAACAAATAGCAAAAGATAGCAAATAACAAGAGTAATTCTAGCATATTGGACTGTATATAGGATCAACTGGGAGAATGGTAATATTTTTCTGGTGCATTTTGCATATATTTCATACTCAATTTACATCATTTGTGCAATAGTAATACTTCTGGCAATCAGGAAGTTCGATTTTACATCAATCCACGGCCACTTGTCAGTGATACACTGATATTATTTTCCAATTAGCAAGATCGTTGTAGTGTTACTGATTAATTTTATTTGAGCTGTAGGATTGATATATATTAAACTAGCAATCAGAGGGGGGTGAATGATTGCGCGGAAGCTAAAATCAAATTTTTGATCTACTAAAAATTCACCCTAATTCGGACTCAAATAATTGCTTCGTATTCAACAAAACAGAGTATATGTGTTCGGTAAATTGTGAATTCCTGGAGATCTAGCTGTCGGATTGACCTCAAATTTGAACAGAAAAAACTAGATTCCAATACTCATCTAACAAAAAAAGAATCAGATCGATCGGATCTACGGATCAAAAGTTATAAATCCTGCAAGCTTGCTGTGACAGAATATGACGAAAATCAAGCAAACCCTAATTTCGTGATTAATCACAATCTACAAAAGATTAACCAACAAAACTTTGAGGAACACTAAATTAATGCCCTAAGAAGGTTTTAGATGGATCAAATCAAAATTAAACTTGTTGAATAAAAAGGACAATGATTCAATCTACTAAACCGAAATTGGGCAAACAGGGTCAGAAATCAGTACCATAGCGCATCATGCATGAACAGTAATCCGCGATTTACTGTAGCAACACGGGTACTGTAGCACCAAAATTACTGCAGCACTCGGACGTCTCCTTTTCTTGCATGCATGCACATCAAACAATCGTCTACGATTTCCCAGCCGCCGGCCGAAAAACAAACAGCAAGCCGCCAGAACTTCTAGGCATAGAACGCAAGTCACGGCCAGGACCCCTAGACTTTGACGCTAGGAGCTTCTCGCTACAAAACAGCCGCCGTAAGAAGCCAGCCGCCCCACAAAAGCTGCCGCCGGAAGCAATGAGCAAACACACGAGAAAATCTCCGGTGATCGGTTAGAAGAAAAGCAGCAACGTCCGGCCGCCGCCAAAAAGAGCTCATTTTATTTCTTTTGTCTAACAAGACTCCAACATCAAAGAGTACAAACCCTAATTTCTTGCTCTATAATAAGCAGGGACACCTCTCCCTATTTATACTGAGCAAACACACAGAGATTGAATACAACTCCACTTCCAACATGGAAAGAGCTCGTATCTATCTCAACTTGGCCCAACATGACCAAAAACAACTCTTGCACGCATGCAAGAACAGAGAGATTGAATACAACTCCACTTCCAACATGGAAAGAGTTCGTATCTATCTCAACTTGGCACAACATGGCCAAAACCATCTCTTTGGACGCATGAGCAGCCCACCTGCTGCGCATACGTGACTAACCAGCCTTCACGTGCATGTTCTCTAGCCCGAACGTCCCGCATGACATCCTCGACCACCAGAACCTCAGTTCCTCCCTGAACCTAGTCCCGAACCTCAGTTCCTCCATGAACCTAGTTCCGGTCCGTCATCGACCACGTTCGCCCTCGAGCAACACCTGCACATGAATAAACAAACAACGCATCCGAGCACAAGTCCACGACTTGACTCAAAATCAATCCATGCAACCACTCACATGAGTGCATTGCATCAAACAAAATCCATCATGCTATCACCAGCATAATAATCATATCAACATAGCACATGCACAAGCACCACACATGCTATAATCAAAATCACTTTACAATGCCAATTTCACCATTCAACCAATTTTTCATCACATGATCTCACAATCTCCCCCTTGATGAAAACATTGGCAACACCATTTGGAAACGAACATTGGCATTCACCTCACAATGGCAACACCATTTTTAAAAGAAGTAAAGTGACCAAAAGAAGAAGAACAAAAATCTCCCCTTATCTAAAAAGAAATCTCCCCCTATCAAAAAGAAAGACTCCCCTAACAGAAAGAAGAAATGTATGTGTGAATGCGCAATGTGTGACAAAAAATTTCTCCCTTTGACTCCAAAATTTCTCCCCCTTTGACAATGGGTTCATCAAGAATGCAAAAAGAGAGCAAAAGAGAAACTTCTCTCCTTTTATGTTTGTTGTTTTCCTTTTTTTTATGTACTGAACATTATGAATCATGCATAAATGTAACAACTTGATCACCAAGTCATGCTATCAACAGTACTTGCACCCTCAAATCTACACATAAACAATGTAGAGTAAGCATAACTAGAAATCAAGTACTATTAACGATTTTTTTGCATGGCATGATCTCCCTTTCTCAACAATCTAGAACCTGAAAACATTGAATTTTTGTGCACTTTATTTGTGCTTTGAAAAACTGATTCATTACTTTGATTGCAACAATAACAATTGCAAGGAATTACATGCACCATCAGCCTTACTTTCCAACCATGCCAAGCAATCACAAGCTTAAGGTTTCATGGTTTTGGTCATACACAACCTCTTCCAAGTTCATATCCAAGTGCAATAATAAGCAGTCTCGTAAAGAAGAAGTGCGATAGTACATAACCTTGGTCTTGCATTTATCAACAATCACTCTTTTAGCTTTAGCACTTAACTTTCATATCTAGCACTTTTTGAGCAGGATCAAGATAGTCAAGAAAGTTCAACCATGACAAGATTTAATTCAAGTTGTCATTCCATTTAAAAAGTCATGACATAAACTACACCATATATGTATAAGCAAGAAGTTGCAAAGACCTTGTAACATAAACATGGCTTTAAATGACATATGTGAATGAAATATAATGCTCATTACTTTTTCATTGTTTTTCATTTTTTTTTTTTTTATTTTAAGAAACACACAAAATAAAAGATGTTACAAAATATTACAAGGTTTTTCACAAGCTCCCCCTCAAAACAACCATCTTAAAAAAACTTCTTCAAAATTGTCACTTGAAGGGAATAATCTTTAAAAAAAAGCTTGAAAGAACAAACCTCCCAAAAGCAACTGAAAAAGACTTTCACAAAAATCCATTAACTCCCCCTCAAATAGATAACCAATGAAATCAACAGAGAGGAGATGATGATATACATGTGCTTGAGTTATCATGGTATGTTCAATTAAGCAAAAGCATGAATCATGATAAGTGAATTCAAAGCATGAAAGGCATGATATAAAATACAACATTATTGAACATGCCAGGGAATACAAATGAGCATATGAACAATCATTTCATCTCATGCCACAATTAGATATCTGTGAATGTAAAGAACATGGGTGTATGAAATAGCTCACAAAGTAGATGAAGAATTATTGCACATGCCTCTTGAAAATCATCTCAAAGGTGAGAACCATCCAAGTCTTGATCCTATCTTGCAAAAGACCAAGATCCACTAAGCTTCTGTTCTCCAACCCGCATTTGAAAAACCTACATAGCACGAGAAGATGTCGAGGCCTCGGTACTGGGGTTAGAAATAAAGCATTTGGGAATCCAGTACTGAGATACACGATGAGTAGGCACAACACGAGTATGCTTGTTCACAAAAACAGATTTGCCCTTTCTCATGTTTCTTTCAACAAAAGGTGTTTGCATCACCCTAGGCACAGAATGAGGAGTAAAGCGTGTCTGTCTAAAATTAGATCTAGCCTTAGCCTTTTCTTTCTTTTGTTGTTTGGCTAGCCTAAAGCAAAAATCTACTAAATGTCCATCTCTACCACAATGAGTGCAAGTGTACTTAACATGATGTTTAGCATTAGAAACAGAAGTAGCTTTTGCATTCATCATAGTAGAAGATAACACACCAGCAGACTTGAAAACAGTTTTCTTAGGCTCATTGACAATTTCAAATTTTCCACTTTCAAGTGTCTTAACAACAGTGGGAGCATGTGATTTATGATGAGCATAAGAATCAAAACCTAAACCTTTGTGATGAGTACTGACTTTTGATTGATCCAAAATCATGTTTAGGTTTTTCTTTCCTGAAGTGAACCGTTCTAAAGATTTTTCCAAGTAATCAACCTTTCGAGAAAGAGTTAAACAGTTATTACATGGAATGTCCACTTTTCCTTTCTGCTTGCGATAAGTTGAGCATGAAAGAACCTCATATGTGAGCAAATCATTGGTCATTTGAGAAACTCTACCATTAGCATCATTCAACTTCAATTCAAGTGTGGAGCATTTAGAACATGGAGTTGAATCATGCAAATCAACAGTAGAACAACTAGCATGTTTAACAAGTTTCTCATTTTTCTCCTTTTCAGCATTAATTTGCTCTAACAAGCTAACATGTTCTTTCCTAAGCAAAGTAAGCTCATTGTAAATTAAGTCACATGATTTGCAAGCATCATCATCAGGAATCAAAGATTTAAGTCTAGCAATTTCAGCATTCAAAGATTCCACAAGAACATCATGTTTCTTAATTTTCTTGTCGCGTTTGTCAAGCAATTTTCCAAGACGAACAACAGCAATAGTTAATTCATCGTAAGAAGGTTCTACCTCATTGCAGTCGCTGTCATGATCGTCCTCGGTGAAGCTTACATCACTCCTAGCCATGAGACACAATCCTGTCAAATCATGCTTGCTTGGAGTTGCATCGTCCTCGCTGCTCTCCGAATCCACATCGCTCAAATTAACTTGTTCAAGAGCGGAAAGAACCCGATGAACAACCTTTTTGTTGATGAAGCTCTTTTTCTTTCTATCACTTGGAGAAAACTTTTTCTTCTCTTTTCTTCTGTCATTGTCCTTCTCCTCCCTTGATGTTTTACCTGCAAGCTTAGGACAATTTGGACGAATGTGGTTGAGATCACCACACTCATAGCATCTTGGAGGGCCACCACCAACTCTCTTCCTCATTCTCACATTCTGCAAAGCTTTATTAAATCGAGAAGAGAGTAGTGCCAAATCTTCTTCAGGAAATTCTTCAATCTGTTCATCGGTTAGTGAAGACAAGAAAGACAAAGCAAAACTTGAAGAAGCATTATTCTGAGACATGCTAGATTGAGAGGTCAATGCAATTGATTTATGATCATTCTTCTTAGCAAGAACATCCAATTCATGAGTTTTTAATTTAGAGAAAAGAACATCTAAAGTAAGTGTACTCATGACAGTTGATTCTCTAATGGATGTAACTTTCATTTCCCAAATTGACATGTCTAATGCACCAAGCAATTGTCTAGCATTAGCAGCATCATCAAAGCTAACTCCAACAGCACGCAAATTGCTAAGAATTTTATTAAAGCGTGCAAAGAAATCATCTAGCGACTCACCAGGTTTCATCTCAAATCGCATGTATTCTTTCTTATATATATCCTGATGAACCTCTTTGACAGTGTTAGAACCTTCATGATAATCACAAAGAGATTTCCATACCTCATATGCTGACTTGAGATGGATTACGCGGTTGAAATCGCTTCTTCCTAATCCTTGGATGATCAAATTCCGTGCTTTGCTATTTGCTTCAACATGTGCTTTATTGATTTCATTGACTTGATCATTCTCGGGTACTTGATATGGCTTGTACACCTTCTCCCAAATTGCAAAACCCTGAGCTTGGATGTACGCCTCCATCTTCGCTTTCCAAAACTGAAAATCAACACCATCGAAAACACAAGATTTTGTCGAATACCTATCCATCGCTACGGTTTCTAATCACCGGTTAAGATTAATTAGAAAAACCTTGCTCTGATACCACTTGTAGGATCGATATATATTAAACTAGCAATCAGAGGGGGGTGAATGATTGCGCGGAAGCTAAAATCAAATTTTTGATCTACTAAAAATTCACCCTAATTCGGACTCAAATAATTGCTTCGTATTCAACAAAACAGAGTATATGTGTTCGGTAAATTGTGAATTCCTGGAGATCTAGCTGTCGGATTGACCTCAAATTTGAACAGAAAAAACTAGATTCCAATACGCATCTAACAAAAAAAGAATCAGGTCAATCGGATCTACGGATCAAAAGTTATAAATCCTGCAAGCTTACTGTGACAGAATATGACGAAAATCAAGCAAACCCTAATTTCGTGATTAATCACAATCTACAAAAGATTAACCAACAAAACTTTGAGGAACACTAAATTAATGCCCTAAGAAGGTTTTAGATGGATCAAATCAAAATTAAACTTGTTGAATAAAAAGGACAATGATTCAATCTACTAAACCGAAATTGGGCAAACAGGGTCAGAAATCGGCACCATAGCGCATCATGCATGAACAGTAATCCGCGATTTACTGTAGCAACACGGGTACTGTAGCACCGAAATTACTGCAGCGCTCGGACGTCTCCTTTTCTTGCATACATGCACATCAAACAATCATCTACGATTTCCCAGCCGCCGGCCGAAAAACAAACAGCAAGCCGCCAGAACTTCTAGGCATAGAACGCAAGTCACGGCCAGGACCTCCAGACTTTGACGCTAGGAGCTTCTCGCTACAAAACAGCCGCCGCAAGAAGCCAGCCGCCCCACAAAAGCTGCCGCCGGAAGCAATGAGCAAACACACGAGAAAATCTCCAGCAGTCGGTCGCAAGAAAAACGGCAACGTCCAGCCGCCGCCAAAAAGAGCTCATTTTATTTCTTTTGTCTAACTGTACTCTAACATCAAAGAGTACAAACCCTAATTTCTTGCTCTATAATAAACAGGGGACACCTCTCCCTATTTATACAGAGCAAACACACAGAGATTGAATACAACTCCACTTCCAACATGGAAAGAGCTCGTATATCTATCTCAACTTGGCCCAACATGACCAAAAACAACTCTTGCACGCATGCAAGAACAGAGAGATTGAATACAACTCCACTTCCAACATGGAAAGAGTTCGTATCTATCTCAACTTGGTCCAACATGGCCAAAACCATCTCTTTGGACGCATGAGCAGCCCACCTGCTGCGCATACGTGACTAACTAGCCTTCACGTGCATGTTCTCTAGCCCGAACGTCCCGCATGACATCCTCGACCACCAGGACCTCAGTTCCTCCCTGAACCTAGTCCCGAACCTCAGTTCCTCCATGAACCTAGTTCCGGTCCATCATCGACCACGTTCGCCCTCGAGCAACACCTGCACATGAATAAACAAACAACGCATCCGAGCACAAGTCCATGACTTGACTCAAAATCAATCCATGCAACCACTCACATGAGTGTATTGCATCAAACAAAATCCATCATGCTATCACCAGCATAATAATCATATCAACATAGCACATGCATAAGCACCACACATGCTATAATCAAAATCACTTTACAATGCCAATTTCACCATTCAACCAATTTTTCATCACATGATCTCACATGAGCCATGGCACTCAATACTATAACAAGATACGAAACATTTTTTTTTGTGAGATTAGACACGTAACCTGTTAGACTACAAAAGGCTGGAGACATGCCTTGGTCTCTGAAACAAAATTGGCATAGCATAGTACCGTCATCATCCCTTGGCGAGTCCACCATTAGCGTGGAGGATTCGTCAAAGAAACACCGTAGTTTCCACTGTCTATATATAAAAGCTTCTTTGAGTGGTACCCAGAACTCCAGATAAAGCAGCCAGTACGTACGTGTGTGGATCAGCAGCTAGCCTTCTCATTGTCACTCCCAAATACATTATGATGAGCCTCGTTGATACGGTCCGCAGTTTGCTCGCACTGTTGTTGGTACTGACTGCAACGGTGCGAGCGTACGGCGTCCAGAGAAGCCGAGCAACGCCGAATGGGACCATTCCCTCTGCCGCCACGCTCGCTGGATGTCCAAACAGCTGCGGCAACCTCAGTTTCGAGTACCCCTTCGGCATCGGCTCCGGCTGCTTCCGGCAGCCAGACTTCGAGCTCATCTGCAACGACAACGACAAGACGAAGCCTGCCAGACTCTTCTTGCAAGACAACACCACAGAGGTCATCGAAGATATCCAAGCTATATCTGGTGAGGTAGATGTAGCTTTTTCGAATGTTATCTTCTTGAAATCTGGTGTTGATGTGTACAACATGTCCTGGAAATCTCCTTGGAGATCCTTCTCTCTAAATTATGCCGTTTGGAACATCACTGGTTGTGACTTCGATATTTACATGCTCGATCATGACAAGAATATGAACATGAGCCTCTGCACAGTTACCTGTCCTAACAAAGAAATCACTGACACGCTGGCTAGGCAGAATTGCAACAATACCGGGTGTTGTGTCATTTCTTCGAAAGATCATGACTTCCAGCTCCTCCAGTTTGTCCGCCACGGTAAGCTGGAAACGCTCCCCCCTAATCGAAGCTCCCTGTGGGATAGAATCAATATAACTTCTGATTGGTTTGGTCTCAGCTGGATGATCGTCGATGCACCGACATGCTCTGCCGCTGAGGATAATGGAACGAACTATGCCTGTGTCAGCAAGCATAGTGGGTGCTTTGATAGCCCTAATGGTGACATGTCAGATTATGGTTACTCGTGTGGATGCGATGCTGGTTATGATGGCAATCCCTACATGCTTGATGGCTGCTCGCGAGACAAAGGTAATTTAACCTTCCTCAACAACTTTTCCGACTTTTCTTTAAGTAAACACATTTGTACGGACCACAAAACATACATTAAAATGAAATCATATCATATATAATGTGGGCCCTGCTACGGGTGCACAAGACACAAGTTTCATTTCAACAATGCTCCATCGGAATTTTTATCCCAATAAACCATGAAATGGTCATATAACTGCATGTTTATCAACCTCCAATTGAAAAGAAAACAACTGTGAACACAAAACTTGGCAATTATGACATTTAACTTGGAAGTTCTAACTTTGAACTGTTCTTTTTTTACTTGTCTGTTGAGCATCAATATTGTCTCCAAAAATATGCCTATTTAACTATTACTTTTTTCAAAATTATTAGAAATATAATGATTAAGTACTTTTGATGATGAATCTCCTAGTAAAATATTCATATGGAAAATATGAATACGTATGTATATTTTGTAAACGTTTTAGAAGTTAAAAAAAACAATGAGGAGTACAAGGAAAAGATAAAAAAGTTTTTCAAAAAACAGAAACTGCCCACATTATATTATTATGTGGCCGTGTACAATTTTACTGGCCTCATATAAAATACACAATGTGGAAAAGAATTAATTACCTATTTTTGTAAAAAATTAATTACCTATTTTTTCGGTTCAATTAACTTTGAAACTCTTCACATAATGGTAAATGATATTTTTCGTGGAAATAAGGTACAATCCAGTTCAAGAGAAGATGAGCTGCACTCAATCGTGCGGGAATATCAGTGTTCCATTTCCGTTTGGCCTGGAAGAAGGTTGTTATGCAAGGAAAGAATTTCAGCTCAACTGTACAAATGCAACATCATCAACCCTGAGATTCGATAATGAACAACAAATAATTTATATAAACATTAGCGGGGGCCTTGTGGACATCAAATACACCCCAGATTATGACGTGCAACGATTCGGGATGCATATAAGGGGAGAAAGTGGACTCTACATTGACTCTCTAGAGTCGGTCTCTGTGCAATGGGTTGTTGCCAATCTAACCTGCCAGGAGGCACAACAGAATCGCTCTGGGTATGCATGTGTTAGCACAAGTAGCACGTGCTTGGGTGTCAACTCTACAAGAGGCTATGCTGGCTACCGTTGTAGATGTATGGATGGTTTTGATGGAAATCCATATATTCTACATGGTTGTCAAGGTATGTACAGTGTTGCGCATGCACTCTCTCTGTTTGTAAGCACGTGAGTAATGGAAAACAAAATAAACAAATTAAATAGTCAAAAAATAATAGTATTTGATGTCTTGACCATTCTTGTTTGCATTCTTGTGTAGAATTAGAGAACTTTTTTCTTTATTCTTGTGCGTGCAGCAAGCGTGATGTTTGTAACCACATTGGCATACTTAACCATGACAGCATTTTGGTTGTAATCCGAATTATACACATGTGCTACTACATTATCCTTCATGGTAGCTTCTAAAACTGTCTATATGCACATACTGTTTGCAGATATTGATGAATGCCAGACACCAGGCATTTGTAAAGGAATTTGCCATAACAGTATAGGAAGCCACTATTGCACAGAGTGCCCAGGAAAAACAGAGTATGACGTTACAACTATGAAGTGCACATCAACAAAAAAGCAAAATCTTTTACTAGGTGAGTTCTACGGTACAATTCCATAATGAGTTTGATGTAAAACTAACACATGGCTTTTTTTAGAGGAAGATAATACATGGCTAATGAGCATAATTGTTACAGGTGTTGCCATTGGACTTAGTGTTGGCGTGTTCATTCTACTTCTCATCTTGAGTACAATATTTCTTCTGCGTAGATGGAAAAGAGACATCCAAAAGCAACTGCGAAGAAAGTATTTCCGAAAGAACCAAGGCCTTCTCCTAGAACAGCTGATATCGTCGGATGAAAATGCGAATGACAAGACCAAGATTTTCTCCATGACAGAGTTAGAAAAGGCAACAAATAACTTTGATCCTACACGCATACTTGGTCGTGGAGGGCATGGAATGGTGTACAAAGGCATCTTATCTGACCAACGCGTAGTGGCCATAAAAAAGTCTAAAGTCATTGAGCAAGGTGAGATCAATCAGTTCATCAATGAGGTCGCTATCCTCTCACAAATAAACCACCGAAATATCGTAAAGCTCTTCGGATGTTGCCTTGAGACTGAGGTCCCACTACTAGTATATGACTTTATCCCTAATGGTTCATTATTTGAAATTCTTAGGGGTGATCAAAGTAGCAGCTTTTCTTTGTCCTGGGATGATTGCTTGAGAATAGCTGCAGAAGCTGCCGGAGCACTTTATTACCTCCACTCAGCAGCTTCGGTATCAATCTTTCATCGTGATGTGAAGTCCACTAATATACTATTGGATGGGAATTATAGAGCGAAAGTATCAGATTTTGGTGCTTCAAGGTTGGTTCCTATTGATCAAACCCATGTTGTTACAAATGTACAAGGCACATTTGGATACCTAGATCCAGAGTACTATCACACTGGCAAGTTAAATGAGAAAAGTGATGTTTATAGTTTTGGTGTAGTACTTGTGGAATTGCTCCTTAGAAAGGAGCCGGTTTTTACAAGTGAGTCAGGTCTAAAGCAAAACTTATCCAACTACTTCCTTTGGGAGATGAAGGTGAAACTGCTAGCAGAATTAGTAGCGGCTCAGGTTCTTGAGGAAGCAACAGAGGAAGAGATTATTGATGTTGCTGGTCTTGCAGAGGCTTGCTTGAAGCTTCAAGGAGAAGAGAGACCTACTATGAAACAAGTGGAGATGACGTTGCAGTCGGTGCGATCAAAAAGGTTGAAATCACATGAAGTTGCTCCAAGAAATGAAGACATGCAACCTTTGCTAACTGGGCAAAGCCAAGCCACCCGTCAGTCGATGACTATTGGAATTGATATGGTAGACAACGCTAATGTAGCTTCTCAAAGATACCAAAACTGCTACAGCTTGGAGCAAGAGTTTATGTCATCAGCGACTCTACCACGCTAGGTTGTCAGGTTTTCAGTATTATGTTCAGTTGTCCTATCTTTTTCTCTTCTTATTCCATGCAATTCATCTACCATGAAGACTACTGTACACTCTGTAGTGCACTGATTTCAATAATAGGTGTTTTTAATCTTCTTTACATATTAATAAAACCTAAATGCACTATCAATCTGTCATACCATCGTGTTGTTTTATTTTTTAACACATGATTGGGCTGGATGGTTTCTGTATGTTTGGGAGCAAGAGAAGCAAAAAACACCAGTCTACTATGCTGTGCCGTCATCGACGGAGAAGGCCAGCGTGCGGCGAGGGGCTAGGGTCGATGTGGGCGGTCCGCCTTTTTTCTTCCTCTTGCTTGGATCATGTGTGGAGATGGTACAAATGTGTTCCATGACGTTTTGAGCTGGCAATGGATGACTTGGGGCGTGATATCAAGGATTGCCTAGGCGTCCTCCCCTTGGATGGAAATATATAGCAACATGTTGGCCTTTGATTCCTTCCAAAAGTCATCTCAATCCAATCCCAATGTTGTTGGGGCCTTGGGGGTTTCCATCCTTCAAAATAACTTCCTTAAGTGCCATGATACCTCCTAAAACAACCCAGGATTAAGTAGGCTTTGAAATGGATAAATTCGGGCTCCTCCCATCGCATCTCGAGTAGAATTAAGGGTAGGGTACAATTGTGGCTGACCGTACCACCTGGTCGTACCACCTTGATTGCTCAGACAGTCCATCTTTTGGAGGCAATAACTTCTTTGTACAAAGTTTGATTTTGGTGATCCAATAATCAAAATTAAATAGCAATTGATGAGAAATACCACTTTCTAGTTACGGATTTTTTATTTGAGTATATATATTTAGATGCCAAAAACTACGTCCAAAGGTATGGATAGCAATTCCAGCACCTGTTATTTCTCCGGTTTCACCCTTTCAACATTCTTTGCCCTTGAGCATCCAAAACTCCTCTAATCTACATGGAAACAGATATAAAGTAATAGCACATGATTTTATAATGAATTATGTAATATTATGTGTTTTATGCAAAACCGACATATAAAAGCATATGCTAGAGAGCATAAAAATGCATTTTACATTGGAATCATCCTAACAAAGGATGAATAAATTAGGCAAATTGAAAGACCATGTGGAGGTCTATCCTTGTGTGTGATGAGTAATTGACAAGAGTTGAGGTTGGTTTGATTTGAAATTGAGTTTGATTTGAATTGGATTTTCGGTATGAAGCAATTTGAGTGTTGGTTGCTTTTCCTAGTGCTACCCGCGTGGGGCGGTAGCATTGGACCGTTGAGCGTAATTAAGATTGATTAATGATTTTGTGATGATCATTGAATATATATGTGGGCATTGCTATGTGAAAGGTTTTTCCTTGTCTTTGATGGTTGCAGGGCGACGGTGCTAGGTCATGGTGAGGCGGAGGATGACCGGGACTAGGCGAGGAGCGTCGGAGGTCCAGACGGTCGGGAAATCGCCGGAAGATGACCGGAGACAGAGTCCGGGCAAGCCAAGAAGATAAGGAAAGGAGATGATGCTAGCTAGATGCCGCGTGGATCAATGAGGGCCGTCGGATTGCGGTTTAGTTGATAGATTAGCGGGTCTAGGTTGTATGCTTTCAAAACCGTGCAAGAAAACCCGGTATGTGTGTGGGTTTTGGGTTAGCCCTTGCATGGCTGTGTGAGTGGGTTAATCCTAGCCCTTAGATGAGTGTCCTAGGGTTGAGGGACTCATCCAAGGGTGGTAGGTGACCCAAGAGTTGTATAAATAGGGGTGGAGGGGTGGCCTCCTCCCCTTGAAGGTTTGAGTTGCTCCTTTGAGCTTTGCCCACATAAAGTGAGGCTTTGTAAACCTTCCCACCAGAAATACAAAGAAATTTCTTTGCATCATTGTGAATTTAAATTCTGCATTTACATTATGTCTTTACTTTATGCAATTTAAATTCAGCATTTACATTACGCATTTACTTTCCGCAATCTACATTCATGCAATTTGGATTTGCCTCCCCTCCTTCTAAATGCTGATCTTGGATGTTTTGAGTGTGTTCATATGGTTTTACATCTCTTTTGCACTCTTTGATTGAGTAGAGATCATCTCTTCTTTCAAGTTCCAGTTTTGTCCAGAACTTGTTCTTCACGCAGCAGTTAGTCTTTGATTTTTAGAAAAATATAGAAAAATCCTTCTTGAGTGATTCTTATTGGAGATTGTGTGGGACTCCTATACCCATCTGTAGAAAAAGTTTGGAGTCCACTGGTTTCACCGTTTGGGTACTATGAAGTGAAAACCGAGCCCCAAATTTTCTGCCCGAAGTTTCTGACTGTCTGTGTTCATAGATTTATGATGATTTTTCTATTTGGCTTTTTGATCTGAATTTTGGTGGAGAGCTTCATGACTCATCTGCTAATAGGGAGAAAATTTCTCATAATTTTGTGAGCAGCAGAAACCCACCAACCTCTTGTTCAAATTAAAGACAGATTTTGGAAATATCTGCTTTTGCTTTTCTAAAAGAGACTTTTGTGTTTTGGCTTGATCTCTTTTAGAAAAGAAGTATTTGAATTGATTCCTCTTTCTTTTGGACACTTGACAATCAGGATTGTGATTGAAAAATCCCTCACATATTTTATGGATAATATCCATGTAAGCTAGGGATGCATATAGTTGTCTAGTCGTTCCGGTTTTTGCGGGTTTTTCACGATTTCCCTTGCGCGATCTTTTCTCGGTTTTAGTTGGAGTATTTTGGGGGAAAATTTATTTGCGACCATTCACCCCCCTCTATTCACCATCTCGATCCTTCAATTGGTATCAGAGCCGGTTTTGCTCTTCCATAGATCTTGATCGGTCTCGAGAGCCATGGCGACAGACAAGTATTCCACTAAGCCTCCCATTTTTGTGGTGTCGATTTTCCTTTTGGAAATCCCGGATGGAGTCATACATCACGCCAGGCTTCTGATATGGCGAAGGTGAAGCTCCCATATGAGGTTCTGCCGATGAGAACGCCACGGCCGCAATATGGCGACGTTGAGGCAAATGCTAAGGCGAGAACATTCTCATATAGGACTCGGCCGCAGATGAGTATGATCGGATCTCTCACCTACGATCCGCTCATGAGATTTGGGTGACCCTCGATGCATACCATGAGGGCACTACCCAAATCAAGACTGTCTTGGGCAGATCAACACAAGCGTGAGTACAACAAGTTTGAACAACACGCTGGTGAGAGTCTTGACGAGTGTTTTGGTCGATTTACTAAAATTTTGAGCGATCTCGGCGCTTGGTTACACATACCCGACTCGGATAATGCTCGTCATTTCTTGATCGCACTCGATCTTCGTGTTTGGGAAATGAAAGTGACCACCATCAAGGATACTACCGACTTGTCGACCTTGACTCTTGACGGGCTCTATTCGACTCAAGACTCATGAGATCGACGTCGTCTCTCGTGAAGACGAAATCACGATCGATGGCCTTGGTCACGATCCCATTGGACCTTCTTTTGATTCCTCTCTCGGTTTTTCCTCTCTGCACTTTGCGAGCTAAGCGATGACCAACTGGACAAGTTTCCAGAAACTGAGCTTGCTCTTTTAGCTCGCAAGTTTTCTCATGCCTACAAGAGGGTGAGAGAGAGGAAGAGAGGTGGTGGGATCACCTGCTTCGAATGTGGCGGCCCCAACCACATTCGAGCTAACTATCCTAAAGCGGAGAAGGGCAAGAACGACTCCGGCGGTTCCGGCAAGAACAACTACACCGACAAGAACCGCAACAAGAAGCCTCCAGTTCGCGAGCCGGCGCACGAGAAGTAGTACCGCAACTTCTCGAAGAACAAGAAGCTCTTCCACCGCATCCTCGCCGCCCTCGACGACATCAGCCTCTCCGACACGGAGACATGGAGCGACGAAGGTGAGGATGATCCGCAAGAGAAGAAAGGCGGCAACGACTTCTCCGGCATGTGCTTCATGGCAAACACTAACGACGTCAGCGATTCCGAGCTCTACAGCGATTCGGACGAGATACCTTCCTATGACCAGCTCAATGAAGCTTTTTGCAAATTAGGAAAATTTCATGCTAAAGCTAGAGCTAGGGTTATGGAGCTTGAGAAGGAAGTAGATACCTTGACTCGGAGTTAGCTTCTCTTAGATCTTCTCCTCCCGAGTCATCGATGATTGTTCCTTGTGTGATGCTTTGCTTGTGGAGCTTGAGAACCTAAGGACTTTGCATGATAGTGTGCAAATTGAACTTGAAAGTCTTAGGTCGAAGAATGCTAGCACTTGTACTGTTGATATTTCCTCTCTAGATGCTAGTTTTCTTCATGCTCACACAACTGCATCTTGTGAAAATTGCCCTAAGCTACTTGCTGAAATTGATGCCATGAGTTGTCACCTTAGGAAGCTTTCTGCTAGAAACGATGAACTTGAAATGCATGCTTCTAAGGACCCTGTCAGCTCATGTGAGGGCTGTAAACAACTAAAACTTGACAATGATGCTTTGAATGTCAAGTGTGATCAACTTGCTAAGGATTTACTAGTTAAATCACAAACTGGTTGCTTGTCGTGTGTTGGGGTTAAGGATGACGTGGATAAAATCCATGTCGAGCTTAGGAAGAAGTTAGCAAACCAAGTCCGTAGGATTAGAGATGCTTCTGCGTTTCTTGTGAGGCCCTCAAGATTGAGGCAACCGTGCTAAGGGAACAAAAGGCACGTCTTTGAGAGCTTTCTCTCTGGTTCTTCTTCTTCCTCTCTTCCTTGTTCTTCTTGTGCCTCTCTCTTAGGGAGTGTGAGTATCTCATGAGCACTCTCGAGAAGTTTGTAGGAGGTAAGAAGAAGCTCAATCTCATTCTAGACCAATCTAAGATTAGCAAATTTAATCGGGGTCTAGGATTTGACTACTTGGAGCACGCTAAGACTCATCCTCCTACCATTGTGTGTGCATCCAAGAGTGGTGAGATTGTGGTTGCTCGGGGTGAGCACTCTTGTGTTTAGGTCTCTTGGTGTGGTCCATGGGACTTGACCGAAGGATGCTTCTCTGTCATACGCCTCTAGCAAGGCGAAGTATTCATGCACCTTCAGAAGAAGGATGGTCACCTAGTAGATTTCTGTTTTAGACGCGCCAAGATCACCAGCGTGGCGTGTTGATGCTCTTAGGGTATTCAGGTCATCCCGGACTCGAGTGCTCCTAAAGCGCCTAATCGCTACTAGACGAGTTAGAGAGTCGCTTTGTTTTTGGGCGGCGTCCGAGACTTGGTTTTATCTTTGTTGATCGAGTTTTAGTCCTGGAGTTGCTCGTGGTCAGTCTTTCCGCCGTCCTCTTGATATTCCTCGTTTTTCCCATCGAGGTAGATATCAGCGGCGTGAGGTGTTTTCAAGTAGGAGATTTAGGCAGCCTCATTGGGATGGTCCAGCCTTTGCACCACGGCGGGCCAAACCAGTGACAGCTCCTAGATCTTCCACTAGAGCTGCTTCTTCTGATCTTGTTAGAGTTGAGCGTCAGAGAGACACTAGAGTCCAGTCTTCTTCCTCTGTGGCTGGTACTTTGAGACGTCGTGTGATTCAGTATTGGGTTCCCAGGTCCTCACTTTATCCCAGTACTGAGTCTTCTCTCTCTCTTTTGACTTGATCAGGTTCGTCGGATGGGGAAGGGAGATGTTTGGATTGTTGATTCCGGTTGTTCTCGTCATATGACCGGAGATTCTCGTTGGTTCTCTTCCCTAGTCCGAGCCCCCGGTGATGAGTTGATCACTTTTGGGGATGCGTCTTCAGGTAGGGTCATTGCAAAAGGTACCGTCTGCATTAATGATAATTTTATTCTTAAAGACGTTGCCTTAGTGAGTAAGCTGCAATATAATTTGCTTTCTGTTTCTCAGCTTATCGATGACTCTTTCGAGGTAAGCTTTAAGAGCAATGCTTGTAGAATTCTCGATTCATCAGGAGAGTTAGTTTGCGGGATTTCTAGATTTGGGAGAGTCTTTCATGCTGATTTTTCTATTTCTTCTGGAGACTCTCTTCGGTGTTTGATTGCTTTTGAGTCCCGTGATCTCTCCTTCTGGCATAGGAGACTTGGTCACATTGGTTTTGATCATTTGACCAGAGTTAGCAGCCGTGATTTTATTCGTGGTTTGCCCAAACTCAAGATGGTCAAAGACCTAGTTTGCTCTCCCTGCCGACATGGCAAGATGGTTACTGCTTCTCATCCTCTAGTCACCGTAGTGATGACTGATGCACCAGGACAGCTTTTACACATGGACACTGTTGGTCCAGCTAGAGTGCAGTCAGCAGGAGGGAAGTGGTATGTCCTTGTCATTGTTGATGATTTTTCGAGATATTCTTGGGTATTTTTCATGGCCTCGAAGGATGAGACTTTTTCTCACTTCAGGGGATTTGTTAGTAGGTTGTCTATTGAGCTCCCAGGTGCATTACGAGCTATACGCAGTGATAATGGCACAGAGTTCAAGAACTCCTACTTTGAGAGTTTCTGTGTGGAGTCTCGGTTAGAGCATCAGTTCTCCTCTCCATACGTCCCTCAGCAAAATGGCGTAGTGGAAAGGAAGAATAGGACCCTAGTTGAGATGGCCAGGACGATGCTAGACGAGTACAGTACTCCTAGGAAGTTTTGGGCTGAGGCTATAGCTACTGCTTGTCATGTTTCTAATCGCGTGTTTTTGAGAGCACATTTGCATCGCACTTGTTATGAGTTGAGGTATGGACGAAAGCCCAGTGTTTCTCATTTTCGCGTTTTTGGTTGCAAGTGTTTTATCTTGAAGTCTGGCAACCTAGATAAGTTTGAGTCTCGTTCTTCTGATGGTATCTTTCTGGGTTACTCGGCTTCCTCTCGTAGCTATAGGGTCTGGAGTTGTGATGCGAATAGGATCATAGAGACCTGTGACGTGACCTTTGATGAGGCTAGCCCAGGTGCTAGACCTGATATTTCAGGCTCTTCTTATCCCTCCGAGACCATCTTTGTAGAGGATGAGGATGATGGAGATGATGGTGTTCCACCTGATCCAATCTCCTCTTCACCTGAGGTGCCTCCTGTTTCCATTTCTGCACCTCAGGAAGATCAGCCTTTGTCTTCAGACTCTCCTTCAGCGAGTGGCTCTGTTCCTACCTCTTCTCCTCAAGAGGTAGAGGCCACTTCTGCTTCTGGTCCTCCACGTCACATTCAGCATTCTCATCCACCTGAGCAGATTATTGGTGATCTGTTTGAGCGTGTGACGCGCTCAAAATCAGGCTTATCTTCTTTCTACCTTCACTCTGCCTTTGTTGCCTCTTTTGAGCCAAAGGATGTTACTCATGCATTATCCGATGAATCATGGATTAATGCTATGCATGAGGAACTGGAAAACTTTAAGAGGAACAAAGTCTGGTAGCTTGTAGAGCCCCCATCTGGTCATAATGTCATTGGGACCAAGTGGGTGTTCAAAAACAAGCAGAGTGAGGATGGGGTTGTCGTTCGCAACAAGGCTAGGCTAGTTGCACAGGGCTTCACTCAGGTTGAGGGTCTTGACTTTGAGGAGACCTTTGCCCCTGTAGCTAGACTAGAGGCGATTAGAATCCTGCTTGCATTTTCTGCATCCCAGGGCTTCAAGCTCTATCAAATGGATGTCAAGAGTGCATTCCTCAATGGCTTCATTGATGAAGAGGTGTATGTCAAGCAACCTCCAGGATTTGAGAACCCCAAATACCCGAACCATGTCTACAAGCTTTCCAAAGCCTTGTATGGACTTAAGCAGGCCCCTAGAGCTTGGTATGAGAGGCTTAAGTCCTATCTTCTCAGTCATGGTTTCAAAATGGGTATAGTAGACAAAACTCTATTCATCGACACCGAGATTCTCATCTCCTTCTCGTCGATTTATGTGGGCGATATTATCTTTGGTGGCTCATCTCGGTCTCTTGTGTCTCATTTTTTACGAGGTGATGAGCCCAGAATTTGAGATGAGTATGATGGGTGAGTTGAGCTACTTTCTTGGCTTTCAAATCAAGCGGACTCGGAGGGTACTTTCTGCACCAAGGTAAGTACACTTGGGACCTCTGAGACGGTTTGATATGTCGATGGAAAGCCCGTGATGACTCCTATGGTCACCATTGCTGTCCTCGAGCCCGATGAGGATGGTGAGCTGTTGATCAAAGGAGTTTGAGCATGATTGGCTCCTCCTATATCTTCTCGCCTCATGCCGGACATACACTTTCTTTGTGTGTATGTGCGCCGCTTCGAGCTTCTCCTCGCGTCTCTCATCGCCAGGCGGTGAAGCGCATCTTTAGGTACCTTCGAGCTACCATTGATTATGGTATCTGGTACTCTTCTTCCTCTTGTCTATCCCTTAGAGCCTTTTCCGATGCTGACTTTGCTGGCTGTAGGATAGATAGGCAGAGCACTTCTGGCACTTGCCAATTCATTGGCACTTCTCTTGTTTCGTGGTCATCTAAGAAGCAGTCCGGAGTCGCACAGTCCACCGCTGAGGCCGAGTATGTTGCTGCAGCCAGTTGCTACGGCATTCAATTCACTTGAGGCAGTCCTCATGACCTCACTATCTACACCGATACAGACTGGGGCGGGTGTCCTGATACTCGGCGCTCTACTTTCTAATATTGTGCCTTCCTCAGTCCAAATCTTATCTCTTGGTCCTCAAAGCGACAACACACTGTATCCCGCTCAAGTGCCGAGGCCGAGTATCGAGGGGTTGCAAATGGCGTAGCTAAAGCCTGTTGGCTCCGTCAACTTCTCCTCTAACTACGACAACCTCTTCATCGAGCTACCGTCGTCTACTACGACAATGTTAGCATTGTCTACCTCTCCACCAATCCGGTCCAGCACCAGCATACCATGCATGTGGAGATCGACCTTCACTTCGTCCACAAGAGTGTTGCCCTTGGCGACGTTCACGTTCTACATGTGCCTACGTCTCATCAATACATTGACATCTTCACCAAGGGTCTTCCATCCTCCGTCTTCCAGGAGTTCAGAACCAATCTCAACGTCCGCGACACTCCCGGCTGAGATTGCGGGGGGATGTTAGACTACCATACATGACCTGTCCATATATGGGCAGGCGCCTAATCAGGCTTGCGCCATATCCTCCCTCGCCATACTTGGCTTGCGCATGCATTGTATCTGTTTGTACTAAATTAGTGGATAGTTTCTATATTTAGAGATAGACTACCATAGCTAAGGATAGCATCTGCCTATATGAATGTAAACTCCCCTATCAATGTAATTCAATTCTTCCAAACCTTTGCTTCTCTCAATATTATTCAATGTATGAACACAATGCCAAGCACTATTGGATTTTTGTATTGAAGAGAATCCGTGTGATGTATCATGTAACTGCATGTATGTTATGTGGAACATATATTTGACAATACCCCTGTTAATAATCTCTGTTGATCTACTGGTGAGATATGGGTGCGGAGAGGTGCATGCGCTTGGATGGCCTAACAGAAGCCTAGATTGACAAGAAGCTGGAGGAGCTGGCCAAGGCAGGAGAGTCGCTTACAACTTAATAATGTTGGGCCAGTTAAGGCCCTGTTTGGCAGGGATTCAGCTTCTCCAGATTCTGAGAATCTGGTGAAGCTGAAAATTTTAGCTTCACCAGATTCATGAAGCTGAAGCTGTGAGTACATTAAGAATGTTTAGATGGATCATCTTGTTTACATTTTAGACTAAAAATATAAACGTAATTCACTTTATTTTAGCATATAAGTTTCAGATCTCATGTGAAGCTGGAATCTGGAGCTCTACCAAACAAGCCCTAAGTTTTCTTGCGTTATATCTTCCCAATTAAGAGAAACAATAACAGGGGATGTTTTGCTGTCACGATTTCAGCACTATGACTGTAGAAACAGTTGTGAAATTTGTACGATTGATTGCTGAGAGGACAACTGTTGCTCTCTCGTTCTTTGCAAGTGTCTTTTTTCTTCGAGCATCCATCTATAATACATGCTATACTAGGAAATAAATCTTAAGGATGGTTTGGAGGAGCATTCGTCTCAAGTTGTATCCAACCTAATTATCTGTTTTGATTGTTGAACTTGAGCAAGTGAACTTAGTTTTCTTGTCTGATAAATAATAATGCTGAGCTTAGGCTGGTTCAGTGTTCTTGTTCGCTAGACAATATGAACCAAACTTGTTAGTACTGGACCGGAGGTTATATTGGTTTGGCTCTTGGAATGATATGTTCCGGTACCGGTCTATACTAGCATACCGTTTCGGGTTTAGTATAATAACATATATTTATAAGTATACATATGTTTAATTATATATACACTAAAGTTCACTTGTAATATTACTCCAAATACATAATAGTGCTATCAAATATAACATATAGTACAATAGATTATATTATCAATTCTACTGACATGACCGATATTGATAGGTGTCGAAGCTGGTATAGCCAGTAGTGACTGGTATCAAACTAGTATGACAGGTATCAAGATTGGTATGATGTATGAGGCTACTTTGTACCGGTTTAAATGCCAAAATGATATATATCAGTTATACCGACTGGTATGTACCGGTATTGATATATGATAGGAACCTTGTTGACGGACAGAGTTATGTTAACATGACCTTTTATTTGTTACTAAAGAAAATCAGTTGCATTTTCCAACCGATTGGCACCAAGCACATACGTGACTCAAAATAACAACGGGTACAACTATGCAGGGATTAAAATCTTGCTGAAATTTTTGCGAGATCTTGCTTACTGGAGATGAACGAGTTTTCAAATACCGGCCGGAGTAAAAAAAATTCAAAAAAAAAATTAAATTGCTACAATAATCTTAGAAATCTCGGCAAGACCTCGAGATTTTTGACAGGTTTTTGACTAGAAATTGATCAATAACTCTTAAGAAAGTCATCTCCTATGAAAATATGTTGAAAAACCAAAATTTTGAGGTATTTTTAATAAAATTGCAGAAACACTGTCGATTTTTTATAAAATTGTACATGCTTTATCATAATGTAAAAAGTTTATGGTACCATACTAAGAAGTGTAGGATCATACATAAAAATTTTCAAAATAATTGAACTTCATTTGTTATCTTCAAAAAAATAAAAAAGTAACATAATTGGGACAATAACCTTGTGAGAATTTTATAAATTTTCTCGAGAGTGATCATGATCCAAAATTTTTATGAGAGCTTAAGAATTACCTTAGTACCATAATATAAAATTTTCAAAAGTTTTCAAATTTTTGTGTTTGCTCAATCAAATCTATGTATGTATTGAACTTCATTTGTTATATTTAAAAAATCAAAAATAGAAAGAACATAAATGGTACAGTGCACTTGTAAAAATTTTATAAATTTACTGGAGTGGAGTGTGATAATGATTCAAAATTTTTATGAGATCTTAAACATTTCCTTAGAACCCTTCTGCAAAATTTTTTCAAATTTTAAACCTTTTTTTATTATTAAAGCAAATCTATGTATTGATCATCAGACTTTTATCAGGACATAACATTGTCAGAATTTTTTGGAATTTCTTGAAGTTTGATCATCATATGAAATTTTATAGAAATATTAATGATACATCATGAACATTCAAAAAAGTTTTCAAAATTTTCTAACGTGGTTTGTACCATTTTTCATTTGGTTGAAGTTTGCTAGTATGGCTTTTATTAGGACAATAGTACTGTTCGAATTTTTTTAAATTCATGAAGCTTGATCATTATCTGAATATTTTATGGGAATATTAATTATGCATCATAACCATGCACAAAAAATTTCAAAATTTTATAACATGGTTTGTTCCATTTTTCATTCGGTTCAAACTTGCCGGTTAGCGTTTTATCAGGACAGTTGCAATATTTGAATTTTTAAAAATTCCTTATATTTGATAATTATCTGAAATTTTTATGGGAACACCAATGATCTGTTAGGAACCTTCACAAAAAACTTCAAAATTTTTTGACATCGTTTGTGCCATGTTTCGCTCGGTGCAATTTTGCTGTGATCTTAGCAAATCTCGCCCAGATCTCGGTAAAAAAATTCTGGATTTGAAAATCCATTTTTACAGTTCGTCCAAAATTTGTCCAAAATTTTTAAATCTTGCCTAGATTTCTTTTTCAGTCACGGATGATATTTAAAGCGAAACGAGATTTCAATCCCTGCAACTATGTAATGATCACATGAATATCGATAAAACTTATTCGATAAGAATAAGTCCAAGATCAAGGAACAAGTGCACTAAAGGTAGTAAATGGTACAACATAAAAATATACATTAAGACATAGCCTCACTAGACGATGGCAATTAGGAGGATGAGCATAGAGAAGTCGATGAACTCATTTAGCGTGGTAGCTCAGCAGGTGACATGAACTCTTGCTCAAGCTATACACTACCTTGAAAAAGGTAATCAGTGGCGGTTCGAAACTGCCATCAGTGACGGTTTTTGAACCGCCACAGATTTAGTGCCACTGATAATCCAAGATTATCAGTGACGGTTCTAGAACCGCCACAGATAACATTATTTGTGACGGTTTTTTACTAGAACAAATCATCGATACCGTGATATCGATGGCGGTTCGAGCCAAAACCGCCATCGATACTAGTACTATCGATGACGGTTTTTGGCTCGAACCGTCATCGATATCATAGTATCGATGACGGTTCTAGCCAAAACCGTCATCGATAGTACTAGTATCGATGGCGGTTTTGGCTAGAACCGTCGCGATAGTCCGACACGAAAAATAAAAACTAGCATTTGTGGCTAGCCTCAGCGATGCTAGCCATGCCCTCTGTCTGAAAATAATCACGAGACAATAGTGTCTTTGGATTGTTGGAAAAGATGAGAGCGTAAATACATCCAAGCAGGTTTTTGAGCAAAGAAATACTTACCATTCTATCACTGAAAACACTTCTCACAAAGACATAATTTTGGAAGGTGTATGCATACCTCTGTGGCTGGGCATAGAAAGCAAGCATCGAGTATGTTGAAATGATCAGGACCAACATCCTGTTGTGGAGATGTGGTAGGCCAGCCAGGCTCAATGAAAATAACAGATGTCTCAATTAAGCGATCCCATGTGAACTACTGAAAATAAGTTGAGATAGCCAACCTTTTCTGATGACTGACAGTAAAATGAATCAAGAATACGATGTAATTTTTGTCGACGAGAGTAATATGGTCTGAAGTTCATGATGTACATACTAGTTCCTGTTATATGAATACATGAGCTAAAATACAAAAACATACACGAGGCTGCGATGTAAAATCCAACTTGGGAGCTTGAGTATGGCATCTTAAGATGAAATGAAAGCAATTCATGGCTAAAGCACTTAAGGATGTGTCACTAAGATTCATGGCTAACCTGTGCACCGTGGCACTCTTTACAGGAACATCAACCGTTTTCGTGGGCTTCTTGGCGTCGTTCTGTGCGATGGCATTTGGCTTGGAGTCCATCACCTTTTGTTCCTTAGTGCTCTCCAGAAATAATTCAAGTCCCTAGAATATGCACATCATCGAGCAGGCGATTCAGTATCAAGACCGAAATCATTTGGACAAAAAACATCTGAAAGAAAGAATATTACCTTCATTGGGTTCTTTTCAGATTGAGCCAGGTCTGAAAGTTTGAGTTTTTCATTGCCTCCCTGTGGAATGAACAGAGATGGATCATCACAAAGAAAAAAAACTCTACATGATAAGGTCACCTAAATGTAGGGATGAAAACGGATAGTAATTAGGATATCAATTTTTTTGTCTTTGTTCTTCAATGGGAAACAAATAGGATATAGAATTTTCTATCCGAATTCATATTCTTGTTTGTGGTGTTGAGCTTATTCAAATTCATAAAAATGAACCTCAAATTCATTATATATTTATTTAAATGATAGAAACAAAATTAGGATATCAATCGGATAACGGATTCGGATATTTTTTCACCTTTTATTTATGGGAAGCAAATAATGCGTAATTTTTTTTATCTAATTTTATAATCTTATTTTTTATAATGAGCTTGCTAAAGTGTTAAAAAATGAAAACCAAAATCGTTATATATCTATTTAAAAATGTCGAATTTGTTCAGAAATTCGGATATCTGTTTTCATCCCTACCTAAATGACCGTGCACACACTCATCACCTTGTATATATGATCAGCTCACTTGAAAAAACTTGGCATTTATTCTGTCTTTTATACCTCCTGCTATTTGGCAGAGGTACCATATGCCAGCATTAGTCGCATCCTGTCAGTAAACACAAGAGGTCAGGGCAAAGAAAATTTCAGCATGCCATGGGTCACTAATATTCATGAGCACGTTTATGGAATCCACCTGCTTATTGTCAAGTAACTGGATTTTCTCTTCCTGATAATGATAATAAAACAGTTAGGATAATCAAATGGTTTTGACAAAGTTTGTAAGCAACAATTATAGGATGCTCAAACTCACCAATCCAGCTACCATTTGATGGATTGATTCAATGTCAATGCCAATTTGAGAAAGGTCAACTTTAACATCATTGACTGTGCATATACATGAGAACTACATGAATGCTTACAACACAAAAAATGTTCCGAGCATTAATACAAATTTCACTATTCCCTCACAAAAGCACACAAAAAATGTGCGTTCAAGACTATTTAAAAGTAGGAAGTTTACAACAAAATGACAGTAACTATCTAGAGAATAAAAAAACATGAAGAGACTATTTAAAAGTAGTAAGTTTACAACAAAATGACAGTAACTATCTCGCAAAAAAGAAGAGTGATGAGATGTAATATAATTCAGATACAACCAGTCAGGTATCAAATGCATGGCTTATTTATGGCACGCAAAATTAAGAGGTTTGCTTAAGGATCCAACCTTCTTAGCTGGTTTCTTCTTTTGTGCTGCCAGTTTCGCAATTGCAGCTCCATAATCTTCAAGCACCTGCATCAAAATTGATGAGTGACAAGTGAAACAAAAAGCATTAATGGAAACACAAAACATTAATTGAAACATCGAGAGCAACGACTTTACTTACATCCAGTTCCTTCTCAAAAGCGTCAAGGTCTCTCATCCAAAATGTTTTTGGTGGTGTTTTCCTCACTTCCTCAACATCATTCTCTAATTTCTTCTGCTCCGCATTGAGCTCTTGTATCTTCTCCAGAGTTAAGGTACCAATTGACATTGAGAGGAGATAATCATAGCCACTTGCATCATATAAAGAACAGATCTGTAGCAACATAATTTCAGCGACCGGATGCCAAGCAGGGTCTGTAGCGACAAAATAGGTAGATGCTAGATACTTCCTTTCCTCCGTAGTGTCATACTTTCGAATTTTACCATCTGAGTCAAACAAGTGCATGTTTGTCGTTCGAATTGTAGTTGTCAACTATAATAAACAGTTGTAAATGGAAATGTGTACCTTGCATCAAACTATTACATACACATGAAATAACTTCATATGAAAAAATAACCATGTAAGGCAAACACATGAAATATTTAGAAGTGCCACTGCATGTGTGTACATGTGTTCCTCAAGAAGACAAACGTACATGCTCTGATGAGCGAACCACCGACAAGAGAAGTGGCATTGACGAAAGAAGGGTTCCCATTTCAAAGGAAGAAAGAGTTATTTACACTTTGTAATGAAAAAAAATTGAAGTAACAAAAACCTAAACTAGTTTCCTAAACTAGAAGCCTACGGGTCTTCGGAGGTTGGAGACACGTGATGTGAGAAATGAGTATGGAGGAGTGGATCATTGTTGTCTTGGTCATAAAACTCGCCGTTTTTGTTGAGTACTTCCTTCATGATGAAGTAGGCGAGCTGCCCCTGAATGGCTTGGATTTCAGAACGAAGCAGTCCTACCGTAGACAGCTTGAGGCGTTGTAAGTATGAAAAACAGAATTAAGAGAGTATATAGAAATTGAGTGGCGTGAATCGATGTGTCATGTCTGCATGACTGACCTCCACGTCATTGTCTTTTATTGTGCAACCTAAGATTTCGCGCATGTACTGGCACACGAAGTACCCACATAAATTTGTTCCTTGCGTCTGCTTGTGACACTGCGAAAATCGAATGAACTAAGATGTCGTCGAAGGAGCTATTTACTATGAAATACGATATAAGAATATTCCTTGCGTGCGTACCGGAAAGTTAGTACGGATTGTAAGGGATTTTTTGTATGGGCGGTGTCTCGTGCTCTTCTGACAATATCTTTTGAACGCCTCATTTATTAAACGTGTCATCACTTCATAGTCTGCTTTAGGTTTATCCAGTGGATCCATGATTAGCATCTTGCTCTTGTCTGGATGAATTACTACGAGAATCCAGTGGAATCTAGATGCCATAGCCATTAGTCCTTACGTCAGAGTAAATAACGAAATCAACGAGTAATTTAACTAGCTAGTGAGGAACTTACTGAAAATTGTATGGTATAAGTATAAACTCCTTGTCTTGTAGTTTAAGCAAAGTTTTATATACGTACTCCTCGACCTCTTTTGGTACTCTCACGATTTCGTCTTGGCAAACCGTTCCCGGGTCGAGGAATCCCACTGGCCCCTTGGTTCTTCGTAGTTCCTTCATCTCGTATCTATATAACGAAATAGTTAGACATGACATTTATCGGTATTACGTGAATGTAGACCAAGATTGATATATTAGACACTTACAGTGTCCAGCATCTCAAAAAACATATGTCGAGGGCGTCGTGATAGAACAAGTTGTGCAAGTTATCGAATTCTATTAAGAAGTAGCCAAAGCCCTCGTGGAGAAAATGTTCCTCATGGAAAATTGCAGTGATCACCTTCGGGAGTACGTCTTGGTTGGATCGCTCCAAGTACCATTCATGTAATCGCTGCATCATGGGTGTTAGACTGTTTAACTTCGAATCGGTGACTAAGGGCTTCCCTACCTCGAATTTCAATCTTGGTTGATTATCTTATTCATCAGACTTCCCCTTGCCCTTACTTTTTTCTCGCACGACATCATACTCGGTCCTGGCTTCCCCTGATCTAGCTGATACGGCTTGTCTAATGTGCCATTTTTTGGGATCAGGGGTTGTAGGTTTGTCCTTTGAAGTACCAGGTGTTACAGGTTTCTGCGTTGGAGTACTAACAGTGGCCATCTTTATGGGGTCCTCAATGGATTTCTTTGGTACCTTATCTTGCTTCTTCACCGTTTCACTCTCATGTGCTGGTGACGGATGCGCGGATTGCACTGCAGGAGAGGCTGGCACTGCATGGTCCAAGAAGATGTCAGGAGAGGCTGCCACTGGATGGTCCAAGACAATGTCACGCTTGCGCCACTGGATGAATGAGTGGACGGCACTTCCTAGAGTTGTTATCTCGTCATTGGCAGGTTTTTCTAGCCTGATATCAGCAAACTGTGCAAGTACCGTGTCCACCTGGACCTTTGCATAACCTGGAGCTATTGGGGCATTATGCAGGACACCCCCTTGTTGGCACGGATAAGCTACCCCTATAGCAGCCTGTAGAAAGATGTTCATCACGGGCACGTTGAGCTGACAGGGTGTGGGGTCCTGTATGTCATCCACAGGATAATGGTTGTTGTCCGCTTCTACTAATGGCGTGGACGCAACTGCTGCGACGACCTGTAGGGCTGGAGAGAACGTTTTCGGCCTGCGTCTGGCTCAAGGCTTCTTGTAATTGTCGTTGAACTTGTTCTTGAATGGTGCCTTGTAATTCTCGCAGAACCCTTTCCTTCATACTTTCCATTTCCTGCTCAGCCCGCTCTTCTTTATCTCTCTTCTGACTCCTATAAGAGTCTTCGTGCTGAGGGAATCCCATCTTCCATGGAACCTTGACCCCGACGCCTCGTGTTCGACCAGGGTGCTCTTTGTTTCCTAGGGCTGCTGTTAGCTCGTCTTTCTCCCTGTTTGGGTGGAAGGCTCCTTGGGTGGACTGGGTGTAAAACTGATGAACTCTTTGCATCATTGCTTCGTCTTCACTGCTCTTGAATGATAAACTCCTAGTAGACAAGAGATTTGCCCTCGCTAGCACGTAGTGCTTCACTCGGTCTGGTAGTCCGACCAAGGGACTTGTGCCAGTCTGTTGGATCGCTTGTAATTCCTACCTCTCCCATTGAGCAATTTTACCTGTGTACCCACTCGTGCCAAGTCTGTGGGGGTGAGTATTCCTTCGTGCGATGCTAATGTGGTCCTCACTGGACTTCCTTGCTGCTTCTGATTGCTTCATCGCCACGAACTCATCCCAGTATGGCTGTAATCTTGGGTAGTCTTCGACGGCTAACCGGTTTTGCTTCACATAATTTACGTTCAGCCTCGCCTTGAAGTTTCTCCACGTCGCATCCATGGTCATCAATGCATCGCGACGCACGAGTTCTTCAACTCCTTCGGGCATTCGAAGGTTCCTTTGAGCTCTGTCCACAGATCCTCTTTGGTGGCTCGGGGCACTTTATGCCAATCCGAATAGGTGATTGGCACTTTCTCCCTTACGATGTACCCGCATGTTGACCTGTATTTTGCTGCTGCTTTTTTCGGTGCAATAGGGCCCCCAGTATCTGAGACCTCCGAGATGGTGTACCGGCCTTCAGGCTTCTTAGTTTTCTCTCGTCCTCGGCGTCTTGCAACAGGAGCAGCATCTGCAACAGCGGTGGAGGCCTCGGCACCTTCGGTGGTTGGGGGGATGGTAAGGTACCTGCTCGGGCTCTCCTCCATTATAGGCTCAGTATTGGGCTCCATTAGAACTACTCAATAGAAAGGGAGATATTTCAGAGAGGGAAAGAAAATATATAATAACTGAACAGGACAGACTAACAATTGCTTGCTGGAATAAGATAGAAGATGTACTAACTGAGGACTATATTAGATCCTTAAAGTGCTTAGAGTTATTAACATAAACTGTTCTTGCATGCTTGCTTTATGAGTTTGTCATACTTGGTTTTACAAGACTAAGTGAATTGTTCCTGGGAATGATATCAACTATGTCAGTAAAAAGACTAAGGGCAGGAGTTAAAGATTAGCAAAGCTAGTCGGCGATGGATAGTCCCCCAACTAGGCCAGACAGGGGTTAAAGCCCATGTGTAGAAGGAGGAAGTCATGAATTTCAATTGGATGTTTAAGTTGCTTTTTGCTATGTTCGACAAGATCAAGAATCTCCGGATTGTAATTGCTATTTTATTATGATGAACATGTCATCTAGAAGATGTACTAACTGAGGACTATATTAGATCCTTAGCTGTTGCCTGAGAACTTAGCTGTTAGCAGCATAAGTGGGCGCAAATAAGCCAGCTATATTGTCCATACCGGTTGAAAAGATGAGAATACATAATTCACAAGAAGCAAGAATAACATAGAGAAAATAATGCTTAGCAACCTTATCACAAAATAATGCTGAACATAGACAAAATAATGCTTAGCAACATAGAGAGGAGATATGAATGATTTGCTCTTAGATTTAGGGTTTGGATGAAAATAAGAATTTTCACCACAATCACAAATGGGCTAACAAATTATTTAGTGAATAGGGCCTTGAACCCTTACCACCTTAGCATGCACAATTAAAGAGTTGTTCAGAATTTCACTGTTAAGTATCTATGATCAGATTGATAACAGCATAGTTCAACAATTACTTCTACCACCAAACAAGTGAATTACTAGTGAACAATTATCTCTAACTCTTGAATCAAAGCAGGTACTGAATATCAACAGATTCTGAATTAACAGCAAGCCGACTAACCACAAGAGAGTATACTTATCAGAATATCAAGCAGTGATGTAAACAACACTCTCAAGCATGTTATTCTACCACAGGTGAGAAAATGTGCAGTTGCAGCTATAAAAATGCCTTGATTTTCCAAGGAGGGTAGGAAAGTATCATCCTTTGATATGCAGAAAGAAAATTAGCTACTTAGATGCCATATGGATATGAGAGAACAATTTGAAGCATGTTATTCTACCAGTTCAAGTCCCAAAACACATAATAATTGTTCTTATCATTCTTAACCCAATATCATCATAGAGCAACACCCAAACCTTCAGCCAACAAGAACAAGTGCAGAACCACCAGGAAGATGAGGTCAACTAACATCATGCACATGAAGATCAAATTTGATGTTAGGCGTTAGCGACGTCCAGTCAATAGTCCATCTTGATCATTTTACAATTTCTATTTGCAATACATAACCACCAGGAAAATTTGCATAAAAGCAACAAATAGAAATGATTCATGTAATGCAAGGTAACAAATTACAGTGAGACACATGGAGACAGACAATCGGTCTATGTAACACACAAATCAGCAAATACGAATAAAAATTCACAGCCATTAAAATCAGAAAATTCATGATAGCACATGGCTGGCAGGTAACAGAGTTCACATCAATTCTGTGAAGAGCATACAAGCACTTACTAATGGTGTGTGCATCCAAAAGACAGATCATTCTCATATAAAAACCAGTGGCAATTACTCATCATCAAATCAGGGACAACAGGCCTAGCACAGATTCCAATATCAGCATCCAGCAAAATTGGTAAAAATAAAAGGTATTTCTGCACTCGAGGTGATGAAAGAATTTCTAACGCACAATGAGTGTGACCAATTTCGATATCATCAATTTCCAGATATTAAGCATATACTGAGGCTAGAACCTAAAATACCATATTATAAAATCCAAAGCTGAACCATCATGCTAGAAGGAAAGCATACCAAAACAAACCTAGATTGCACCTAAATGTAACAACTTCAAGCAGGTGCGAAGACTAAAATGCTTAAGTTTTAATGCCTGCCACCACCCATTTATATTCTCCCTTCAACATGGATAAACCACAGCATTCAATCCAACAATCGCATTCATGTCATGAAGCCATGGAACCCTTATGGCGGCGCCATCCAGTATCATCAAGTTGCTTACCTGGGTAGGGTTGAAGGGGGCGGCGCCGGTGGGGAGGGCGTTGGTGGGGGCGGTGACGGTGGGGAGGGCGGGGCGGTGCATCATTGGAGGGGCGGCCGGTGGGGAGAAGCGGCGGAGCGCTGGCGTGGAGGAGGCGGCGCCCGTAGGGAGGGCGCGGTGGAGCCTTCAGGCGGCGCTGCGGTGCAGGAGGAGCCTTCGTGCGGTAGCCGCAGTGCAAGGGAGGAGCCCGTCTTGGGCAAGTGCGGTGCGGAGCTAGGCACAGGAGGAAGCGAAATTTTGAGAAGCGTATAGCGCCGCAACACAGTATATGTAGGGGTGTATCTGTGGCGGTTAAGAACAATAACCATCACACATAAACGTTATCTGTGGCGGTTAAGAATAATAACCGTCACAGATAACGTTTATCTGTGACGATTATTATTCTTAACCGCCACAGATAACGTTTATCTGTGATGGTTATTGTTCTTAACCGCCACAGATACACCCTTTCACATACACATCCAAATAAGCAGAAGCAGAAGTGAGATGGACAATGAGATAGATTCTACATATGTACAGCCTAGTGTGTATATATATACGTACTAATTATATTAAATTCACTGTCTAAGAATAAACGTACTAATTATATTAAATCCACAGAAATGTACATTTCTTACATCACATTTCCATTACTCCATATAAATGGCGACATGTTGCCATTACTCCTAGCTAATTATTTTCTTTCACAATTTGGCCTTCGTTGTGATCATCACGATGATAAGTAACTTCTTGAGTGGTTTCTTCCTCGGGCCTGATGCTGTCGCCTGCGAAAGGAGGCAACTCATCAAACTGGTTGTACTCTTCCTCGTCCACGACATTCTCAACTCCAACGATCCTTCTTTTTCCTTGCAGTACTACATGGCGCTTCTTATCTGCCGGTTCGATTATATAGAATACTTGTGCTACTTGATTCGCAAGTACGAATGGTTCATCTCTGTATCCGACATGTTCGATGTCCACAGTAGTAAAGCCATACTTGTCCACCTTGACACCATTCGGGAGTCGTACCCAATGACATCGAAACACCGGGATCTTGAAAATGCAGTAGTCCAGCTCCCAAATCACCTCTATGAACCCATAGTAGATGCTCTTCGTACTGCCTGTGTTGTCGTAGGTGTCTATACGGACACCACTGTTTTGGTAAGTGCTCTTGCTATCCTGAGCTCTCGTGTAAAATGTATATCCATTGATGTCATATCCTTGCCATGTCGTGATTGTACCTGAAGGCCCTTTTGCCAACCACCTCAATGTAACACTCGTTTCTTCACCAGACATGTGCTCCCTAAACCAATGACTGAACAAACGATTGTGCTCTTTTGTTATCCAAAGCTCTGACTTTCCTCGGTTTTCCCTCCTTAGCTTACCCTTGTGTATGTCCATATACGGGTACACCTCAACTGACTGTTGCAATACTGTGAAATGGGCTTGTTCGAACAAAATATTATCGTAAGAATTTATAGATTTCTTTCCTATTACACCTTTCCCACCAAGCCTACCCTCATGGCGAGATCTGAGCACTCCTACGGTTCGACCTCCTCCATGTAATCGACCACGAACTCAATAACCTCCTCGGTTGCATAACCTTCTACAATGGAGCCTTCCGTCCGAGAGCGATTACGTACATATTTCTTCACCCATATACCTTTCAAATGGGTACATCTGATGCAGGAATACGGGGCCGCAAATATTTATCTCATTGACAAGGTGAACAATGAGATGAACCATGATATCAAAAATGATGGGGAAAATACATCTCCACCGCACGAGTCTTTACCACATCAGCCTGAAGTTCATAAAGTCCAACGGGATCGATGACCTTCTGTGAAATCGTGTTGAAGAAGGAACACAACCTCGTGATTGCCTCTCTGACCTTGTCAGGCAAAATACCTCTAATTGCAACAGGGAGCATTTGTGTCATCATCACATGACAATCATGAGACTTCATGCCGATTAACTTCAAATCTTTCATCGATACGGTTTCTTGATGTTTGCAGAGTAAGCTGGACGGAACTTTCACACCATGCGTGCACTTGCGAGTTACATTTTCTCTTTCTTACTCAAAGTGTAGCAAGCTAGGGGAAGGTAAAGCCGGCATTTCCCAGTGTCTTGAGGATGTAGCTCGGCTCTGATCTTCATGTCTTCCAGATCCCTTCATGCCTTCAGTCCATCCTTTGTTTTGCTAGGAATATTCAGTAAAAGACCAACCATGTTGTCACATACATTCTTCTCTACATGCATGACGTCGATGCAGTGTCGAACTTCCAAGTCCTTCCAGTAGGGTAAGTCCCAAAAGATGGATCTCTTCTTCCACGTGGTCTTCTCAGTATGGGACCGTGATGTATTACTAGTACTCCCCTTTCCAAGTACAACATTAAGATCCCTAACCATATCATACACCTCTTCCCCATGAAGACGCCTTGGAGCTAAACCATCCTCCTTTGTCCCGTCTAATTGTTTCTTCATATTGCGGTACGGGTGATTCCTGCGAAGGAATCTCCGGTGACGCATGTACACTGTTTTCCTCGAGTTGTTGAGCCACACACTAGCGGTTTCATCCATGCACTGGGGGCATGCTTTGGCTCCTTTTATAGTACGTAGGACAGGTTACCAAGCGCAGGAAAATCATTGATGGTGCAGAACAACAATGCGCGTAGAGTGAAGTACTCTCGTTTGTACTCGTCCCATACCTGTACACCTTCGTTCCACAATATCACAAGATCTTCCACCAATGGTTGTAGGTATACATCAATATCGTTGCTAGGTTGTCTCGGCCCTTGGATAAGCAGGGACATCATAATGTACTTTCGCTTCATACACAACCAGGGTGGAAGGTTGTATATACACAGAGTCACGGGCCAAGTGCTATGAATGCTGCTCATGTTACCGAAAGGATTCATTCCATCCGTACTCAAGCCAAACCTTACATTCCTCAGTTCATTTCCGAAGTTCTCCCTAAAGAGTCTATCGATGGTTCTCCACTGGGCAGAATTAGCCGGGTGTCTCAGTTTTCCATCCCTCTTACGGTCTTCTGAGTGCCATCGTATTAATTTGGCATGCTTTTTGTTTCCAAATAAACGCTTCAAACGAGGTATTACTAGCAAATACCACACCACTTTTGCGGGATAGGTTTAACCCAATCAATTTAAGCAATCAATATTAATAACTTGGTATGGTTGCTTATATAAGCCTAAAAGCTTTGCAACACATACTGCACACTCAGCAATCAAGAAGAACCAATTCAACCTAAACACACAAAACTACCGTCTACATGGGCAACACTCCTATCTTAGGAAACGCGACTCCCACACATGAGTCTCAACTAGCTACTTGAAGCACTGAGTCTTCCAGCTCTTGATACACTCCATTGATCCGCTCTTCCACGAGCTTGATGATTCCCTCCGTCATGATCATTAAGGTAGTAGTAGGCACTCGATGCCATCTCCTAACGTGTGGTGTATCGTTTTCTACTTAAGATAACTCAGGTAAGATTTCAGTTCAATTTAGCAGAGGTAAGAAAAAGAGATTTCAGCAAGGGATAAGAAAGAATTTTGGGTAAGGATAGAAATAGAGGAATGGGATAAGTCAAGAACACATTATTCTTCTAGGTTGGGTCTTTTACTTTAGAAAATAATTTTGAAGGACCTATAGAGACGACCAACTATCTAGGGTCAAGACCTACAGTCAGTATGGCTCTGATACCACCTCTGTCGGGACTCGAATATGCAAATCCGGACCCTCTGTGTATACTGCACTAGTCCAGGATCACGCTAGTGCACACAGGCTCAACATTAGTGAATATTACAATCATTCATAGCGGAAATAAGATAAAAGACATTATAGATTAAATATTACTAGTTGAATGACCTTATGGTCAACTTACTTAACATTGCCTCTCAAGGCTGAACAACCAAATAGAACTGCAGCGGAAATGAAGACGTAGATAACCCCTCAGTATACCACAGGCAACTGACAAGGCTCGCGCCCTAAACATTCGTCTCTTCATGGTACACCTTCTTCAGCACTGGTGATGTTGTTGTAGGCAAGGGTGAGTACATAAAGCACTCAACAAGTTGTGCACAGAATGCAATTCTATCATAACTATATGCAAGGCTTATTCCAAAGGAAGGCTAAGAGGTTCATTTGCGATGGCAAAGCATTTATAAACAAGTACAGTATATAGATTGAAAGGACAGTAAAAACAAATAACGGTAATAGATAGATTCAGCATTTCTCAAGTAAACCAAGTTTTCTCATCCTAAGTCAAGATTCAACTTTCCATGGCAACCTGCCATCCATCCCAAGTTTTATTTTGCAAAAGTCTAAACCCTTGACTGTAATTCCCGAGCATTGCTCAATACCGTGGGCACGGCTATCCGAATAGATTGTACACTCTGCAGAGGTTATGCACTTTACCCACATGACATGATAATCTCTTTGTGCCTGGCCATTAGCACACTTCCTTTGGTATGCCGGCAGAGAATCATGACAAAGCCTTTACAATGCATCATCTTAACCCAGTACTATCCGCTAAGGTTTCAACACTGGAGGGACTGGTTACCACACCCAGGGCCCCCCTCTTGCGCCATGTGAGCCACTCCGAGCATGGACTGGTTACCACCACCCGGGTCTCACGCCACCATAATAGTACTAAAGCTAAGACTTTGCAAATTAGTCAGCTAGGCTGCCCCATAACAGACATGTGGTTGCATAATAGACTCAGGTCAAAGGCTCGCAAGGTGTCCTTAGGGTTGATCAAAGCAAGACATACATATACCCTCTGCCCATCGGGCCCACCCTAGCATCCTGCCCTTGCCACTTGCTTCGATCTAAAATCATAACCACCCCAGTTGATTACCAAGCACCACATGCCATCAACAATTCAATATCGTTGCGTGACATCCATTGCCACCACAACTCAATCTCATCGTGTGACCACACATGACACACAAATTCATCACATTGTTCCATATTCCATTAGTCAAGATTATTTATCAAAGATTCAAGTACATGTGATGACGTGGCATGGCTAAGCAGTTCTAATTTGATCTAACCATCCATGTTGATTTCATTATTAACCAACTATAGTGAACCAACCTAGGGCGACAATAGATCATGGCATACAAATGACAAGGTAGGGTATAATTCAAAAGGGTGCATTAGCTAATCCCAAATTTAAGTTGAAATCATTTATACGATTGAAATAACATGCAATATAGTTAAAACAAAATAACAACTAATCTAGCTATGGGTGCAACATGATCAAAGCACAACTTTCCTTAAGAAAGCCCTTATTCTTCTCTGGACCTTGGTCTTGGGTCGATGAATCTTCTCCGGATGCGTCGTACAGTTTAACGTCTACGCGAAACGAAAGAGAATGCCAAATAAACATAAAAACAAAGAGCAAACAAATTCTAAAAATCAAATAAAATTCACCATTAGATAGATCTCAATTTTACAAATTTTCAGAAAATTGAATCACCTCAATCGGAGTTCGTATGAGGGAGAACGAGCCCTTGAAGAATTCAAAAATCCTGAAAATCAGAAAAATTGGAAAATCAACAATATCCCGAATTATTTTTGTAAACGAAATTACGATTATTGCGTCAGCGCTTGAATCGGACCAATGCGAAGCTGACACATGGCCTTGGTCCATAGACTAGGTCCACCATGGCTTCCACCCACTGACGTGCCGGGCCCACGGCGATAGCTCAGCAGCCAACTCGGCCGATGGCTCGGCGATGACGTAGCGCCACGCAACGCCAGATCAGCGCCACGCAATCGACACCTCGGCCCTAATGCTGCGTGTCCGACACGTGGCAATCATCAACCGAAACCACCTTGCGGTGGCCTTGCGCCCTAGGGTCATCGCCGGCGACGGAGAGCAGTACCTTCGAACTCGTCTTGGCAAGGTGAGACTGGTGACGCGGTCAGATTTCCAATCGGAGCACTGAAGCGGTGGTGACGACGGTCAAACGACGGTGACTTCGGCCTCCTTGATGCGGCAGCCCTCCGGCGATCTTCCGGCCAATCCAAAAAGCGCACAAGATGCCCCTCACGACGGCGATCACGACGCGACCAACCTCGACTCCATTGTTGCAAGAACGGCGGTGAATCGACGATTTCCCCCTTTCGGCAGCGCTCGATGAACACCTTAGATTACGGCGAAATCCCAATGCAATAGGCCTAGCTACTCTAGGGTTTTGTTTGCTCGCATCCAGCCGCAACCTAAGCGCTCCTATTTATAGCCTACGATGTCCCGCGCGAGCACGAATCGGCGAAGAATCCATGGCGGCTACGGGCCTCTGCTCCGAAGCCAAGTCGGAGACGATGACCACTTTCCTGACGTGTGGCACAGCAGACGGCACAGATTCATCGCGGCGTGGGGAAATCCTGGCTCGTGAGCGTCATCCAACGGCTGAGAAGTGCTGAAGTCCTAGGGCACACGATCCATTCCTAGGCGTCCGATATCAATCCGACGGCTAACAGAAATCCTTCTACAAGGTGGGCTTCATCCTGACAGCATAGTGGTTGGGCCGCGCACAGTAATTGGAATAGGCCCATTACTGTTCTTTATTTGCGGAAAGTTTTTCTTTTAAAATAAGCCTAGAAAATAATCCGGTTTATTTTAGGCACTAAAAATATCAGGAAAAATCCAAGAAAATTCTCATAAATACTTTGTGACATTCTTGACTCAAATAAAATATTTTTGATAAAACTTTATTTTAGGATTATCCATTTATAATTAGTTTTTAGCGAAAGGCTTAATATACTTAATTTAAAATAATTCCAATAAATCTCAGAAAATCAAAATAAACCCAGAAAATTCACAAATCACTCAATTAGCAATAAAACACTATTAACTAAATAGAATTTCAAAAATTGGGATGTTACACCTTCTTATCTAGATACGTGGTTTTAGGCAACACGTTTTCCTCAGGCAGTATGTCCGCTAAGAGATGTAACAACGCCGTGAAACTCTTGTCGGACCAACCATTGGCTGCCTTCAATTTCAGCAGCGAGAGCACCGTGTGCAACTTTGTGTATTCCTCCTTACAACCCGGGAACAAAGGTTTCTCCGAATCCTCCATCAAACCCTTGAATTGATTAAACTCTCTCTGACTAGTGTAGTTCTCTTCTACATCGTGCAACATTTGAGCTAGATTATTATCGTCATTGACGACCAACCTATCCTCATCGGATCCATAACTGATGTCAGCTGCCACATTGCCGGGTCCGTCGTCGTCGACGTTATCATGTTGAAGTATGATCTCCTCTTCACCGTGCCTTATCCAACTTGTATAGCCAGGTACAAAACCCCTCCGGATCAAGTGCAAATGGATATGGTTTTTGTTCGAAAACATCTTCTCATTCTTGCAATCAATGCATGGGCAGTGTATGTACTCCGTCTTCTTTTGCAAAATTTGTTCTCCTCATTTGCCCTTAGAAAACAGATACACCGTCGATATATTCTTGGCTGCAACGGTTCGCATCGTACATCCATCTCCGGTCCATCTACAGTTCATTAATTTAAGCAATTTATTAATATCCAAAAATCTTAATTAAATAAATTGTTATTCGAATATTCAACAATATCCACTAACGGGACAACATTAATACTAAGTAAATGTTGCAAACTTAATTAATTAATTTTAATATATACTCATATGTAACCAAAAATTATATATATCCTCCGGAAGATCAACATAATAAATTCCTCACCTCAAAATTTCATGATCACCCAACTACCATATTAACTAAAATTTATTTATCATTCACATGCAACAATCTTAATTACATAAATTGGGTTTATATGCTTCATAAAAATTCACTAACAATACCCACTAATGGAGCAAGATGTATATGCACGCGCTAACGAAAACAATTAATGGTAACTAAGAAAAAATATTAACTACGTAATTTTTATACATAGCCTTCGGAAGAGCAACATAATAAATTCCTCATCTCAAAATGCAAGGCAATTAACTTCATGATCACCCATCTATCATATTAATTATAATTTATTTTTCATTAATATCCAATAATTGTAAATACATGAATTTGATATATGCTTGACAAAAAATTCATCATCTAAACAAGGTAGACAACTTAATCTAATACAGCAAGGTAATAAATTCATCATCTACAAATTGCTAGGTAAATAAAAAACAAACTAAATGTAGACCTTGCATCTAAACCTTAATTAAGCTAGGAATAAACCTTTAATGGCAATTTTACAGTACAAATGAAGAGAGGAGACATATTTTACACACCTTGGAACAATTCTAGGAAGTAGAAGCACAAGATCTTGGCCAAAAAAAAATCTGAAATCAAAAAGCTAACTTTTCTAGTCAAGCAACAGTGGAGGAAGATGACCAGCGACAGAGGAAGATGACCAGCGCACAGCGGCTATATATAGAAAGCATTATTTGTGGCGGTTTTAAATTCAAACCGCCGCAGATAATTAGATTAGTGGCGGTTCTAAAACAAAACCGCCACAGATAATTTATTATCTGTGACGGTTCCATCTACCAACCGATACAAATAGTCCCAGCATTATCAGTGGTGGTTTCAAATAAAAACCGTCATAGATAATGTATTATCTGTGGCGGTTTTTGGATGAAACCGCCACAAATGGTCCTCCCGCTAATTTCCATATAGAACCGCCACTGATACATGTATTTGTGACGGTTCCAAAAAAACCGCCACAAATAGGGCGTCACCTATGTGCTGTTTTGTAGTAGTGATAGCATCGGCTTTGTTGCGATGCTGCATGAGAACCCTCTCCCAAGTAATTAGCCATCGGCCCATCGCTGACTGACAACTAGCTACTCTTGTATGCTGCAACGGCCGCATCCCTTCACCATTCCATGGAGTAGCATTTATTTGTTTGACATTTCCGTTCGGAAAGACTGCAATGCGATCTCCACTTGCTTCTTCACAGCAGGTCTTTCTTCACCTCGGGGCCTCAAGCACATCTCCACAAAAGTGGCAACACTATTATTCTCTTCCTCAGTTGCTTCCTCACGTACCTGGGCTTTCGCTCCTCAATAAAGTAATTAGCCAAGTTCTGCCTTGTACCAGATGCACAAAGTTGTTTGTTGCCCTGTCACCCGCATTTTCATCCGATGATATTAATGGTTCCAAGAGAAGGCCTCGGTTCTTTCTGGAATTTTTTCTGCGGTGTTGCTTCTCTATGTCTCTTCTCCATCTAGGGATGAGAAATGTCCCACTTAGCCAAGAAGTAGAACTCCGAAACCACTAGCGTCAACCCCAATGATAATACCTACAACAATGAATGATAACTAGTACGCAAAGGGTCTGCGTGTTGTTGCAGCAAGGAATCGCCCACACAAGTAGAGATTCTAACAAAGAAAGGAAATCTTTTTCAGAAACACAAAAAAAGAAACCAAATTGTCGCAATTTTTAAAAATCGCAAAAGATTGGTCACGATCTGATTTTTTTATGCTAGCTCAGGCACGCTCTTAGGACCCCATCTAACAAATTTTAAAGAATTTGCAAATTTAGTAGCTCAACCAAATCAGTGAACTTGTTTAAGTGCATCAGTAGCATTGTGAGATGTTTTAACAATTGCAAAATTTTGATCATGATTTGAAATTTTTATGGTAATGTAAGCATGCTCTAATGACCCTTGTCAAAAAATTTCAAGAATTTACAAATTTAGCAGCTCAATTATATCAACGAAGTTGCATTAAATACATTAGTAGCATTGATAGAATTTTTTAAAATTGCACAAATTTGATCATGATCTGAATTGTTTTATGGTAGGTTAGGCATGCTTTGAGAAACATTCTAAAAAAGTTTCAAAAATTCACAACATGATTTAGTAACTCAATCAAATCAGCAAAGCTAGCCTATTATCTTCTCTATTTTCCAAAAGCGATATTACCTTCTCTACTTTCCAAAAGCACTGTAGATGCTACAGTATAGTAAGTACGTTTTTCCATGATGCTACAGTGACATGCGCCTCCCGGAGGCGACCTAGAGACCTCACGCATGGGTGAAAAATCTTTTGCTGGCCAAGCCAAGCGGGCTTTGTAAAGAGCGACGCACAACAATTCTTTGAGTCTATGAAGAAATCTAGTGTAGGATCTACAGGGGAATAGTGCGATGTGGTGGTGCAGGCGGAAGTGTACCGTACCTCTCTGAGAATATAGGTTTATATAGAAATACCTACAACAATGAAAAATTATGTAAATACCAACGATGAATAGTTATGTTCCTTAGTTTTTTTTATCTCTTCGTCTTTTATCGTGTTCATCGTGAAATTTAATGGAGCGTAGAACATTAGAACTCACCCAACACAAGATTTTGCCTTTTTACCTGTGAACTGTTGAAGTATATAGCTATAGTTTTTTTTGGTTGCAAAACTAACTTCTATTTGAAAAATTTGCAAATCAAACCCACTAGTCAGCACGGAAGAACCGGCAGGGGACACTTGTCCTTTGCCGCACTATGCAGCCGCGATAGGGAGGTGGTATGGGAGGAGACCTACCGTGGTAGGGCACCAGGGGAGCTCCTGCCACGACAGGGAAGTGCGGCAGGTTTAGCCTAACGCCGTACGGAAAAGCTAGAGCGCTTGCTTGCCAGGGCAGCAAAAGGTATCGCTTTTCCGTGCCATGGTAGGTCTCCTTCTCCCGCGTCACCTCCCTACTACGGTTTTATAGCGCGATAGGACCTGTCCCCTGTCAGCTCTTTTACACTCACTCAGGAGGCTAGATTTGTAAATATTTTCATATAAAAGCTGGATTTGCAAATATTTTTATATAAAAGCTAGATTTATATTTTCGTACCATACTCTGTTTAGCCAGGGCACTAGGTGCAAGAGAAATTTCCTATAGCGTTAAGGCATAATCCTCTACAAAAGTATGGTATTTCGCACTCATTAACATATCTGCAACCACATCATACTACCAATATTAAGGGCCTGTTTGGTAGAGCTCTAGATCCTAGTTTCACCTAAGATCTGAAACTTATAGACTAAAATAAAGTGAATTAAGTTTATATTTTGGCCTAAAATGTAAACAAGATGATCCATCTAAACACTCTTAATTTATTCACAGCTCCAGCTCTATAGATCTAGTGGAGCTAGGAATACTCAGTTTCACCAGATCCATATCTGGGAAGCTGGAACTCTACCAAACTGTCGTGCCCCGAATTTTCACGGATTCAGACACTCTGTGTATTCTGTACTAATCGAGAATCACGCTAGTACACACAGGATAACAGGTTGAAGTACCACAATCATACACAGCGGAAATAAATAATAAAATACTTCAAGCATAATATAATCGAGTTACATGACCTTATGGTCGCCTTACAATAGTTCGCCACGCAGGGCGATAAATATCAAGGTAGCACAAGTTTATCAGCGGAAGCAAAAGTGAAACGATGAACCCTTCATAACCACAAGCTACTGAGTGCGACGCAACCCCTTAGTTCTCCTGGCCTTCAATGAACTCCTCCTCCCAAGCTGACGCTTCTTCTTCTTCTGAGGTTTTTATCGATGCAAGGGTGAGTATACAACATACTCAACAAGTCATGCACAATGCAGTTCTATTACTACATGCATGGCTTATTCCAAGGAAAGGCTTAATTGGTTATTTTGCTTGAAGCAACATTTCTTTTAAATAGGTAATCCTTATTAGATTAAAAGCAGTAAAACCAATATTAATAATAATTAATTTCTCAATTCTTTTCCAAGGGTTTGGCACACAGCCCTAATTTCATCCATCATTCTTTTGGCACACAGCCACCCATTCCACATTTTTATTTTTGAAAATCTAACCCTTGACTGTAATCACCGAGCAATGTCCAATACCGCGGACACGGCTATTCGAATAGATTCACACACACACTCTGCAGAGGCTGTACACTTTACCCACAGGATACAGTCGCTCACCACACAGGCGATTGATTGCAACAAAGTCTTTCAGAGACTAACATTTAACCGATGAACCCCTCCGATACTTCCCTTCTAACACTTCCCTCACTCAGAGCCGAAGTTTAGACAGAGCAAGTACCGTTGAATGGGTACCAAGCCGTAGCACAGTCGCTTCCCTGATTACCTTGGTGTGCTTTGTCACCCGAGGTTTCAAAGGAAAGAGGTTAGAAACCTACTTAACTAGGTCCGTCCCATACCGGACAAGTGGTTGTACACGGAACTCAGTTCAAAGGCTCGCAAGGTTAAGTCCTTAATTGTCCCGGGCAAGACATCCATTTTACACTTCTCGGCACACAGCCTTCACAATCTTTCATACAACCCGTTGCCACACAGGCCCACCTGGCACGAAGCCTTCTTGCCACTTGCCCCGGTCCAAATCATTTCCCCACCCCACGTTACATTTAAGCAACACATGCCATTGTCCACATCAATTCATGAATAGCACCGCACAGGTTACTATCCCAATTCCATCGTATGACATTATCGCACTTTTACAAAAATACGTTCCATAATTGCTTAGTCAGTATTGATTTGCTATTTAAAAGACATTCGACGCATACAAGCAGACTAAGCGACTAATCACGGTCTAGCCTCCCGTGTTGGCATCATATTATCATCCAACATACTAAACATCTTAGGGCGGACAAGGATTTCAGGGCATATAAACATTATAATCAAGGTGGCATAAACAAGTTTGGCTTTTAGCTACCATTTCCCAATTTAACCAATAGTTTTTGTATTTAACATAGCATGCAATATGGAAATCAAAATATACTTTTTAAAAACAAAACTAGGCGCAAGATGGTCAAAGCATGACTTGCCTTCAAATAGCAATTGGTTCTGGTCCAAAGTCTGTGATGGGTCTTCGAATTCTCCCTCGGCGAATTCCGGCGACTCGGAGTCTAATTGGTACAAGCAAGCAAGCAATAAATACACAATACAGATAGTAACATCACCACCAAAAATAAAATAAAAATCACCAATAAATAGTTCACATTTTTACAAATTTTTAGGCACTGGAATCACTCAATTCCGAGTTAAAACGCAAAAGTTATAGCCTTTACAATATTCTGAAAATCCATAAAAGAATAAACCGAATTATCCTACCTTTTTTCCACCGATTTTCCGGTTATTTTTCCACTGGTCGACACGTGGCGCAACCACAGCCCTCAATCCCAGATCGAACGGGCTTCATCACACGCGACGGCTGCGGCGACGTGGACGCTCCTCCACGGTTGGATGAAAATCCAACGGTGCAGGGTTACCAGAGGGGTTCACTATTCATAGGACTATCGTGGAGCTATCCAAGCCGCACATCTAAAGATCGACGGCTGCGATTCAATGTGCCCAGGCCACAGATCGGTCACGTGGCACGATCACACCCACAGATCTACAGATCAACGGCTATTATCACACGAAGCAACTATAGTGACGTGGGCGCGCAGGTGCGGTCGGATGGAGATCCGACGATGCGGAGTACCCGAGCTATTCTCAGGTGGCCGAGCAATCGTGGCGCAATCGTGACCGTAGATCTAAGATCCAACGCACATTAACAAAGCAATCGATAGGACTACGTGGTCTCACCAGAGCCTTACGATCGCGATCTAACGGCCATTAACATCCGGAGATATCCCAGGCTAGCGCTACAGAGAAAAGAACGTGGCAATACCTCGGACGCGCGATGGAAATCGGACGGCGGAGGTGAGCTGCGAAACGGCGAAGGGAAGACGGTGGCGCTAGCTGCCGGACTTGGAGAAGATGCAGTGGCGACGGCGTTCCCGAGCGTCTTCGATCGGAAGAAGTGGCTTGGGTGGTGGAGCTTGGCACGGCGAACTCAGCAGGGGTCTCAGGTACGACGGGGAGCAGCGGACGATGGCGGAAGATGATGAAGAACCGTGAGAAAAGTGTGGCTACTACGGCGAGCTTCTGTGCGAGCTACAGTGCACGAGAACTAACGACCGAACGGACCAAATGAGCGGGGCGAGCAGACCATTTAAATGAGCCATCGCTCAAGTGTCGGGAGGCTTTGGAGGGCGTGCAAATCCATCGCAAATCCCCCTGACCAACAGTATCCGGCGGAGCACTGTTCGCCTACTCCCGAGACGACGACGAAATCCTGGCCGTCCATTCGGTCCGATCCAACGGTTTGGGGCGAGGGCGAAGCGGTAAACGGGCGCGACCATTCGATCGGGATCCGACGGCCCGACGGTTCATTTCCCACCGGTACGTGGCATCATTCGAACGGCCAAGGCTACGAAAATCCAACGGCGCCAGCGATTAGGTGGCGCGGTCGAATTACGGTCGTCCGATCGCGATCCGATGGATCAAAATGGGCGGCGCTAGGGTTACCCAGCGCGGGCACAGTGTTTGGTCCGGCCCGACACTGTAGCTAAAAGATTTTCTGGTTTTACGAATAAAAATAAAAGCAGAAATTCAAAGTAGTTATTTAGGGCACTAAAAATACCTGAAAAATTCCAGAAAAATTCTAGAAAATATTTCAAAGCATTTTAAGCCTAAATAAAATATTTTCATTTATTTTTGATAAATACTTTTTCTGATATTAATAAATCAAGAGAAGGATAGTTTAATTAAATGTTAATTAAATCCAATAAACTCCCAAAATCCACAAAAATTCGAATAACTCCAAAAATTCAAATTGGGCCAAATTTCAGGACGTTACACAAACACACCCTAAATGTGGATGGGTTCTAACCCAGGGAGTCTGTCCACATTATCGCTTCGCACAAAAGCCTTTCAAAAGTTTTGCAACTATACATTTAGGTACTTTTATTGGCTTTTTTGCAAAAAGGCCATTCATAAATTCCAAAATTTTGTTTAGGACCCTACAGAAATTCTGTAAAGATGTGTTTAAGTCTCCCCACCAGTTCTTTCACAAAAAGATCCCTTTGATAAATCTGAAAATATGTTTAGATCTTTCGACTGTCTGTTTTGAAAAAAACCATAGTTCCGCAAGTTCCAGTTAATTTTACTATTAGAGACACTACTACAGAATTGGCTTTTGATACCGACCTATCAATGTCGGTTGGGTTCGAACCAGGACTGACAGTTATAACAGTCCTAGTTCAATAGCTACTGGGCTGTGCGAGCTCTTTAGTACCGGTTCAAGGCTCCAACCAGTACTAATGATGTTACATCAGTACCGGTTCGTGTAATGAATCGGTACTAAAGAGGGGCTCCTATTAGTACCGGTTGGAGGCACCAACCGGTACTGATGTTAGAGCATCAGTACCGATTGGTGCCTCCAACCGGTACTAATAAGACCCAATTTAAATTTCTTCCTCCCTCCTAATTTGAAACAGCCATAAATAATAAAAATAAATTTTTTTAAATATTGCTAATTACCTCTCGTACCTTCTAATTTGAAAGAATTGAAATTAAATAATATTACATTTGAAATAATTGGAACTAATATTCCATTTACAATAATTGAACAAACGGTCGAAATAGATTCAAAACTTCAGAGGCCGTTTTGAGGCCCTAAACGACTTTTTTTTGGAATTCCATCGCCGCACATGCTACTTTTCGTTATCTTTCAAACGAGCCAAAGAACACCCCGATCGGAGTTACGAGTCAAAAGTTATGGCCAATTTAATAAAAGTGCTCAGATTTCATATTTGAAAACTAAAATCAGTGCCCAAAAGAATGTAATTGGAGAGCTCATCGTGTGATGATTCCGGAAAGCACAAGAACACTAAAATTGAAGGTACGAGTCAAAAGTTATGGTGTTTTTACAAGTTTCGTTAACAGTAATGGCACATATATTGCAAGTAGAATTAATAGTCAAAAGTATGAAAAATAAATTTGAAAGTCTTAAATTTTACTAATTACCTCCATAGTTTACTAATTTGAAATAATTGAAAATCAGTGTTTGGGTACTTCACAGGGTTAAGAGGAGAAGGGACGCATTATATATTAGATGTTATCATACCACCACTAGAGTGATGGATCTTATAAGAGCTCTAAAGTTAAGCGTGCTTGAAGGAGAGTAGTAATAGGATGTGTGACCTTCTGGGAAATGAAGTCCTTGTGTGACATTAAAAATGAACAGAAGAACTAATATGTGTACACAGATAATACATTAGTTGTAAATAAAGTTGTACACACACATATATATATAATATAATACACACGTACATATATATATTATATATATGGCTTATAGCTCATCAGTACCGGTTGGAGTCACCAACAGGTACTGATGCTAGAGCGTCAGTACCGGGTGAGGGAACCGGGACTGATGCCCTCGAGCATCAGTCCCGGATGGCTTGTACCGGTTCAAAAACCGGTACTAAAGACCGTTTTTAACCGGTACTGAAGGCCAGTTCTGTAGTAGTGAGAGAAACCTACCAAAAAGAGCACGCATAATACTGTACATCTTCTACAATATGTAGCGTATGCATTCTCGAATTTTTTCTTTAATAATACATTTTTTATTCAAATTGCAAAAATATACCTAAAAAATTGCAAAAATATACATCTATCGCCATATGGTTGGGCGACATATTCTAAAACCCAGAAAAAGCTGAGTCAGCAGCTCACATGCCCCCTCTATCGGCAAGTCTGGCTCTCTGTCGCCGAATCATCAGGCGATCGAAATATGTCGCCATTTCATGGGGCGATATATTTCTGTCGCCTGATGGTTGGGCGATAGAGAGTCAAACCATTTAAGTCCCAAAAATCATTAAATTTTTTTTGGAGGAAACTAAATTTATGAGGAACAGTTTTCCAATAATTTTATTCAAAAATTTGATGTAACTTGTGAGCTTTAATTATTAGAAGTCAGTGTTATTTCGATAGTAGCTAGAATTTTAGAATTCAAACCAGGGTTCAATAAAAGAAGATAAAATCATATTTGCTAGTGATAATTCATGTAGTATTTTACAAAATTATTATTCAGTATCTTTTTGTTGACAAAAAATTCAAATTTCGTTGTTTCTCTTTCTCTTTCAATGTACGACAAATTTCATGGCAAATCATAGTAAAACATTGAATGAAACATTTATATTACAAAGTGCAATAAGTATAACAACTACAGTAGTATGGCATGTGAACAACACCAAAGATATAGAAAGAATTCATAAAACTGGGATACAACATAGGTACATGTCACAGAATCATACATTATATATTTATATGGCTGTGGATCTCAAAATAGGGAATTCAAACGGTCAATTGGATGTCACAGAATATACATTCTATGGCCTAGGTAGCATGAAATCATCATTATCGTCATTTATAAGGTTAAGAGGTACCCGTCCTTCAATTTTGATAGTGCTTGAATGTTGAGGTTTAGGTGATATGAAATCGTCACCATCATCGCTATCGCCATAGTTTCTGGAACGGTCTGTTGTAGTAGTGCTTGAACGGACAGTTGTGGTTGTGCTTGAACGTCGAGGTGGAGGTGATATGAAATCATCATCATCATTGTCATCTTCATAGTTCTTGGAATGGCCTGTTGTAGTACTGCATTAGTACAAGATATTTTAAATAATAGTATTCTATAACCACATACAATAGTTTGTACAACATATCTAGAACTCTAAGTACATAACATAAAAGGTACTATCAATCCAAAATATAAGAAACTACTACCGGCCCCATTTCTGGGTGACTCCTCGCAGGTGGACAGGCCTCCTCTGAATCTGTCCCTATGAGTACATCAACTGCGTCAGCGCGCAGTGGGCTCTCTGTAGTCTAACTAGATCTAAAATTTTTTCTACCCTATCATGATTTATTGCTAAACAAAATCTATCCGTAACCTCTAAATTTAACTAGATCTAATATTTTTTTCTACCCTATTATGATTTATTGCTAAATAAAATTAATATAAAATAATTTTACTTGCACAAATATTGTACGGCTACAAATCTTCTCTTTTTTTCCTCTTCTCTCCCTCCCTCTCCTTTTTTCTGCTTTGGCTCGGTTGAAATGGGCTAGCTCGCGTGTTACAGTGCAAGCGGGGCGATTATATAGGAACGTCTATTGCTCGTTGGTTGGGCGACAGGGGCGCGCGCTCCTACTATCGCCCAACCAACAATCGATTTATTATCTATTGCCCATTCGTTGGGCGACAGAGAGAGGCGAACGGTTAATTCTCTTACATGGCATTCACGTGGTTTCCAGTCGCTCGTTCGATGGGTGACATATGCCTTTGTCGCATGTTCAAAGGGAAACATTTCGCTCTCGCCTACTGAAAAGGCGATAGAGGTATATTTTTGCAATTTTTTGAGGTTTATTTTACAATTTGAATAAAAAATGTATTATTACAAAAAAAAATCATGCATTCTCTGTGTGTGGGCGAGAAAACCTTGACAGCCATTTGGGGGACACGGATTTTCTTGAAAGCCTGGCATGTATTTGCATCGTTAATCAATATATAGGCTTCTGTTGAGTTGACGCCTAAGCATGTGCTGTTGACACTGACACATGCATATTCTGTGATTTCTTCTGGGCCTCTCGGCATGTCTGATTAGCAACGGCCCACTGCAAGTCTTCAAATATGGTAGGACCAAACACCGCTATAGAATACATGTTTATTGTCGGATCTATATCGACATCATTATCGGATATGGATCCGGCACTACCTAAGTGATAATGATAGTCGAGAACTATCACTGTCGGATGTAAACCAGCAGTGATAATCACTATCATTGCCAGTTCATACTGTCCAACCGGCAGTGATAAGTAACTATCACTACCGTATTTTTATAAATATATAGCAGTGATAATAATTATCACTGTCAGTTATCTACTGAGGTCTTAAGAGATTTGGTTAGATTCTTTCGGAAAAAAATTGTTGCTTGAACATTATTCTTCTCTCATCGTCATTTTCGGTTCTTCACTTTGTCGACTTCAATGAATCGTCCTGTATATTCTCCTCTTTTCGCTTAGAAAAAAAAATGGTGGCCGGATAATGGTCAACCAGACCTACCGGTCATCATTGAGAAGGCAATGGCATCGCACAGCAAAACTTATGCCTTCGTAAGCGTACAAGAAAACAAACACTGCTTATCATCATGGCGACCTGTTCTTTATTAACTTCAAATGATCAATTCAGATGGCAGTTTAGAATACTTTCATTTCAGAGTTTGCTCCTGTTGTCGATGCTCTTCTTTGGCCTAGTAGAGGTCATCCACTGCCTCCCTACCGCTATCAGCTCGCCGGATTCCATCTTCCGCACTTCCACCACGGCGGCTGTTAGCTTCCCCTTCCGGCCCACCACCCGCCCGTACATCTCAACCTCCTCCTGTACATGATTCACCGTGCTTGCTGTCACAGCCTGCCATCTCATCATGTGTAGTTACCAAAAAATAAGGGGGAAATGATGCGAACACAAGTGTACGGTGTGCGCGGCGGGCGAGAAGTAGGACAAGGCGTAGTGGACGGTGAACGTGGGCGTGCCCTCCACCGTGAAGATGGCCGCCGAGCACATGTTGTCCACCGCCGCCGCGATCGCCCCCGCGTGCCACCTCCCGTCCGCGTCCTGCGCGCGCAACCAACGCAAGAGCAAAGAACAGCGCGTTGAGATCCGATCGGGATGTACGCAAACGCTTGACGAGGAGGAGGGGATCAGCCATATGCATGCGCACGCGCGCGAGCATCCAGAAATAGATATGCAGGGGGACGCACGGTGAGCTGCCGGGGCACGCGGAGGGAGCAGACCACGCGGCCGGGCTCGGCGAGGGAGACGCGCGCTCCGGCCAGCACCAGCGAGCTGAGCACGTGGCCCCTGTTGGCGCCCGCGTCCTTGCCGTCGTACCGCACCCGGGGGTTCTCCAGCCACTTCCTGGCGACGGTGGCCAGCCGCAGCGCCTTCCCGTCGCCCATGATTGTCTTGTGCCTGCGTCGTGTCTGGATGCTTCCTAGTACTACCTACCTAGCAAAGTGCTTTGTTCTACCCACAGCACTAACGGCGACTTAATTTCTCAATTGTTTATGAGAGTGCTTCTGTGCTTCGTTGATGCTCCTCGCATTTTTTTATTGAGGACCTGAAGAGTTGTGTGAAGTTGTAAGGTGCAGTAGGTTTTGTAGCTAGCGATTGATTCTATTTCTATAAACATGCTGTGATTAGACCTGGTCGTTGGACCCGGCTTTTTCAGGTTAGTCTGTGGCATATCACAAATAACAGGGTCGTGTCGGGTCACATGATTGGCCACGTTGGACGACACGATATAGCATACCTGTATGGTTCATGTTTGGGTCGGCACAACACGAAACAAGCCCAACGGTTCTAAATAGGAACGACACGCGGTAGGGCGCCCTTCCACGGTACTGCAGCCTACTGTGGCTTGCTCTACTGCAGGCACCATTGCGATCCTCATATACAGAGAAAGCGGAGACAATAAAGATGCTATAAGGTGGTGAATAGAGATTGGAGAGTATATGTTCACCGATATTGAGCGTGCGCATCGGGTCGACACTCCTCCATACAGCTCACCGAGTGCACCAATGACGTCATGCATGGCTGCCTTCCTGCTTGTCTCGCACGGCTATCAATGCCACCACAATGGCGGTAGTGCCATCGCCTCCACACTTGCCACTTGAGCGGCCGTCGTCACACAGATCTAGAGAGTTGGGAGGCCACTACGTTTTTCACCTCATGCTACATCTTACCACTATCCAACACTGAATTTGCCGCGCAAGCCAGATCCCCACCGATTGGAGGCGGTGGGGGAGGCAAAGAGGGAGAGGTAGTAGGGGTGGTGAGGAGAACAAGGTTCAAAAAAACGAATTTCAAAAACCGCAAAAACCGCTCAAAAACCGTCGGAAACTGAATGGTTAAGAAATAAAAAAATTAGAAAAGAAAAATAAAAAAATCGAATGCCATTTGGTTTTTGGCGAGAAACCATGGTTTTTCGCGAAAAACAATAGGCCAATTGAATGTTCTTAAAAGCGGTTTTCAGCGAAAATCACGGGTTTTCAACGATTTTTGAGCGGTTTTCAACGCATAAATTTTTCAAATTTTTCAAATTTTTTAAATTAAACCGGTTTACTGAGTGGTTTTTGATTTTTAACTGCAGCGGTATGCTAAAAAAACCACGATTTTTGAGTGGTTTTTGTTGGTTTTGTGAACCCTAGAGGAGAAGGAAGGCTAGACAAACTGCGAAAAGGGATCTAGATTCTAGAGAGATGAAGAGAAAAAGTGGATAGAGAGAGAGAGAGGGGGGAAGGGAGACAGAGAAGAGTGACGGAGAGGGAGAGGGATATAAAAGGACATGTGGCTTGTGTTTAGGCCACAGTGCGCACGGGCAAAACTTGCCAAAGGAAAAGTGTGCTGTGTCGATACGGTATGGTTTGTCGGCCGCTACCACAACACGATCCTGGCCTAACCCAATATCTAGGTCCAGTTGTGATTGATGAGACAACATATCGTTTTCAGATGAAATACGATAACGCAGAAAGATAGGGGGCAAAGGAATTACAGCCCAACTTGGCCCAGTTATGTGCTTAGTACTACCGAACTGATCAATGGACAGGATCAGCAGAAGAAAGAGAGGCCTTTTTTAGCCCATCCGCGTCTTCGTCGAGCCAGGTGTTGGCGATTACCAAGTCTTTGATTGGGTCGATTGCAGATTCTTCTTGTTATCAATGGAGATGTCTAATGCCCGAGCTCTGATGTCCTGTCCCTCCAGGCTGCGCATCCTTAGCCTTATATCTTCCCTGCTCGTAACGGACGGGAGATATTCCCGGGCGGTGGCTTTCATGCACGTTGAGGGTTGGTCAGCAACTGCTCCGGACTATTCACGCGCGCCTGCTTCACCCCCACGATCCGCATCTTGGTAACCGCCGGGTAAACGCGCGTTCCGGAATCAAAGGGGGACTACGGCACGAACGAGAGCCGACCCGAGCTCGAGGTAGTGCGGACACCGTGCTCAAGGGCATACGCGCTCTAGGTCGCGTGTCGTGGGGGTGAAGCAGGCGCGCGCGACAAGTCCGGAGCAGTTGCTGACCAACCCTCAACGTGCATGAAGGCCACCGCCCGGGAATATCTCCCGTCCGTTACGAGTAGGGAAGATATAAGGCTAAGGATGCGCAGCCTGGAGGGACAGGACATCAGAGCTCAGGCATTAGACATCTCCATTGATAACAAGAAGAATCTGCAATCGACCCAATCAAAGACTTGGTGATCGCCAACACCTGGCAGGCCCCTTCTCAAATAACTAGGCCGGTTGGTAACTGGCTTTAGTCCCGATTGCCAAACCATTGACTTGCCAGAAATCTCTATCTTGATAATGTTACAAAACATTGGTCATCATCCTAGTTTCCAATGGTGGCACAAATGGAACACCTTTTTTATCATCCCTTGCAATTTAAGGACAAACAATATTAAGAAGCCATGTGTTCTAGGACTTTAGCTGCTGTAGCCTGTACTTCCTATATTTGCAATAAGCATCGCTGGAAGTAAAATCATTACTAGGTGTCTCCTCAATTAATTTGCAATTACTGAAAAAGCAAATAGTGATAGTTTGATCAAATAGAACCGGGGCGGAGACTCACCGGAGAGGGAGAAAGAGGCGGCGGAGAGTCTCGAGCACGACTTGGAACTCCGGCGAGGTCGTGCGGCCACTCGGCAGTGTCTCCGGTGGAATGGGTAGGGCCAGTGGGTGTGGCGCGAGGTGGCAAACCTAGGGAGGTGCACGGCGCGAGTTTATATAGCCTCGGGAGGCGAGAAAACGACACGGAAGTCGAGGACGGCTACGCGGCTAGGATTACGGCCGAGATAAAACGACACGGGTGCGGGACAGCCGTTGGATTGAGATCCAACGGTGGAGAGTGAAGTAAACTAGGGTTTCCGGTGGAGATTAATGGGCTGGGCCGAGGCAAAGCAGCGATGGACTGGGCCAAGAGGGAAGAGATGGACCGGCGGGGAAGAGTTTTGGCCCGGAGAGGAAAAGGAAAAGAGAAAGGATTTTCCGAATTTGAGAAAATGTCAGAAATTCGAAATGAAGCAAATAAAGTTTTATTTTCTTCGAGGTTTGCACCCCTATGTACATTCTCGTCCGAACTCGGAATTGGGTGATCTTGGACTCTATAAAAAGCTAAGAACAAGGGCTATCCATCTAGCACGGTCTCAGCACCCAGATCCCAAAGAATGAGTACAGAATTCACAAGGAATCAGAGAAATGAGTCGTTCTCCATGGCGGACAATCGCCCTGATGCCCGGCCCTCCATGCGTTTCCCCCTAGATGCGCATTTGAGTTCGCTCCGTCTTCCACCGATTCCACCGCCTGGTTCTTTCCCTTCAAGAGCTTCATCATGTCCTCCATCATGCCCTTCATCGCCTTCACCTCTGTTTGAAGACTAGATTTTCCAATGGTGCTTGATGATGGATGCTACCTTTTCCGGAACATAAGATTTTCCAATGGTGGATGCTACCTTTTCTGGAGTTATCAAATGAGTCGAATAGTTATTTTCATAAACTATTTCCCTGGTCCTGTCTCATGCATGGAAAGTCTGTTATTATTTTGAAAGTTTTCCTGAAGGGACGATGCGGACCACCTTTCTTGCAATACCGTGTGAATGCCCTGTGAATGATTTTAAATAGTAGTTAACCTTAAATACAATAGAATAAAATATTACTAGAGCAATAACGCAACGATCAAGTTTACCTATTCATCATGTCCCAAAAATTATGTTCATACTCATCAAGTATGGTGATCAGAGGGGCTACACTACTACACAAATGATCTTTAGTCCCGGTTGGTAACTGGCTTTAGTCCCGGTTGCCAAACCGGAACAGCCCATCCGGGACTAAAGGTCTGTGACCTTTAGTCCCGGTTCCCCTAACCGGGACTAAAGCCCTCTCGCGATGTAGAAAATATCTAAAAATTATGACGAACTCAAGACTCGAATCTGGAACCTCCTGCAGGCCACCACAGGACACTCCCAACTCACCCACCCACGCGTATTGAATAGACTAGGATATGCATTCCTTTTAAAGTATGCTGGAACGAGCCTTTAGTACCGGTTCGTAACACAAACCGACTAAAGGTACTTTTAGTCCGGTTCGTAACACTAACCGCATCGATGTTCACATCGATGCGGTTCGTGTTACTAACCGTACTAATATACAACACAAGAAGCCACCGATGGCGCTTATATATGCCGCTATAAGTGCCTAAACGCCCCAAAACACTTTCCCGACGCTTATTTGCCGTCAAGGAAAATGCCATCGGGAAAAGTAATCCCGCATTTATCTAGCTCGGCACATAATAAATGCCGGGTTGGTTATCGACGACACATAACAAATGCCGGGAATAGAGTTACCCGGCACATATTAAATGTCAGGGTTGTCCATTAAGCCGGCACATAATAAATGTCGGCGTTTCCTACTAATGGCACATAACAAATGCCGGGAATAGAGTTACCCCGGCACATATTAAATGTCAGGGTTGTCCATTAAGCCGGCACATAATAAATGTCGGGGTTTCCTACTAATGGCACATAACAAATGCTGGGAATAGAGTTACCCCGGCACATATTAAATGCCAGGGTTGTCCATTAAGCCGGCACATAATAAATGTCGGGGTTTCCTACTAATGGCACATAACAAATGCCGGTAATAGAGTTACCCCGGCACATATTAAATGCCAGGGTTGTCCATTAAGCCGGCACATAATAAATATCGGGGTTTCCTACTAATGGCACATAACAAATGCCGTGGTATCTATTTGTGGCACATAATAAATACCATTTCAATGTTGATCACACGCCCATTTCATTGATACTAGTCCAATGCATGTTTAAGGTATGTACAATAGCCATTTTGTTGCTTGTTTAAGATAATACATGGTAGATACTCAAATAATGCATATGAAAATATTATAGAAGTTGAGACAAATGGGCTGTTCATATTTCAAACTTGTTGCAACAGTTCACACATGACTGCATTTCACACACTAACTGAGCGATACACATATGGATAACTAACACGCACCAACATTTAGATAGTCCAAAATAAAGAAAATGTAGTCATGGATAACTGACACGGGACACATGCACACATGCAGTGCAAGTTCACACATGTGTAACCCATTCACACATGTAGGTAGTCCAAAATAAAGCAAATTGGTCTTCACCTCCCTTCCCATCGAGACGCAGAACAGGCATGTAGATCTTCAGATCAGGTCTTCACTTCCCAAGTCTGCACAGAAACAAGTATCTTCAATTTCAGATCAGGTCTTCACTTATCAGTGCATTATCATACATGATTTTATCAATCTGGCTCATAGTATTGGTGCTTACTTGTATGAGGATTTGCTCTGCATTGTCTCTCTTCGATATCAAACAATACATATCCTACAGATCCGAGATTCGGGAAACCTTGTTGAGGTATGCAGAATTGGTGCATTTTGCCGGGAAGATGATGAACTATTTCTTCATTCACATGGCTAGGTACCTGCAAATCTTTATACTGCAAGATTGTTGGATCTATTAGTTACATTCATTTATCTCATTTTTTTTGTTCAGGTTTGCAACATCTACATATTAACCTGTCTTTACATATTCTTATTAATATTTCATCTAGAGCATGTTTACAACATACCACACAGTTTATCAGACATCTAGTTTAACCTATCTGACAAAACATTCTAAATGTGTCTGGGTTACTGTTGAGTTTATAAAGTCTAGCATCTCAAATTAGCAATATAGATAATCTGGAGGAGGACTGTTGGTACTGGCCATAGCTTATTTGTCTAACCAAATGTGTTTCTGATTGCACTACATTTGTATTCTTTATTCATATTAGAAATAGAATGAAGATAAAACAAAACTGAATAGAATGAAGATAAAACAAAACTGAGTTGTTTTCCCCCCTTATGTTATTTTAGGTTCTATATTGTTCTTCTATTCAGAATCATGCGCCAATCAGGTTTAGATATTGTCATTCTCACCATAAAAAAAGGATCAATGAGATGCTGTACTAATTTTAGTAACAGCCCAACAGGATAGTAGATCTTTGATTAGTTATCAGCTCACTAGTATAGAATAGAGAACTCCAAAGTTGCTTATGTTGACCTTTTATTGTCTTCTTGATGTCTGTTATGTGGAAGTTTATCACAGTGTACATGCAGTGTCTATACAAGCCACTTTGATACACATCAACTGATATATATTTTGCCATGTGCTTCTTAAAATGTTTCCTTAATTTTTATTTCATCTTCATTCATTCATTAGCTCTACTGATTCTCTAATTTTTATTTCATCTTCATTCATTCATTAGCTTTACCGTGCCCTTGGGAAGGAATGTGTTTTTCATCAGCACAAGATTGTTATCTCAAAGGCCCAGATGCGCCATCATCTGAAGCAAAAATGCAGGGATTTACACAAGAAGCATCAGTTCATGTTCTGACGGCTCATTCTTTAATTTCTGAACCGCATGCGTTAAAGGGTTATTTTTCTGAACAGTGTACTAACCCAGCTCGGAATATAGACGTAGCCTTCTTCGGCGACGAACTCGAGCACGCCGCAGTGCGATATCTGCTGAGTGCTAGGGTTCTGAATCTGGAACAGCATAGGATACTCAATCTGGAGAGAACCTGAAAGGTAGAAGTAAGAACAGAAGTATACATTGCACCCTTATTAGAAGACAATGCACACATGTTGAAGTATGATGAGTGGATTGACTAGATGGTTATCACGAAATACGTTAAAGACTTACTGAGCCTATCAAGAGCAGATGCCGGCATTAGAACTGCAAAATATACAGTTGACCATCGGTAACACCTCTTAATAACCAGTAGGAAATTAACTAAAAAATGTAATAAAAATTAGCACGCTTACTCCTATTCCCATCCTTGTCTACGTTCTCCTTGTTCAGATGCGATATCGGCCGGCAACGGTAGTACTGCACGAACATTGTTGATTGCAACTCGAGATACTGTTTGAAATCCTGTAAGTGCAAAGAATCAACCATTAGAAAACTGACTAATCTATTCCAATATACTCCCTGAGTTCATCAAATAGATGTTATTTTAGGTTTTTACACCTTTTTCAATGTATATCTACAAAAAAATTGTATTATCTATCTTTAGTATATCTTTGAATGGTGTATCTTACACTAGCCGATGTTTGTAAATGATACTGGAAATAGCTAAATAGGATTGATATAGAAGGACAAATAGTAAAAAGTAACTTTAAAATTTTAAGGTGGCATATATTTAGAAATAAAATTTGAAGGCCATACAGAAAAAAAAAAGTTCCGATAGCAACCATATCATGAGGAAGCAGGAAGTGGATGATTTGCCGAATTAACCTTAAACCCTAACCCCCTTTCTCCTGTCAGAATCTCCCTACTAGTTCTTCTGCAACGAGAGAAGAAAGAATAAAAGCACAACAGAATCAATTGTTTGGTCTGTGAAAATAATACAGAAGACCCAAGTCAATATCCTTATTCAAGTATCTGAAAAAGGCAAGGAAAGACACAGTAAGAGATTAATGGAAATACTGCTGAACGACCAAGGATGATAGGATAATGCATTGAAAGAAATGGATTATACCTCTCTATCATCAATAGCGTGTACAATATCACCTGGGCAGAATGTTCCAAGGATGACAGGATAATGCATTTTTGACGTCATTACTGATTGGTTGTTGCCAAAAGACTGGATATGACTATATAGTTGACAGGGATGCGATACTGCAGAGAAGTCATGCAAGACATTGGGATAGATTGACATACAAACCTTGTTGTCGATATAAAGCAAACAAACCATGCTCGTCGTCGTTGAACTCCTGCATGCACTCCCCCAAGAAATGCAGAATCATGATCAGAGAGTATCTTGCGTATATTCAATGTCAAGCTTTGAACAGCTTGGTTCCAGTGACCGCTGGCGTTTCTCTCAAGTGCAGGAAAGATGATGGGTAATATCACCTTGTAATTCTGCTTAATTAAGTTCTCAATGTGGTCGTTGTTCCAAAGAAACAGTGCCCTCTCAGCCACCTAGGAACAGACAAGGAGAAAATGCGAGTCAGGCTATATGCTTTGCAAAAGATTTTTTTACATCTATTGCATAAGCTACAATATGGCAAACAATTTCGGTTTACAGATGCCACCAAGCACCTAGGCATGTAGCTACAGGGAATGTTCAATCAGCTACGACATGCTCTAGTAAACATACACAACTAAGCAAAACAAGAAAACTAACATGGAAGATAAAAAACTTCATGCCGTTCTAAATACAACAGGTGGTATCCAAGCAGCATAAGTATTCTGGTTGCTAACACTAACAGTGTAAGAGCAACATTAAATGTTTCTGTGAAGGAAAAGCACAAGGAAAAATGAAGAGTATCCACAATAAACTCCACTGTTCCAGCATTGTAGTAACCAACTGCCTTCAACACAAACAATGCAATAAGTTCAGAAATTTCTTTAGGATTACCCTCGATGTTTTCTAATGCACACAGTAGTATAATACATATTTTTTAATAGAAAATAGATTGGTTCTAATCAATACTACATTCAAATAACAAAATGTCAACCTTGGAACTAACCTTGATCCCAGTCTTTGGAGCATCCAGAGCAAAATAATAAATGTCAACTAACTTAATCATCTTATTATTTATCAATTCCTTTTTGCTTTCATCATCTCCAAAATAAGCTAATGTCCATCCCATTCTCTCGAGCTTCGGAGCTCTACATTCTTTTTTTACAAAAGTAGTCAACCAAAACAAAGGGTGTTATAAGAAACTTATCAAGGAAACTTCTCAAGGAAACTTCTGTGATGAATAATCAGGAGGAAACACTAAGGTCGGAGGAAAGTGGTGCTGAAAAGGTAATTATATATTGATGTCCCTTACTAGATAGGCTACATTTATTTCAAATTACTTACAACGTGTACATTCACATATAGATACTTAAGAACATTGAAGACATCAAAAGATCTATACTTGAGAGAAATGCAGCTGTAAAAAATGCAGAGGATGGCGCATCTGATATGAAAAAGAGAGCAGTCAATCTGATGAAGGAGCTGGATGAGAGTGAGAAAGAATATCAGGTATGCAAATGTTTCAAAGTACCTGCAACAACACAACAAACAAGCGTGAGTCGATGACTCAGCAAAGTACACGAGAGTAACAATTCCAATTTACTATAATCAGAACAAGTGTTTGACCAGAAGAGCAAGTAATATTAATGAAACAACATCCGGACAATATGCGTATAAAGTAATAACTTGACCATACAAGAACATTACCGCAATCAAACCATCAACTTGATAATAAACCCATTCAACGCCAAGGAAGCATTACTTAACTCTAAGTCACAATGTCTCCCGACTCAACTACCCCTCGTTGCAACTCAAACCATTTTCATCTATTGCATATAAGTTTATAACTCGACTTCAATCCACGATATTCATACAACATAATTCGCAGGGCAAAGAAATGCACTAATTCATCGAATTCAATTCAATCTCCCCTTTTTGGGTTGAATCTACGACTCAACCTTCAATTACCAAAATCACCATCCATATGACTGGCGAGCATCATCAACAATGAAAGGATCATCAACAGGTATATTCAATGCCTAACATGAGAACATTTCAATACAAAAATTACTGCCATGATGTCATTGGCATCATGTCTTTGCATAGCCTATGGACATTACTAAATTAAAGGACTGATTCCAGCTTGCCAAACTTCTGGAACCTCTCTAGTTATTTATCCATGGTTCTATGAATGACCTTATCAATTAAGTGTATATATATATATATATATGCATGCATACACTGGTATTTCCATTTACGCTATGATAAGGAAGAATGATACCAAAAAGAACACGACAGTTCAAGCATTCCATTGAGAGATTTAAAACTAAAACCTATCAAATTAAACCATGAATATTTTATAGCACCATCTGGGTAAAAGCTAATAAGGCTTTAGCCAATTAGATCCTACTAATCCCACTCTCTAGTCAACAGCCAACGGTAAGTGGTGTTGGACATTGCACTTATTCATGGTTATATTTCAACATGCAGCTGCCTTAGCCCTTAATCATGTATAATCATCAACTAAACAATAGCAAGCATCATGATCATATTATGCTAGACTAACAGATACTTAAATAAACACATACACATCGCAAGAACTAGGAATGAAAGTATATAGATTCCAATAGTAACCATTTCTACTCACAGCTAAACCTGTGAACAAAGTTGCATGGTATGCTTGCAATGATAAGTCACTAGGCCCAATAATACCAAAATAGTTAAACTACTGGCGAGAATACATCCGGTAGTACATGCTGTCAAAACATCTATGCAGGGAACAAACGTAGGTTACGGTGATCCATAACATGGGCCACAGAAATTAACGTTTTAGGCAACAAGCAGTTTGAGAGTTTCTGCAAGTTAAACTAGTAGATAAGTGAAACTTAATCAGCACACAAAGAACTATTACAATCTAGGCGTAGTCTCTGATATCTAGGGCCACAGTCACCGTCACGCTGATATGTACCATGCAAGGGTATCAATAGCTAATAAGCAAGAGAGTTCCAAATTGATTACTGACCTATAGTATGTTTGCGAACGGGTGAGAATGTTGGAATAGAGATTTGAGGAGAATTAGATGATTCCTCATTAACAGGGCAATGCCCAATATATAATACAAAGTGTACAGCTATCTATAGCAAGCAATCCCTAAGTATGGACAGCTATGGCTATATATGGTACAAGTATAACAGGAGAGATATCCGGAGATTGATATCTCTATACAAGGCATGAATATTATGGAAATATATTCTAACAGCCCCCCGCAGTCTCAGCCGGGAGCATCGCGGACGTTGAGGCTGGAGCGGAACGTCTTGAAGACAGAAGTGGGAAGTCCTTGGTGAAGATGTCGGCGTACTGTTGATCCGTCGGAACATGAAGAACACGAACATCTCCAAGAGCAACACGCTCGCGCACAAAATGAAGGTCAATCTCGATATGTTTGGTGCGTTGGTGCTGAACCGGGTTGGTGGAGAGGTAGATAGCACTAACATTATCGCAGTAGACGACGGTGGTCTTGCGCAAAGGGTGCCCGAGATCATGTAAGAGTTGCCGAAGCCAACATGCCTCGGCCACACCATTGGCGACTCCTCGGTACTCGGCTTCGGCGCTGGAGCGAGAAACTGTGTGTTGTCGCTTGGAGGACCAGGAGAGAAGGTTGGAGCCGAGGAAGACGCAATAGCCGGAGGTAGACTTGCGCGTGTCAGGGCAGCCTGCCCAGTCAGCATCCGTGTAGACAACAAGCTCGTGAGACTTGGCACGATGGATCTGAAGACCAAAGTGGAGGGTGCCCTTGATGTAACGCAAAATCCGTTTGACCAACTGGAAGTGGTGGTCGCGCGGATCATGCATATGTAGACAGACCTGCTGAACGGCATGAGCAATGTCGGGGCGGGTGAAGGTGAGGTACTGCAATGCGCCAACAAGACTCCTGTAGAGGGTTGGATTGGAGACGGGTGCTCCACCGGCTGCGGAAAGCTTGGAGCGAGCCTCGATGGGAGTGGCGGAAGGGTTGCAGTTCGTCATGCCGGCGCGCTGGAGGATCTCAGCAGCATACTTGTCTTGCGTCAGGAAGAGCCCGTGAGATGAACGGGAAGCAGTGATGCCGAGGAAGTAGTGGAGGGGGCCGAGATCACTCATGGCAAATTCATGATGCAGCAAGGCAACCACGCGCTCAAGGAAGACCGGAGTCGAAGCCGTGAGCACAATGTCGTCAACATACAGGAGGAGAAAAGCCCGGTCGGTGCCCTTGGAGTAGACGAACAGAGAAGAGTCCGACTTGGTGTTGGTGAAGCCGTTGGCAGTGATGAACGAATGAAACCGACTGTACCAAGCACGGGGTGCTTGTTTGAGGCCATACAACGATTTGTTGAGGCGACACACATGAGAGGGCTTGTCAGGGTCGACAAAACCTGGTGGTTGCTGCGCGTAGACGGTCTCAGCGAGAACACCGTTGAGGAAGGCATTCTTGACGTCGAGCTGGCGGATGGGCCAATTGAGGGTGACGGCGATGGAGAGAACGGTGCGGATGGTGGTGGGCTTCACCACCGGACTGAACGTCTCTTCATAGTCGATGCCGGGTTGTTGAGAAAACCCTCGGAGGACCCAGCGAGCTTTGTAACGAGAAAGGGAGCCATCGGACTTGAACTTGTGTTTGTAAATCCATTTGCCGGAGACGATGTTCGCGTGGGGTGGTGGAGGCACCAAATCCCACGTATTGTTACTGACAAGAGCAGTAAACTCTTCAACCATGGCAGCTTTCCAGTTGGAGTCATTGAGAGCGCCCAGATGTCTTCGATTCAGAGAGAGGGTTTGGAGGCGATGGCGGTCACCGAACAGCGGTGGAAGAGTACCATCCTTGCTCCGGGTGGTCATGGGATGAGATGACTCCACGGATGATGATGCCGGTGCGGACGGAGGCAGTGGTCCGGCAGGAGCGGCAGGGGGCCGGCGCATATACACATGCCGCACGGCGGGTCTTGGGAGGTTGGATGCATCAGCAGCAGGTGTTGCGGCAACCCCTGCGGTAGAAGTAGGGGCCGACGGTATTGTGGTTGAAGCAGTAGCATCCGGTATAACTACTGGCACCGAAGTAGTGGCAGCAGGTGGTGTAACAGGGGGTTGATCCGGGGCTGCAGGTAGCAACCAATGTAGAGGAGTGCCTGCATCTGCATCCAAAAAGGAATAGCCAGCAGGATGGGGAGTGGAACTGCGGGCAAAGGGAAAAGTGAGTTCATCAAAAATGACATGCCGAGAGTGGATTATCCGGTTTGAGGTTAAGTCCAGACAGCGGAAGCCTTTGTGATTGTCAGGATAACCTAGGAAGACACACTCGGAGGAGCGTGGAGCAAGTTTGTGTGGCATGGTGGCGGAAAGATTGGGGTAACACCGACAACCGAAGACCCGAAGGTTTGTATAAGAGGGAGGGGAATGAAACAGGGCTTGGTATGGTGTAAGGTTGTTGAGAGTGGAGGTGGGTAGGCGATTGAGAAGGTATGTGGCGGTGTGGAGGGCTTCGACCCAATATGAGGGGGGCATGGAAGCTTGAATAAGGAGAGTACGTATGATGTTATTTGTGGAGCGGAGGATCCGTTCGGCTTTCCCATTTTGAGGGGAGGTGTGAGGACAGGAAAGGCGAAGGTGGATGCCATTGTCTGAAAAGAAATTTCGAGTGGTAGTGTTGAGGAATTCAGTGCCATTATCGCACTGAAAGCTTTTGATGGTGGAAGAGAATTGAGTGGCGACAAAAGTGTGAAAGTGTTTGAGGGTGGGGAAGGTGTCAGATTTAAGTTTTAGTGGGAATGTCCAGAGGTAGTGGGTAAAATCATCTAAGCAAACGAGATAGTACTTAAAACCGGAGATGCTAGGAATGGGGGACGTCCATAAATCACAATGAAGCAACTCAAAAGGTTTATTTGTCCTGGACAGAGAGGTAGAAAAAGGAAGACGAACATGTTTTCCTAATTGACAAGCATGACATGTATGCGGTACAATTTTATTTGAAGCTAATGGAATGGCAGCCGCAGCTTGGAGATGGGAGAGGACATGGTCGCCGGGATGCCCCAACCGCTGATGCCAAAGAGTGCTGGAAGGAGAAGACGCGATGAACGCATGACGCTGGACTGGGTGCGCTGGATAGAACGGGTAGAGATCGCCCGAACTATTGCACCTGTGAATCACGGTTCGAGTGCGGAGATCCTTCACATAAAAGCCAAGAGGGTCAAATTCAATGGAACAACGGTTATCTTTTGTGAACTGGCGAACGGAAATGAGGTTGGCAATAATATTTGGAGAAACAAGAATATTGGAGAGGGAGAGAGGACGGGTGGGGGTGGAAAGAGTAGTGTTGCCAGTGATGGTGACAGGGAGAGAGGAACCATCACCAACAACAACGTGGGTGTGAGGGCGAGGGGTGGTGTGACGGACAGAGAGTTTACCGGGGTCGGCGGTGAGATGAGAAGAGGCGCCGGAATCCATATACCACGTGGACGAGTCCGGCTGCTGCATGGTCATAGCATTCATCGCCTGAATGAGGGACGTCTGATCCCAAGAGGGGGCGCCGGTGGGGGCAGCAGGAGGAGTAGATGGTGGTGCTGCATAGTAGGCGAATGGTGCTGGGGCAGACGCCATGGGAGGTGGCATCCGGGGCGCATGCTGCGGCTGTGGTGGACGAGGTCCAAGGATACCGGGTCCGGAAGCAGGCATTGGCCACATTTGAAATGTACCAGTGTAGGGGTTAAAACCCATGGGAAAGGCGCCAGCAGGAGGCTTGGAGTTGGCAGGGTAACGCCCCTTGCCTTTGCCCTTGCCTTTGTAACGGGAGTTGGAGTTGCCGGTGCTGCTGTTGCCCGTGGAGGAGGGCGACTTGGTGCTGTTGGAGTAGAGAACCGTGGCACCATCAGACTTGCCGGGCTTAATCTTGAGATCGGCCTCCTCAAGAAGCAGCATGGAACGAACCGCCAGGAAGGAAGGGAGGGGATCCTTCGTCTTGATGATGGTGGCGATGTTGCGGAAGTTGTCAGTCAAGCCGCGGAGAAGGGTGAGGACCAGAGTGTCATCACGAACCGGCTGGCCAATGTCTGCGAGGGCATCGGCGTAAGTCTTGAGACGCTAGGAGTAGGCGAGGACGGAGAGATCCCCTTGAGCCAAATTGCGAAATTCGGCTTCGAGGGACAGGGCGCGGGATGTCCTGTTGCTGCGGAACAGGGCCTCCAAGCTCTCCCAGATGGTGCGCGCCGATGCACCACGATGGAGAACAATGCCGAGGAGTTCGTCGGAGAGGGAGGCGTAGATGAGGGACTTGATCGCCATGTCGGTGGTAGTCCAGGTGCCATCGGGAGGGATGGGAGCATCCTGGGTGAGGTGGTGAAGAGCGCCGAACTTGCCGACAAGGAGTTCGAAAAGCTCACGCCAGCGGGAGTAGTTGGGCGGATCGAGTTGAAGAGAGAAGGGGATGTGCGTGCGCACGTTAATGGTGGAAAGGGCAGTGGCGGGGTTGTGAGGGTGGTAGGGGAGGATGGCGCCGTAGGGAGGGGCGCCGGCGCCTGGGGCGGCAGGAGGTGGAGCAGGAGGATCTGCCATAGACAAGGGGAGGCGGCGCAAGGGGAGAGGGGCGCAGGAGGTGGAGCCGAAGGTGGAAGACCTAGGCGTCTGATACCATGTTGGAATAGAGATTTGAGGAGAATTAGATGATTCCTCATTAACAGGGCAATGCCCAATATATAATACAAAGTGTACAGCTATCTATAGCAAGCAATCCCTAAGTATGGACAGCTATGGCTATATATGGTACAAGTATAACAGGAGAGATATCCGGAGATTGATATCTCTATACAAGGCATGAATATTATGGAAATATATTCTAACAGAGAACCCTTGCGAGATCAACCACCCACAAATAACCATTACCCACTACCCTTCTTGCTTCCTCCATTCCCACCTCCACAGATGTAAACTTGCTCTAGAGACGCCCATTCACCATTCTTTTATGGGCAACCCATTCACAAAAACTGGATTCAAAGATTGTTCAAACCATGACCTGATTTGAGCATGGTACCCTACTTGTCAACAAGATCGGGGACCACAAATTGTGGACGATCGATAGAAACCATGACCCTAAAGCCTTCAACTTAGAAAATTAATTCAGGCATACATCCACAAGCAAACAATGAACCGATACAAATTCATAGCTAGGCAATTCATCAAGCACCACATAGGCAAGCTAATCCCCCAAATTATACCTCAAAGCTTGCTCATGGATTCATGGATGAAGGATGGAGGAGCCGCCGATGGAAGAGCTCGCCACGGCGGAGGGAGGGCAAGCGATCTTCTGCTGCCATCGCCCGCCAGTGCCGCCGCTGGAGGTGGAGCACCGGCCGAGGCGCACTGGCCGGGAGGCACTCGCCGAGGAGGTCGGGCGAGCGGCGGTGGCCGGGCGGCGCCGGCGCAGCGTTGTGGCGCTGCCCAGCGCTGCCGACGCAGGGGCGAAGGCGGCGGAGGTCACCGGCTACGCCGACCCGGCGCAAGGCGAGGCAAAGACGGGCCGCCGCCGGAAGGCACAGGGGAGCGCGAGGGCTCGGGAGGCAGCCGAGGCACCGGCGACGGGATTCGGGCGGCGCCTGGTGCGAGGAGGTGCGGGAGTCGGGCGGGCGATCGAGTCGGGAGGAGGCGCAGGAGGCGTCGTCAGTGCAAGGGAGGAGGAAAGAGGAGGGCAGCTGCAACACGGGGAAAGAATGCAGAAGTTAAGCAGAAGTCCTGAGCTAGGGAAAATATCTAACAAGGAGAAATAGCAGCCACTCAAAAGAGAGAGAGAGATTTCGCAGACACAGATCGATGGCGGAGCTGCGGCCAGAGGCGCGGTGGGCGTGGTGGGAGGTGGCGAGCGCCAAGAGTTGGGGCGGCGCCGGTGGCGGCGAGAGCGCCGCGACGCAGATTAGAGAGATGTGTGAGACATCAATCGAGGCGGCAGATTAGGTATATGCGAGACATTGATCGAGGCGTTTTTTCGCTTTTTTTTTCCTCTCTGCGCCTTGATTTCGTTCCGCCTAACGGTGAGTATACACGGCATTTAGATTTGCGGCACATAAAAATGCCATCTTTACTCTATCTCGGCATTTATTATGTGCCCTCTTTTCATATTATTCGCAAATAATATATGCCGCATAGATTTTAATCCGACATTTATAAATGCCCCTTAATAAAATGATAAGCCGCATATATTTTATGCCAGAAATTCTTTCACCGCAAATATTATGTGCCGCATAATTAAACGCCCTAAATCTAAATAAATGCAAAAAGCTTTATTTGGTGGCATTTGACTCAAATGCCATGTAAAATTAAATGCCCCGAAAGCTATATCTGTGTTGTAGTTAATATACCCCGCCTTTAGTACCGGTTCGTAACACTAACGATCATCGATGAGGGAAGATCAAGATCGGTTCGTTATACGAACCGCATCAAAGCCCACGACGCCTCAGTAGCTAATGAACCGCATCAAGCCCTCATCAGTACGGGTTCAAATCCAACCGGGACTGATGGGCCGGTATGGAAGGTCTGATCTGTAGTAGTGCTACAAACCAAACAGGCCAGTAATGCTAATCAGAGAAATGAATTTGCCCGACAAATCACAAGATGTAGAACTCATTCTAGTTACAATAAGCTGACAGTACCTCGCAGTCAACAATTACGCCAAGCTGCGGCTGATTACTCAAAGGAATACAGCACAAAAGACTGTTATCATACATCATAGCTTGCTTCCTTGAGATCCCTTCGGTCTGGAGGCCGTCATCCACTGCCTGGCGCCAATCGCCACCAGCTCACCGGACCCCTTCTTCCGGACCTCCGTCGTCACCGCCGTCAGCCTTCCTTTCAGGTCCACCACCCTCCCGTCCAGCTCAACTTCCTCCTGAACAATTCAACAAATTTTACTTTAGCCTTCCTAGAGATGATTCAAATTTCAACCCCTGGAAAAACTTGTGCGACGATGAAAATGGCACTTATACTATCTAAATTCTGAAAGTGAGAATCGCAGTGAGCATAATTTGAGAGGTACAAATAGCTTGAATTGTGCAATGAAAAAGCATCTGGAATTTTGGATGCCGAAATGCTTAGTTTAGGCCCTGATCAGAATATGCTCTTAAAGCGCAATGTGCTAAAACTAAAATTGTTCCGGCCTTAACTTGTTTGGAAATCTTCTTTCGAGGGTAACATAACCGCTACCCTGCCAGGTAACGGAGTGGCATGTCCTATTCCTACACCATGCAACCGAAATTGCATTAGCAGAAAGGAAAGAAAACTATGCAACCTTGATCAAGAAGCCATCAGTACATGTCTCTTGCCTAACTACTCAAAGAATGAAACGTCCAAAAGGTCTCGAAATAAAGCATATATAGATGCTCTACTGCAACTTAACAAAGCACTTGGTCAGAAAGAATATTTAACCAAATGCCTCGTGCTCAGAAAGCGGCTTTATTGAAACGAGCACGCTCGCCTAATTGGACAATCCAATTTGATATACGGGGCAGCTACAACTGATTGTGCAGAACTGTAAAATGTGCTTGTGTGAATGAATCACGATCATTCGTATGGATCAATTTCTGACCTAGTGTTCCTTTCCCTTATAGCCTCCCTTCATGGAGAGAGACGGGCACACCAATCGGTTTGAGATCCATATAATCGATGTAGAACTCGATGACCTCCTTGGTTCTCCAACCTTCAGCAATGCACCCTTCCGGCCAATGTCGATTACGAACATATTTCTTCATAACCCCATGAACCTCTTGAAAGGGTACATCTGATGTAGAAACACAGAGTCAAGAAACTATATCTCTTTCACAATATGAACAATGAGATGGACTATAATATCGAAGAAGGATGGAGGGAAGCACATCTCAAGCCGGCATAGAGTGTAGATCATGTCTTACTGCAGCTTATCAAGTTTCAACGGATCGATGACCTTCTGTGAAATCGCTTTGAAGAATGAACACAACTTTATAATTGGGTCTCGTACTTTCTTTGGCAGAACACCCCTAATTGCAACAGAAAGCAGCTGTGTCATCATCACGTGGTAATCATGAGACTTCATACCAATTAATTTCAAGTCTTTCATTGAGACTAGCCTCTTTATGTTGACAGAATAACCGGCCGGAACTTTGATTCCGTGTAAGCACTCACACACGCTAATTTTCTCATTCTTGCTTAGAGTGTAACAAACTGCGGGAAGGTACTTTTTTCTTTGACCCAGGTTTTTATGATGTATCTCCTTTCTGAGTTTCATATCATTCAGGTCTATCTGTGTGTTGAGTGTATCTTTTGTTTTCCCAGGTATGTCTAGTAAAATACCAAGCAAGCTGTTACGCACGTTCTTCTCTATATGCATGACATCGATCGCATGTCGAACATCCAGGTGCTGTCAATAAGATAAGTCCATAAATACTGATATGTTTTTCCACAAAGGAACTGTATCACCAGAACTCGGGACTGATGTACTTCCGACTCCCTTTCTATGAATAATTTTAATGTCCTTTATGGCCGCAAATATCTCTTTGCAGTTACGATATTGCAGAACTGAAGCAGTCTCCTTTGTACCGTCAAAAGCTATCTTGTTGTTGCAATACGAATGGTCCTTGCGAAGGAACCTACGATGCCGCATGTAACACATTTTTCGGTAGTATTTCAGCCACCAGCTACTTGTATCACCCATGCAATGGACACATCTATTGAATCCTTTTATAGTCTGGCCCGAAAGATTGCCAAGAGTAGGGTAATCATTGATGGTTACGAACAATAACGCACGTAGCATGAAGTTCTCTCTTTTATACTCATCCCATACCCGTACACCGTCGTTCCACAATATCAGAAGATCTTCAACCAGTGGTTTGAGGAACACATCAATATCATTGCCAAGTTGCCTCGGCTCTTGGATCAGCAGCGGCATCATAATATACTTCTGCTTCATACAAAGCCAAGGAAGGAAGGTTGTAGATACATAAAGTCACCGGCCAAGTGCTATGACGACTACTCATGTTGCCGAAAGGATTCATCACATCCGTACTGAATCTGAACCTTATCTTCCTCATATCATATGCAAAGTGTTTTCTTGTATTTTCTATCAATATTCCTCCACTGCACGGAGTTAGCAGGGTGTCTAAGCATTCCATCCTTCTTACGCTCTTCGGCGTACCATTGTAGCAATTGAGCATGTCTTTTGTTCGCAAACAGACGCTTCAGATAAGGGATTATAGGGAAATACCACACCACCTTGGTCGGGGGTCTTTTCTTCTTACATCGCTACCGATGTCGCCATCGCCGGCGCTTATACCGAGATGCCTTGCAAATGGGACACGATCCAAATTTGCAAACTCATTGCGATACAATATGCAATCGTTTGGACATGCGTGTATTTTCTGCACTTCCAGTCCCAACGGGCAAACAACCTGCTTGGCCTGGTACGTGGTTGCTGGTAACATGTTACTCTCTGGAAGGACATCACTGAAGAAATCTAACAGCTCTGTGAAACTCTTATCGGACCAACCATTGCTTGCCTTCAACTACAGCAGTGTAAGCACAACATGCAGCTTTTTGAGCTCCTCCTTGTAGCCTGGGTACAAGGGTGTTGTAGAATTCTCTACCATACACTAAAACTTCTAAAAATCCCTTAGACTCGTGAGGTCCTCCTCCCCATCATGTAACATCTGTTCTAGATCATCTTCATGGTTATCGATGAACGTATCTTCATGGGTGTCAACAAACATATTTTCGACCGCAGTTGAGTATTGTCTTCATCATCATCAATCAAATGCCCTTCACGTACAATCTCATTTTCACTGTACTCGGTCCAACAGGTATAGGCAAGCTTGAAACTCCTTTGAAGCAAGTGTGCACGGATCACCTCAAGGTTAGAAAATTGCTTCTCATTCTTGTAATCGATACACGGGCAACAAATATAGTCTATCAGCTTATTTGACTTGTACGCCGCAGCCACGCTCAGAAAATTAATCACACCATTAAAGTACTCTCTTTCCGATGGTCCGTTTCGTACATTTATCTTCGGTCCATCTACAAATATTTATAACAAATAAAATCTCGCTATATCAATAAGTGCTCAAAAATTTTTTTATTCATTTAATTTGTTATGTAGTGCTAATTAATCTAAAAATTTTCATTACTTATAAATCTATATCCAAATCTCGATTGTAAAATCAATTAAATAATTGCTATTAGTTATATATAATGGTTCGTCCAGCAAGTTTACATTACTTACAGAAGTATTAAATTAACATACACGAAATAAAGAAACAATTTTAAGTAATTATATTAAACAATAGTTAATTATGAAGTGCTACCACATTTAAATTCAATCAACGTATTAAATGCAATCACTAATTTAGTCCTCTAAATACTTAAATTCAACCTACATTATAATCTCACCAATCACTATACATATAAAAGTTGGTAATTTCAAATCTAGCCTCTCTAGATTAGAGCTCTAATTATGTTGACTATGTAATCAATAATTCTCACAACCTACAACAATATAGAACGTAATATCCAACTAAATAAACTACCAAAGAAATGTACATCAAGATACGAACCTTAGATCACGAGTTAGAAATGAATTCCACCAAATTTGAGAGCAAAAATTCGCCCCCACTCCACCCCAACTGACCAAGAACAGAGCTCCTCTCTGTTTTGGACAGGTTGGGGAAGGAAGCCAGGATATATATAGTGTCACATTATCACTGTCGGCTTTTGCTCTAGAACCGGCAATAATATATCACTAGCATTTCTATCTCTAAATCCGGCAATGGTATCGCCGTCGTTTCCCGCGCAAATCACTTTATCACTGCCAGTTATACTGTTGAACCGGCAGTAATACATCACTGCCAGTTCTATCTCTAAATCCAGCAGTGATATTGCTCCCTTTCGCGCGTAGAAATTATACTGTTCTTATCACTGCCGATTGAATTTAGAACTGGCAGTGATAATATTTTCACTACCGGCTCGGACATACCCGGTAGTACGTGATGGGGGGTCGCGAATGAAGCAAGTCTTTAGTAGTGAAAGTAAAAGTCACCCGCAGAAAGTGGTTGACTCAGAACTAAAATTTAGAATATACATTAGTTTTTTTTACCATCAATCTTCGTGGTCTATATTTGTAACACCATATACAAGGATATGGGTGTTATGGGATATCCATGGTATAACTGACAGTCGAGTAAGTGCCAGCCCCACTAGACGCACTGTTAGATCCGCCTCTGTCTAAAAAGGAAGCTGCAACAAGCGTATCTGAGGGACGTTTTATGCCCATGATTCCTCGCTGATATTTATGTAGGACACCTGAACATACTAGTCTCTAATGAACTCGAGGCTGGAGGACATCGTGCTTGTGGTGCAGCTGAGACGAAGTTCCTCCCGCAAAACAAGGATTGTATCCTGTTGTCAGTGGAAGATTCATGATATTAGTTTAGCCATTACGAAACTAACAAATGCAGTATATTTATACGAGCAAACAGAATTACCTTTGTCAAGGGAGCAGCCGTCCAGTATATACGGACTGCCTCTACAACCACTATCGCACTGGCACTGGTAACCTTGTAATACCGCAAAAAATCGTTTTTTTTGGGTTTTTGGTCGGAATTGTTTTTGTTTCCTTAAATCCAAGGATTTATTCGGAAGGGCAAAAGATTGGTCGTCTCACAGTTTTAAGAATGTTAACGATAAGTTTGAGATATGCGAACGCATATCAGAAAGGGAATTTCTCCGCGCCGTATTTTTTCTGCGGCAAGTTTTACTCAAAGGATTTTCTTTCCACCGTGAGTTTGAAATGTCAGTTTTTGGAGTTTGTTGGTTGTGGTCTCTAGAATTGTTGAGTAGTTTATAATTACCTTTTATTCTTTTCCCTAGCCCTTTTATTTAGTGCTTCCACTTATTGAGTAATAAAAAGAAGAAAGAGGGGGGAGCCAGCCGTTTTTTTCTTTTCCCCAAATCCTCCAAATACCACCGCTCCTCCCGACTCAAAGGCCGAGCCGCCGCCACCTCTAGCTCTCGCTCAGGCGGCGCCGCGCCCTCCCTGGCGTCGCCAGTGCCGCCAGCTCGCCCGCGCCTCCGCCACCTCCACCCTCCCGCCGCCAGCCCGCGCCGCCCCACCAGCCGCGTTGCGCCTCAGCGGCGCGCCCAGGCTCGGCCGCCCGGCGCCTGCCTCCTCGATCGCGCCTCGGCTGCGCCCGCCCGCCCGCCCTTGCCACTCCTCCGGCCGCCCGCGCACCTCCGGCCGACTCCGCCCTCGTCGCTACACAAGCGCTCGCCGGCAGCGCCTGCGCCCTCGGCCTCGGCGCCTCCTCCGGCGCCCGGCGCCGCCTCCGGCCAGCGCCTCCCAGGCCGGCGCAGCCTCTCCCTCACCTCCCCTTGGCCTTCTTCCCCCATTCAAGAGAGAGGCAAGGTATTTCTTTTGGGGGGATTTGCTTGCATGTTTGGTGCTTGATGAAATGCCTAGCTAGGTTTTCAGGAGAATGAAATGATTTTTGCATGCTTGAGTTTTTGATTTGTTCGATCTTATAAATCATAAGGTCATATGTTGTCTGAGCACTGCGATTATGAAGTCCATGTGTATATAAGTATATGCATATATTCATGCATGATTTTGAGATCTCAAGTCAGAGAGATTTGAATGAATATTTGTGTTCTACAACAATATGTGGTAAGGATTGCGAGGCTCAGATGAAAAGATATTAATGTTTTGATGTTTGATTCAAGTTATTTATTTATGTGTGTGCTTTATTAGTGGAATGGAGCTTAGAAAGTGTAATAAATATGCTAATTTGATATGTGTACATTTTCATACATGCTTGTGCTGTGTCCCAGTGATTCAAGTGTACATGATTAAATGCTGAGTTTTTGTATATATATATATATGCACTCAATCCATACTGGAAGTTGGTATGTATTCTAAAACTCATGTGAGCACATAGAAGGTGGGCAGTGGGTCATTGAATCTTCAGACAGTTTATACCACTTGTTGTGTGATCAATAATTAACCTTCTCCTTGTGTGTGTGAGCTGATTTAAGCTTTCATTGTTCTTTGAGAGGTCAAGTGAGTATTGATTGTATGGGATTCTGAAATGAGGCGTTAGGGTCTGATCGGCAAGCCAGATGTAGGTGATAAGGTTGGGAGGGTTACTCTTTGTGCTTTGGTGGAATGTTATTTCCTCATGCTCTGATGCTATTGAAATCTAGGATCAATGCATATGTTTTCGTGTTGCATCTTCCTGAGATTAAATGGCACTAGTTCTAGAGATTTCATTTATGTGGTTTGTTGTCTTAAATTATATTATGTGTATGTGTTCTAAATTCAGGCTTTCTTTAATCCTGGGAAGTCATGCGAACGCTAAGATTCCAAGTGCCACTCCATTTTCCATTGGTAAAAGGCAAGTGCAACCCCTAGAGCGTTATTAGGGTGTTAAATGCTTTGTTTGCAATAAGATTATGAAAATTCTAATGATGTGGTTATGTTTAATAGCATATCTAGAAGTTGTTTTTTTAGTATGGTGATGATGATGGATGAATGAATGTTGAGCAAATTGGTAAGTAAGTTATTCAATTCCCATTTATTGCATTGCATTACGAATGGTACGAATGGGTATGGTTATGTTGATGCAAGTAATAAAGTGATGAATGCGATTAAATGATAATGTGTGTGTTTATATTCGGGTTGGCCGTGCTTATAAACATGTCTATGACCAATGTGGAGTTGAAATAGGATAAAATGGGTAGACTATTCATGTCATTTGCATTTATTGCGCATTCATTATAGAAGAGGCGACCCATGTTGATGTGGGCCTCTGTACTCACACGTAGTGAGTACAAAAGTCCTACCTCGTAGTCCCATCCACGGATGGGAGCGAGTCAGTAAGAGTAGGCCCCGCCACGGGATGGTTGGGATTGAGGGTGCACACCGACGGATGTGCACTCAGTTATACCGGTATAGGCTAAAAGGTTGCATATTGAGCATGAACGCATAAAAACATTGCATTGTATTGTGTGTTGCAATTGATAAATGTTAATTGATGAGAATGGAAATGACAGGTTAAGGATTGAGTCGTGGACTCATCCTGGAATGATTATTGAGGTATGAGTAAGGCTTAGTTACGTTTCCGAGTCGGATGTGGTAAGTGGGACTAGCTACTGCTTCTTTTACTGGATGATTTCAATTAAGTAATGGTTATGTCAAGTGATGAAGTAATTGTGTTCTTACGTATGGATTTATATGAATTCAAACTGCTTCTTTTATTTACGGAAGTCAATTAAAGAAACTGTTACTTTATGTCTTGAAGTAGTTGTATTCTAGTCGAATTCGTTACTTTTCATACTTGATTGCACTTTGCTGAGTCTTGGACTCACGCTTGTTTGTTTCTGTTTTAGGTACTTTGAAGCTGACTCGCCGGGATGGGAGTAGAGCACGTGCACAACTTCGGTCACCATCAACCAATTCAATTGTTTCGTTAAGTCTGGTTGTAACTAATGCTAGTGTTTTGTGTTAGTCGGTTAATTGCTGGTTGGATATATGATCGATTATCTAAGGACCTGCTAGATGGTTTCATTCTAGTTCGAGTGATTGATATATTATTCAACTGCTATTGTTCTTTTGTCTGCTGAGTGGATGTCCTAGTTTTAGGGGAGGTGCTGCCGAAATTTTGAAAATTTCGGTGGCTTAGTTTTAAACCGGTTTTAAGAGTCAGAGGTTAATTCCTGTCTTTTCGCGAGAGGTGTCATTACTTATTTAGAGTTTTGGTAGCATTCGTGGCGCGTTTGGTGCCGGGGTGTTACAAACCTACAATGTATATGTAGTTTAATTTGTGGGAAATCGTGTGTGCCCTGTTAGATATCACACCTTTTATTTATTACGAGGATTACAACTGTAATGGATTTAAACTCTATCTCTAACTTCTAATTTATCTCTATTTTAACTAGATTCAATTCAAGCTCATATCCCACGGTACATTTGGAGATCGATATCCTCGCAGTGGTTGTGCTTGCTGCCACAGGCGTAGTTTTTCCTGTTACCAAGGGTGCTGCACTTCTGCTTTCCGGCGGCTGTCCTAGACAATGGAGCTCAAGGGCAGGACGAGTAAGAACCAGTGGCGAATCTAAGATATAGTTTAAAAGTATCACTATCAGTTTATTTTAAGAACTAATACAGATTAGTAGAGTAGCACTATCAGTTTATATTAAAAAACGACACAGATGAATATAGTGTCACTATCGGTTTATATTAAAAACTGACACAGATGGTAATATCATTATATTAAAAATTGACACAGATGACCAAAATTTTGTCCACTAACAGTAAGAAGTACTCTCCTAGTGACAAATTGAGTACTGGGTTATGAAGAGCTTATGGGCTATTAGTTTGTCATTTAATATGGTATCTTGCTTGTTGGTGGGAAAAGACAATAGTTTTCCATCAAGCTTTTAAACTTTTCAAACTCTTTTTCTGTATAATTTCTATCCACATTGAAATTAGGGGTTTGAAGGAATTACCTAGTGCAAAATTCTTCCGACATATCGAAATTACCTAGTACAAAATTGGAGGGGTTTGAAGGAATACCCATATTTTGAAGAAAACCACAAATGAGGGAAAAAAAAGGGGAAATCTCCTCAAGCTAGGACTTCAAATTTATCCTTTTAACACCCACCTTTGAGGATTTCAAAATTTCTCACTCAAGTATTGCTTCCAATTAGAATATGTGCTTTTTTTGGGTGACGGCAGAGAAGCCTCCTCTGAAATAACAACAGATGAGAGTTCAACCCGAGAAGTATAAATAATCTATTGAGGCACATCACAATCGGTTCCACTTAAGAAACGATAGTGATGTGCGCACACATCACTATTGGTTCTCACTCAAAAAGCGATAGTGAATGTGATCGTTCACATCACTATCGGTTCTGATGTTCTCATCACTACTGCTTCCCACATAAGATCCGATAGTGATGTAACATCCCAAAAATTCAATAAAGTAAAAATAAATATTTTAAATTTGAAAATATTTATTTCTGAGTTTCTTGGCATCATTGGTTTTTAATTGGATTTCCTTGGAGTTTGTATTGTATGAAAAATTCAACAAATGGAAATAAAATAATAGAAAAGAGGAAAAAGGCAAAAATGTAAAAAGTAAAAAAAATTAGAAAATTGCCATGAGGACCCTGATCATTCAATTAAATCATCTGAGCTAGCAATTGAGATTTTATGCATAAAATATAGCAGAAGTAAAATGAAAAGGTAACTTTTAAATCCAAAATAATATATTGTCGGAATTCACATAAAATAATGGAATCCCAAATGGAGTTGGAAATTTTACATAAGCATTCTGAAATCAAATCCTTTTGAAAAACAAAATTTGAAAAATAATAGAATTCATTTGATCTCAGGGAAAAATCAAAATCTGGAACACAATTTGGATTGGTCACCGACGTGTGGGCCATTCGTCGATTTCCCGTTCCGTTGGCGCATTGATTGAATTCCCACTCACTGACAATGGCTCCGGAACCCTGCTTCCAGACCCATCCTTCAACCCCCGTTCTTCCCACTCAGTTCACTCCACTGGCGCTTACTCCCGAAGCTCTGCGCCAAGCACTCTCGATCATTGCCACGAATCCCACTCAGTTGCTGCATTTCTTGGCTACAAACCACACCGCAAGGCAGTGCTCCCTCATTCCCCTCACTTCCCTCCTCCTCTCCTCAAGCCAGGCGCAAGAGAGTCGCCCCAGTGTCCACCATTGCCGCGAGCTCTGCTGCTCAAGCGCGAGGGAAAGTCCGAGCCATGTGGTGATCCTTCTTCAAATCCCTCTTGCAGAGAGCATCTCCAGGCCCTGCTGATCAGAAGCCCACAACATTACTTGGGCCCCTCCATGCGAAATGTTGCTGCTCCCGTGCGCCTCTTCTTCACCAAGTCCGGCCGCCGATGGCGCGCTTCCACAGGCCGTCTCCACCTCAATTGGCGAGTAAAACAGAACCCCTAGCATCCACTCATGCTTACATTGCCACCGATTTCAACCCTAACGCCGTTGTTTGCTTCCTCCACTTTCCGCCATTGCCGCCTCTCCCCGAGCTCGTGGGCGCGCTGCTCTGGTGTCTCTTCCGCCGAATCAATACCACCCCCGGGTGCGCCTCGCCGTGCCGATGCTGCTGATGCCCTCGCACTTGCCGGAGGACCACCGGAAGACCCTTCGCCGGCCAGCCCTAGCCACCCTCTGTTTCGGTTCTGTGCGCTGGGGGCTAACGTGCCTGAGGTTGAAGAAGCTGAGCCAAAAGACGTTTTCCTTTGGGTAAAGCGCGTTTTCTCTTTTCCAGTGTTTTTCCAAACCGAGCTACTTACAATCGTTAGTGTCTCATGAAATGTTAATCAACTTTCAGTGGAATAAATTTGTATAAACATCTAAAATCAGAGCGAATCTAAATATGTAAAGGTATTTAATTTTTGATCTGTAGAATAATTATTTATGTTAAACTTTGATTATATTGCTAATATGGTTTTTAATGAGAACTTGTGAATAACAAGAACTGAAATGGTGAAATAAATATTAATGTGATGCTAGGATCATAATGTACTCAAATATCCAAAAACATTTAACTATTGAGTCACAAAGCAATTAGTAAGATTAAGATTAAGGAATAAACATTAGTATGGATGATGCTGTGTTCAAAGAAATGTAGTCCCAAAAATCATCACATAAATTCATATGTGTCCTGGTATCATAATAAACTCAAATATGTAAAATCATGTAATGTCGAACTCGATTTAACACATTTGCTTCATAATCATTAATTAACCATATTATGGCTATTAACAAAAATGATAGCATGATAACTCATAAAATGGTAACAACACTTTGAATAGGTTCCTGGAAACAGCAAGAGCCCATGTGTGCATCAATACTTAGAATCAAACTCAATCAGCATTCTCTTAAGGAAAAGAAATGTAAATTATAACAATAGGTACTTAGATAATCTATTGCAAATGAAGTCGAAATAATGCCAAACCAATTCTAAAACAATTCTAGAATGATACTCTGCTAACACCTGAAAAATGAATTAAAGATCTTATATAATGTAGTCGCAAATTCAATATGAAACTTGGCCGATTTAAGATTTCAAATGGGATCATTTATGCTACTTCAGCAGTAGATAAAAATAACTTGCCTAAACACAAAAATATGTGAAACTAGTTTAGAAACACTGTACAAAGTTTATACTATCGTGTTCTGTAAAAAGAATGTTATTTTGTTAAAGTTTGCATGTTAATCTTATCAACCTAAAACCCTTAATCGTTAATATGACATTTCCCCTTTCTTGCCGATTTTGAATAGTATAGTCTTTAAGTATAGTATGAACCATTTTAGCGATAAGATTATAGTCTCGCCCAAAATCCTAAAACTCATGGAACTAGTTTAGTAGTGTTCTTCAAGGTGTAGACTACCCCATTATAAAAAGATAATCTCATTTTGCTAAGGTTTACATATTAACCTTGATAGCTTTATGACCCTAAATAATCACATTGCTTTGGACCGTAATATGAATAAACGAATTGTAGTTGCAATGAGGAAACCTGTAGTTAAGTTAGTTTTATCACCAGAACCTTCTCAAATATCTTGAAAATAATCTTAGTAGCCTAAATCAATAGATTTAACTTGCGTAAAGCTAATTCTAAGCAAAATCAACTAAAGATAAAGAGCAAATCATTCATAATCTAACATGATCATTTAAGCATTTGCATTAACTCACAAAGCAACTCATCTAAATCCTCATAGGGCAAAACCCATATGTAACAAAGTTACCCGAAATCGTATTGTGAATAGTAAAATCAATGAACGTTGCAACTAATGCTTAATTCTTTTAATCCAACCTATTTTTGCGTCTTGAATTCGTAAAATAAGATTAATAATTTCATGAAGAGCAATCCTTGTTTCTTGTAAAGAGTTTATTTGTTCTTGCTTTCTATTTCTTTCGCTCTTATTGAGGTTTATTGCTTTGCTTTATTTTCCGTTGTTCGACGTGTAGATCCCGACGTCTCTAGCTTCGTCGTCGTCTTTGTCAATCGCAACCTCGTCTTCGTCGTAAGCGTCAATTAAGCAAGGCAAGCATCCTTTGACCATATTGCTCCCAAGTATTTTATATTCCTTTTGTGCATCAAATTGTTTTATGCATACGTTTACCTTATGTAAATTACTATTTTGTGGATTGGTAGATATACCTGTTGTCGCATGAAACTCCTTGATAATTATGACAATGTGAACCTTGATAACCACAGAATAGGGTTAGACATCTTTAGTGTCATCTTGGGTATAGGCGATCATATTTACCTGCTTAGCCATGCTTTAGTATTTGAGGAACAGATGATCATGATTAAAGTTGTTTCTGAAATGTTTTACATGAAACCTGAATGATCCTTTTTGGGAAGATGGTTGCGGGTACTTTGATTAAAAACCCAAAATAAAACTATGCTTGGATGCGGGCGATTATTGGCGATAGCCGGATGTGCGAATGAAATTGCACGTAGTGTAGGGTGAAGTGTCGCCCGTGTCAGTTTAAGGACCGAGCAATGGGACGCTATTGATCCAAGATTTCCGTGCAACCACGAGAGCTATTTATGGGGTAGCCATAGCTTGTTATGTTAATTAGACATGGCTTCGTCATTGGTAGGCGGGAGCTCGCACAGGTTTTCCGGTCAGGTCTACCCTGACGGGGTATTCCGGTCAGGTCTACTTGCTAATGCAACGGTGTACGCCCTGCCGTGTTCAGAAACGTTGTGTTGTGTTGGTGTACAGAAAGTGGATCCATGACTCGCGTGTGTGTTTCTGGTTCTACGGCGGGGGTTAACGTCCCGGGCTGGTCAAAGCCATGTCTAGGTAATGTAACGACTATGTATGGTCGAAAGACCATGACTTGTGGGTAAAGTTGTACACCTCTGCAGAGTTTAAATCTAATTAATTAGCCGCGCTCGCGGTCATGAGCACTTGGTGATTTCATTCCAATGCTAGATGTTTATTGTTTTCAAAAGGGCTTGGTACCATTTGTTTTGCAAACTGTGTTTTATGTCGAAGGGCTGGCATTGATGGAATTTCAGGATGTGATTGATTCGTCGCTCACGTCATGGAGGACTGTGAGTGTTAATTATGCTTTATGTATTTGTTATTAATTAATCTTGCTTTTATAAATTCCGTTGCAAATAACTTGATTTACAAATTCAAACTCGCTTTATGCAAATTAACTGTAGAGCTTGTTCCTTTGAAATGGCCTGCATATATGCTAGGTTTTGCTCAAGTCTTGCTGAGTATGTAAAATACTCACCCTTGCCTAATTATATTGTAGGTGGTTGAGTTAGCGAGGCTTCGAGTCTCTTTTTGTCGCAGGTCGCGGGATTCTTTTGAAGCGATTTATTTTCTAAGGAGTTATGCCTGGTCAGTTGCCTGCGGGATCGGTTGGGCAAACTACGGGATATTGCTTCTTTGCTGCGGTATTCTCTGAGTTGTAATAATTATTTATGTGATTATTCGTTTCCGCTAATTAATATGTTGTATGGTTGTGATTCCGAATGTTGAAATGTGCGTGCTAGCTACTGATCCAGGGACTAGTACTGCAAGCACATTAGATTTCCATTTTTGCATTCGGTGTAAAAATGGGGGTCGTCGCAAGTGATGAGAACGTGCACATCACTATTGGTTCTTATGTGAGAACCGATAGTGATGAGAAGAATCGATAGTGATGGACATGCTCACTACTATCAGTTCTTAAATTAGAACTGATTGTAATGTATTCAGTGCTACATCACAATCATTTTTAACCTAAAAACCAATAGTGATTATTATTAACACTCCTCATAAGTCCTCTATCACAATCGTTTTTCCTAAAAACTTATGAACCGATCCAGATGAAGCGATAGTGATGTACCATTCTGTTGTAGTGATGAAAATCAACCGTACTTTAGATAACTTTATATCTATAGGAGTAATTAGCTATTTTTCTCTCAACCGTACTTTTGGATAATTTGATCAGATTCAATAAACTTGATATTTTATTACATGTCCCTCATCACATCCTCTATTTCCCGTCCGATCCTTTCCCATGTTACACTGCAATCTATACCCCTACTGTACCCTCTTCTGCGTGCCAGTGTGTCATCACCGAACACTGCCACGACGCGGCGCGGGCGGCGCAACCATCTACCTCGTCTTTGGTGGCGCAGCATCGCTGGACTTGCCATCGCCGACCGCCTTCCTTGCAACACCTTACTTGCCGCTCATATTTTTGTTGCCCACTGGTAGCCACCATAAAATTGCTGCCTCGACGCGGGAGCCTTTCCTAACCAGGCAGCCTATGGCGAGCAAAACCTCGCTAAATCCCATATCCTAAACCTAACTTAACATTAGAGCCAAGATGGCTTTTAAATACGTTCATATAACCTTTTGATATTCTAGTAAATACTATGTTTGAAACCAAATTAGATGTGCATCTTCTCTCTGTGAGTGATGTGTCTTTATAACGTTTGAGAGAGGATGCGTCTCAAGTTCTGGACTTATAACTAGCATCCTACTAAGGGCATGTACAATTGTATGATGTTAGCTATTTATATGCTTTGTCATGCAAGATTTTTTCCTGATGTGGCAGAGCGAGAAGGAGGAGAGAGAGAGAGCATAGCTGACTTTTCATGAAGAGACGACAATATAGATAGCATAAAACACCATTATGTAAGTTATTATTTACAATAAAAACTTTTTCATACTATAATTAAAAGATTGTAGAATCTCATAGAGACTGTGACATCTATTGTAGAAGTTGTCTTTACTTTTATCTTTAAATAATATAGAAAAGTATAGAGACAATAGGGTTTCTACTATTGTAGATGCTCTAACTTATGCAGGGACCTAGCCCTAATGGCTTTTTAATCTTCTTCATGCCCAGCCATCATTTCGTGATCAGACAGCAAGGATCCAACGGGACGGTCCCAGCCCGTTCGTCCACCGCAGCCTCGAGTCAAAACTCGGATCCTCCATTCCCCAACCCCAACAGAGCAAGAAGAAAACAATTAAAGCAGAGGGAGAAGAGAATCGAATCGTAAGGCGTGGGCAAACCTGTTCTGGAGCGTGAAGGAGATCCGCTTCCTCTTCTACCAATCCTCCCCGGCCAGCGCCCCCGCCCGGTAGCAACCACCGGCCCCTTCTTCCCCTCTTTCTCTATTCTCTACTCGATCCTTCCTCATCTCATGCGGTGATGGTTGGTGGATTTGTGATCTGATTGTTTGTAGGGAGTTCATGAAGAAGAACTAGGGGACATCAAGGTCCGGAACCCCTCCCTCCCTGTCGTCGTCCGCGAGTGCTCCAGCGTCGAGCCCCAGATATGGGCGCGCTACGGTACGCATTCCTCAATCCCAGGAATCTAAGATCTTGCTCTTGCCATGGTGTCAGACCCCAGAGGGATCCGACTTTGAATCCAAATCACGAAGATCAAATCAAGGCAAAACACTGAGAAGATTGGCAAAATGGAAAGCAAATGGATGCGGAAATAGAACAGCAAAAAGCAAGAACTCAAAATACTTTGTGATTAATCCATAACTGAATTCTGTTACAAACCTTAGGCTTTTATAGCCGGATACAGAGTTACAGCGCTAAAAGACAATAGAAGCGATAAACTGAAAATACCCAATTACTGTATACCGTAATTACTACAAGTGTTTATAGCCATTGGATTAACAGGAAACTACATTAGCTCCAGATAACCCTTGGATCCTCATAATCATCCTGGTTCCTCCAATCAAACTAACAAGAAAGATATCACTTGATCTGATCCCTCCGTTAACTGAACTTCTGAAATCCTCCTAAGTTTCGGTTTCCTCTTCAGATGTCTGACAATACTCCCCCCTTTTTCATCCTTGTCCTCAAGGATGAAAGCTTGGAAATACTTTGGCAATAAAATCAGCATCCTCCCAGGTGGCTGCTTCTGGAGGTAGATTAGCCCACAATATCTTCCATTGAACTACCGGCATATTATTCCTTGGTACCATCGTTCTCTCCAGAATTGCTACAGGTGCAGTCAAGATATTTCCCTCAGTGTCCACTAGAGGCAGTTCTTTGCTAGGAATCACTTTAGGTCCAATGTGTTTTTTAAGTTGCCTGACATGGAAAACTGGGTGAATTTGACACCCCTCCAGCAACAACAGTCTGTAATCTACCCTTCCCACTCACTCAATCACACAAAAAGGGCCATAGAACTTTGAGTGCTATTTTAAGTTGGTGCAGACCTAAAACATTATGTCTATAAGGTTGTACCTTTAAATAGACCATATCTGCAATTTCAAACTCCCTTTCTGTTATTTTTCTATCAACAAAGAACTTCAATCTAGAATTGGCCTTTTCCAAGTTAGCTTTGATAGCCTCAATTGTAGTCTATCACTCTTGAATTCTATTATTAGTCTCTTCAGTTGTAGTTTCAAACAAGGCATTTTCAGTGATCAAAGGGGTGGCTTGCCATATAATGCTTGGAATGGTGTCATTTCAAAGAAGTGTGAAAGGAGGTGTTGTACCACCACTTGGCTTGTGTCAACCACAAGTGCCACTTCCTGGGGCTTGCAATTGCCATACATCGTAGATAATTTTTGAGACATTGGTTCACGTGCTCTATTTGGCCGTCGGTTTGTGGGTGATAAGCACTACTAAAGTGAATTTTAACCCCCATTGCACTAAATAATTCTTTCCACAGTGAGCTGGTAAAGATTCTGTCCCTATCGGTTATAATTACTATTGGAAGCCCATGAAGCTTATACACATTATCCAGGAAGAGTTTAGCCACCTCCTACACCGTATAAGGATGGCTCATGGGTATAAAGTGAGTATACTTGGTGAATTTGTCAACCACAACCATAATCACATCTTTACCTCCTAATTTGGGTAATCCTTCTACAAAGTCCATGGTAACATGCGTCTATGCCATGTTAGGAATAGGCAATGGCTGAAGTAACCCTAGATATGGTAAATTCTCGGATTTGTTCTTCTAACAGATTACGCAAGCCTTGACATATTCAGAAAACATAGCATTCAACCATGGCCAATAAAACAACAGTTTAGCTCTTTGGTATGTTGCTCTTTCTCCCAAATGACCTCCTAATGCCAAGCTACGGAAAGAATCTATCGGCTGCTCCCTCAAATTCGAACCTACTCCCACATAGATTCTCCCCTTGTATCGTAATATTCCATTGCATAGAGTATAGGGTGGAACACCTCTAGCATCGATCCTCATCTTAGTTTCTATTTCCTCATAGTGCTCATCTTGATAGCTTCGTACCACTTCATTGATCCATTCCAGAACAACCATTGTAATGGCCATACTTTCTTCCACACATGGTGCCCTGGATAGCACATCTGCTACTCGATTTTCTCTTCCCTCCTTATACTCTATTTTGTAGTTATATCCCAAAAGTTTAATCAACAGCTTATGTTGTAGGCCATCAATTAGTCTTTGATCAGCTAAGTATTTGAGACTCTGTTGATCCATTCTAATGATCAGATTGGAGCTCACCAAATAGTGTTTCCCTTTTTTGGGTCGACAAATTGTCCTAAAATCTTTGATGAATCTCCTATAGTAACTTGCCAATCCCAATAATCCCCTCAATTGTGTTAGTGTCTTAGGAATGGGCCACTCTTGTATTGCCACAATTTTGTTAGGATTGGTTGCAACCCCATCTCCTTTGATAATGTACCCTAAATATTCCACTTGCTCCTGCCCGAACACACTTACTTTTCTTTGCAAATAGTTTGTTTTTCCTTAATATCTCCAACACTTGTGTCAGGTGTTCTAAATGCTCTTCCAGTGTGGTACTGTATATCAAAATATCATCAAAGAATACCAATACACTTCTTCTCAAAAGTCTTTCTAGTAATTTTTTCATCAATGCTTGGAACGTCGCAGGGGTATTTGTCAGTCCGAACGGCATGACAAGGTACTCATAGTAGACGATATGAGTACTAAATGCAGTTTTGAAGACATCTTCAGTGTTCATGCGAATTTGATGATACCCTGACCTTAAATCTATTTTATAGAAGAATTTAGCTACATGCAATTCATCTAAAAGACCTTCAATGATAGGAATCAGATACTTATTTTTAATAGTATTAGAATTTAATTGTCGATAGTCTATACAGAATCTCACACGTCCCGTCCTTCTTTTTAACCAAAATTGCTAGTGAGGAGAAAGGACTGACATTGTTTCTAATCACCTTTGATTGCAGCAAGCCTTCAATCAAAATTTCCATTTCATTCTTTTTGTGGTAAGGTAAACGATATGGCCTGATGTTCACTGTTTTTTATTCCTGTATAAGAGGAATTTTGTGGTCACACTCCCTAATTGGAGGTAACTCCATAGGTTTGGCCAAAACATTAGAGTATTATTCTAAACTGCCTTGATCTCAGTAATTTTAACTTGCAAACTCTTGTCATTAGTCAAGATAGCCTTGGAATAGATGATTGCCCCTACCACTCCCTTTTCCAATCAATTTTTGCAATTTTAACTCATTGATGACACAATCCTCCTTCAGAACCATTTCATCTCTTAGTTTGATTACTCTCTATCCCTCTTTAGTTATGGACAATTCCCTCGTTCTCAGGTCTATACTCATGGACTATGCTATAGAATCTAGTCGGTTCCCAGTATAACGTCATATCCCTTCAGTGGCATCACTCTAAAATCTATGTGGAAATCCTCTCCTTGAATGCAGTATTGGCAATTCCTACAAACTTAGTTGCATTCCATTCTTGTCCCATTGGCTACAGTTACTTGGATTGAAGGTCCTTTCTTCCACAAGCTCCCATGCCAACATTCCTCTCCCCTTGTAGACAGTAGCGTGTGGCAACCCTCTCCCTGCCGACATGACGGCACCATTGGTCCTCACACACGATAAGTCCTTCCACTAGTATTCTTCTTTACTCTTGACTATGGTAGTATGGTATACTCCCAGGTAGCCAGTGGCAGTCAGAAGCTAGTGAGGGCAGCAGCAACTAGGATGCAAGATATGTGGCTGCAGCTAGCAAGAATTGGATCACATAATTGTAGAGACATTTGGGGCAGCAAGAATAGGATCACATAATGCCCTAAACCGCTTACTATGGGCTGATGGACCTTCGTGATGGTTTAGCCATTTGCTTCTTCATTTTCTTTGTTATTATCTCTTTTATATCTATTTTAAGTATGATATACCATATCTTATGTATGTTCTCTATTATTTATTTTTATTATATATACACACACGTATCACCATAGGGTGTTTTTGGAACTGTATCTGTATTGGCGTATCCTAGGTGTGAGCTATACCTATCAAATCCCTCTCAAAACAAAAGCTATGTCCTATACAACCTTCAGTCCGAAAATAGATCGAGATCGTGCGTCATTGACTTTAATCTAATTTTAATGCTGGAACATCACTAGCTCTGCACTTCAACAACCATTGAATCTTTACTTGCTTGTGCTTGTAGCACCCCTCAATTTTTCTGTTTATATACTTGTTTGTTTTACTTTTCCTTGAATTAAACAGCAAGATGTAACTTCCTGGTAAAAAATCTGCTCAAAATCTAGCCCAGTGTGGGGTGAGCTCATGCATGCATAGCACCTCCAGGTTAACCGTTTTACACGAAACGGCCATCACTGCACTTTTCATTCTTTGATATCACTGTTGAAATTTGCAATTATGTCTCCTAACTAGGGAATTGGAAGCTCTTAATTAACTAGGGAAGAAGCTACCTATCATTCGAGAGTACATTTATATATCCTGAAACCCATCCTCTATTTTGCAAAGGTAATATTAATTGAAATAATATCTCAATATTTGAAATAGCTAGCTAGCTGTCGCTCCAATTTTTCCTTAATTTATTGTGCGAAGTCTAATTGCAGATGGGCTGTGAGGAATGGATGTATCAGAAAAGTCGTGTGAGTGATGAATTTCAGAGGGGTGTTCAGGAGTTCAAAAAAATTGCAGAAGAGGACATGGTGAAGAAATGTGTAAACTTCATATATTGTCATTACATTGATTGCACCAATCTTAAGAGATTTAACAACTAAGCTCAAATTAAGGACCACCTGATTCAACATGGCTTTGTGAGGAATTACATGTGTTGGATTTATCACGGAGAGACTAGTAGTACCCTTCTGGTATACAATGAAGATATGGTGGAACCCGATGACGAGTTGTAGCGTGATATGTTTGAGGACAATTTGGCACAAATGTTGTGGGATGTGGAGGGAAATTACACAGAAAAAGAGTTTGAAAAGTTTAAAAGCTTGATGGAAGACGATGCCAAACCGTTGTTCTTAGGTTGCAAAGCAGAATATACCAAGTTGGGTTCGGTCCTTACATTGTTCCAACTGAAAGCAAAACACCGTTGAACAGATACAAGTTTCAATGCACTTCTAGTTCTTCTATCGGATCTACTTCCGGAGGGAAACAAGTTGCCAACAAGCATTTATGAAGCGAAAAAGCTACTATGTTCCATAGAATGGAAATAGAAAGGATACATATATGTCCAAATAATTGCACCTTGTACCGTAACATGCATCAGGAGCTGCACGTTTATCCAGTTTTTGGTGTACCCTAGAACAAACAAAAGGAGGAGCGTAATGACAAGAAGCGTAAGAGCCGGGCTAACGATAGTGAAGAGGTCACTAAAGGTGCAATGGCCAAAGTATTATGGTACTTGCCCATCATTCCCCGTTTGGAGTGGTTGTTTGCAAATCCTGGAGAGGCAAAATTGATGTGTTGGCATTATGAGTCTCGAAAGGAAGATGGCAAGCTGAGACATCCTGCTGATTCGGCTCAATGGAGAAACATCGATTGTAAACATGAGGAGTTCAATGCTGAAATGAGGAACATAAGATTTAGCTTGAGTATGGATAGAATGAATCTGTTTGGTAACATGAGCAGTCGTCATAGCACTTGGCTAGTTCTGTTGTGTATCTACAATCTCCCTCCTTGGTTGTGCATGAAGAGGAAGTATATCATGATGTCGTTGCTAATCTCAGGACTCAAACAGCCAGAAAATAATATTGATGTGTACCTTGCTCCACTGATCAAGGATTTGATAAAACTGTGAAACGAGGGGGTCATGGTGTGGGATGCGTATAAAAGGAGCACTTCACCCTACGGGTACGGTATTTTGCACTATAAATGATTTCTCGACCCTTGGTAATTTGGCGGGCTACAATACGGAAGGAACCAAAGCATGTCCTATTTGTGAAGAAGACACTAACAGTTGTTGGCTACCGAATTCCAAGAAAACTGTGTATATGGGTCACCATAGGTTTCTACCTAGAAGTCATCGATACCGTAAGATGGATGACAAATTTGATGAGAAGAGGTGTAATACCCGAAGTAAATTTTTTTGGGTTGTGCAGTTGTTGTGGGTTATTAAATAGTGAAGATTAGCCGCGAGGACATGTACTTACATTAAAAATAAAATGATAATGATGGAATGTAATATCCGAATTTAATTTTTTTGGGTTCGTGTGTGTTTTTGCGGGGTTTTGTGGGCTGCTGCAGGACCCACAAGGGGGTATGGGCTATTAAGGAATGAATGTTGGGCTTGAGGAAGGCTTTCCACTAAAAATAAAAGGGAGAAATGATTAAAAAATTCTGCAGCCCATGTGCATTTGGCCCAACCGGCCACCCCCTTAACCTAGTGGCATTTTGTTAATTCCTTCTTCTCCCACTCCAAGCCGCCACACCCATCCCTCCATGGCTGAACTGCAAGCCTTCCTAGGGTTCCTCCTCTAGCTCTTTCCTGTCACTAGAAATCGAGTTTGCTCCATACAAATTGTTCCCCCTGCTGGGTGATTGGTTCTATTGCGAAGAAACGCGAAGAACAGCGAAGATCGGCCTCCTTTCTTCTCCTCAAGGTGAGACCAAATCTTGGGGCTTTGAGTTATGTTTTAGGGTGATCTTAGGAGGGTTTTGGATCTCTTTTTCATTGTGGATACGTTGAGGAGATCGATTTAGTGGTTGCCCTGTTTTCGGGTCCATCTGCAGGGAGCTCGAGCAATTTGAGCAGTCGGGTTGCGTCGCGGTTTTGATGACCTAGATGATTTTTCCTGCAAAAACGTATAACTAGAAAGTTGTAGATAACGTCGAGATCTATTTTTAATATTTTTTTCAGAATTTTTTCACACATGGTCTGTGATTTATTGCTGATGGAAAATTGCTGTTAGAAATTGGAGGCAGAGTATGTTATCTATTTTAAAATGCTGTTTAGGCATAGATAACATCAAAATTAAAATTTCTTGTCTGCATGAAAGTTGTAGCTAACGTCGATACCTAGCTTCTGTAAAATTTTCAGATTTTTATGTGCAGTACAAAAATAGACACAAAATTGTGAAGCAGACGTACTGTTGTATGTTTTCGCAGATTGTGAGGTTGTCGTTTTATGGAGGTTTCGGGACGAGGAAGCGGGTAATTGGGTTGCGTCAGCCTTTGTATTGTTATTATGTACTGAGGATATGTTTGTATTAGGTGGTGCCGTTTTTGGACGCAACTGGCCTCCTCATCCATGAAATTAAAGGAAAGTGCATCACTTGTTTGTTTGATATGTGTGTTGATTGATGAAACGTGTGCCTTGCTAATATGACACATTGCAACTTCTTATAACTCAAGATGATGATACTAGTATGAATAGGTTAAATTGATTCGTGGAGTTATGGGACTAGTTCAAAAATTGTGAATATGGTAATTATATGGAAATCGATGAAAATGTGACTATGTGAAAATGAAAGATGAGAATATGGTTATGAATGTTGAGAATGGCATTTGCATATGTGCATTCACGAAATGCATCGAGCCAGGGCGGTGAGAAAGTCATATGGAATGTATGACTAATCCGGAGTGCTCGGGATCCTACCCCGTAGTCCCATCCACGGTATGGATGGGAGCGGAGAGTGTAGGACCCGCTCTTCGGGTAGCGGGCAAGTCTCGCCGGTAGGCCCTTCCACGGATGGATGGGTTTGAGGGCACGATCGACGGGTGGTGCTCGCAATACCGGTATGTGCTAAAAAGGAAATGAGACATGCATGATGCATCAAATGAGATGAGTTAAGACATGTATAAGCATGAACGATGCATTGTATGGATAGAAATCGTGTATGTTATGTTCTTGCGTTATACCCCTTCTTGATGGCTAAAGGACCGGCGGTATGTGATATGTTATTGTTTGCTTGTCAATTATTTGAATGCGCTTGCTGAGTCTTTTGACTCACCCTTATTGTTTCATGTTTTTTGTAGGTGTTATGATGGCGACATGCGGGAAAAGGGACTAGAATAATCACTCACGCCACTTTACTTACATAGTCTTTGTTTTACTTGAGATGATACTTTATGTTGAACTCCGTAGATGTTTTTCTTGATATCATGGATGTTTAGCGCTAAACTAGCTAGTGCGACGTGATTGATACATTTACTGTGAGATGGAACGTTTGCAACTTATTATGCACCGTTTATGATATCCTGCGTTATTTCTTGTGTTAGTGTATCGAATGGTTCTTATGTCTGCTGAGTGGATGTCCCTATATTTAGGGGAGGTGCTGCCAAAATTTCTAGTTAAATTGGGAGTTAGTAGCACTCGGGGTTCATTTGTGGAGCCGGGGTGTTACAGTTGGTATCAGAGCGGGCTTCAGGTCCGTGGTGTATGAACTTAGTGAAATATTATAGGTTCAATTAAAATGTTGAATTGGTTTAATCTAGTAACATGGCTTAGGTTTCCTAACTTAAAATTTTGATATAGGATGACAACTATAAAAAAAAATTTGGAAATAGGTGGACTAATGACTTTAAAATTTGACACACTTGGAGCACAATAGGTTGGGAAAAAAGGGTCATCATTGCATTGCGATTTATTATTCAATTGAAAACTTGATTGATGATCTTTAAGTATGCATTTTGGTGATGTGATGATTTTAAGTTGTGTTGGATGTTGGTGTCTAGGTTGGCGGCGTGCCGAGAGGTAGAAGTCGTGGTAGCCATGGCCGTGGGGCCATGGTCGTATTAGGAGTCCCCCGTCTTCGGTGGGAGTTGAGTCAGTAGCTGAGGGTGTGGCTGTGTGGTGGCCAGGTAGAGCCACCACTATAGGTTTAGGAACCCCTTGTATGAGAGGGTTCTTGCCTAATCAAGTCATAGATTGGAGAAATTGTTGGGAAGGTTGTAGGCGGAGGAAGTTCTTGTGGAATTCCATGTCTGGAAGTCCCTGAGGGATCTAGAACTCCAGTTAGTATTGTTAAGCGTTGGTCGCAGAGTAATGCCTTGTCCTTTGGGTCTGGTCCTGTGAATTTAAGATAAGTAAGAGTGAAGGTCGAGTTGGGAGAAGATGAATTGTGATAAATGTTTTCTTGGGTGTTGCTAGATTGGCTACATGGGGGTCGACCTCGAACTCTTGTTCGTGCCCATGTATCCTTATCACGATATTAAATTGTGTGGGATCATATCTCCGTATTAGGTGTGTAGTGCGAGTAACTAATGGCCTGATCAACCATGATAATTACTCGTACTATTCACTCTAAATACGATGGAGTTATGAAAATTGATATCCTCTTTTGGAGTTCCTTGTTGGATGTTTATTAGGTAGGATTCAGGTGGTATCCATGCTGATGACCGTATCTAACCTTTTCTTTGTGTTGTCTATTAGTGTGAATGTATTGGTAAAGAAAACCTATCGTGATGGTAGGTGACCCTAAAGTGAGATTTGATTAAAGTTACTATGTATGTTGTTGTGAGCTATTGAAATAGTTGGAAGCATGAAAACAATTCCTTTAATACTAGTATAGATCTCAATCGAGAAGATATAGATTTTGCGGATGGATGAAGTCTTAAGAACAAAGTAATAGTGTAAATACCGAAGTTCGACTTAAGCAGAAGAGTATGCCAAAGGGTTGTGATTAAAGTATGAAGAGGTATTGGATTGGTCATCCTTGATGCAAAGTTTAATCCTAGTGAATCACTATCTTATCATCATATGGATGAAATTTGTCCTATGTAGATGATATATAATTGTCAGAGTTAGTTACGGGATGAATGAGTATTGAATGCTGAAATATTAACTTATGGGCTGTATAAAAATTTTTTGTGTCTCAATAAAAAAGGATGTCTTGAAAACTGGAATAAGCAGTGTACATTTGAAGACTTTTTAATGCAACAGTAGTAGAGCACTTTAGTTGTGATGGAGGGTAGTCGACCTTATTGTGAGCGTTGTCTAAATATTCGGGGTGTTACAGGGAGCTTTGTGATTTATCTGTGTTTCGGAGTTTGTGGTCATGACAAGGGTTGAATCTTGTCGTACAGTAAAGTGAAGAGTATCGTTTTGCACCTCTTTTGGTTGCTTTGTGGAGAAAGTTATGGGTTCCTTCTTGTGTTGGTTGTTCTCCCAGTTTAAAAAGTGTTGTTGTACTTTTGCTGTAGATGGGAGCGTTGATGGAGTAAGTTTTCTGGGCTTTGACTCATTTGGTCTTTTTTGGGTTTAAGTCAAAGAAAAGGTGTTTTGGTGTTGCGCCTTGTTGGTTTATGGCAGGTAAAGACATGGATTTCTTCGTGTTGTCGTTCTCCGGGTTGAAGTTTTGGATTTGGGGCTTTAAAGGAAAAGTGTTATTCGATCGATTCGCTTTCCCTTTCCGTGAATTGATTTGTGTAACTCCTTTCCTTCGTGGAATTTTGGAGTTTGATGATTGGTTTGGAGACCTGTTGAATGGCAAGGCTTGAGCCCTGTCATTTTCTAAGTCTTTTGAGAGTCGAGCTTCTTTGGAAGTTTTCGTTGGCTTTTCTGGAAAGAAAAATTCAACAGTTAGACAAGTTGTGGGTGATTGAAGATCTTCCCGTAGAGAATTAGTAGAATGTTTATGTTGTTGGGTTAAGGTTGTCAACCCTAATTGGTTAGATGGCAAGAAGTATTTTGTGGGTCAGGGTGATCCACGGTTACAAGTGGAGATCTAGAAATGGTGTTTGCGTAAAGTTATAAATAATTGTGTCAAAGAAGTAATAACAAGTTTGGTTGAGGAACTTGTTAAATAAGTTGATGGGGTTCAATGGTCTAAATCATTGGAGACTTAGATAATTGAACTTTGTGTTCGTCATATGGTTGACGGATAGGAATTTTGGATGGTAGGTGAATTTGGGATAAAAGTTAACCTGTTTTTCGTTGATGAGTTTATGGGGGAGAATTTGTTTAATGTTGGTGATAACATTTCCGATCGCGGATGTAATTAGTTGAAAGGATAAATTCTGGAGATAGTGATCCAAGGAAGAGTGGTTATAAAATTCTTGCTAAGTCTTGTTGGGGCTTCCCAAAGGCGCTAATGTGTGAGCATTGAAACCTTTATTGTTAAAGGTGCAAGAATTTTAGAGATAATGGGATGTAAGATGAGCTTAGGTTTAAATACATATGGAATTGGGTTGTCAGTGTAATCATTTGGATGTATGCCTTTTGTTTAAGGCATTCTGTTTGGTGTGCAATTGAAAATTGCCATATGAATTGTGTTTCGCCAAGTGGAGTTAGTGGATGAAAGATTATGAGGAAGAAAGAATGCATACTTATGGAATGGTGTGATGATAGTCTTTGGACTTGCCATTTAAAGGAAATAAATAGATGTAATGGAAAATGTTGGAAGTTATTGAATGGGAGCTATTGGAATCTTAGTTCGGTTGGGATTGGACTTGAATAAAAAGGGTTTGATCTTGATGAATGTTTCTAAAAGGTGAAGCTTATGATTAAGTCATAAGCTTATGATTAATGTCTCTATTGGGAACGAGTTTCCCTTTTCTCTTTGAGAGATTGTGTGGTGATTGTGGGATTCGGATGTTAGGTTTGAGAATCGATTTTCTCTTCCAAAGTGTTGATTTTGGTGAAATGAGTAGTTTTGCTTTGATGTCAGCATGTTAAGTTGTTTTTGGTTATTGAGAGCTTCTGTCAAAGAGTTGCGTGGAGTCTCTCTTTTATCTTGAGTACTCCCCGATGTAAATTTTATCGCATTTATTTGAAATTGATAAAAGTGGTTCTTGAGATGTACGAGATTTGAATTCGCCTTTGCGATTCAACTTACGAAAGGAAATAGAGCGATCATGGGTTTTTGTTGAATTTTTCTCCAAGGTGATGTATATGGTTTATTGGTTTAAAGAGAATTGTATCTCTTTTGCATTCTAGCTGGAGTTAAAAATTATGACTGTTCGTGGTATCGTGTTGAGTATAGTAAGGATTTATACTCTTGGCTTTGATTATGTGAGTGAAAGAATGCGAGGGCGAGACCCTCTTAAGAAAAGAACCGAGTGTAGTTTGGTATTGATTTACGGTCCTAGCATGAGCTAGGCGTTGACCTCAAGTAGTTTAAAGGTGGATTATGATGGAGCCTTGTGATGTCGATTCAAATTCTTTTGGGGGAATTGTTGATTGTACAGAAGGTGATAGCAAGTTGATGTAAAGTGTTCCTTGTCGTGGTTCCGACCTTTGTGGGAGGAGCATTTTGATCGTGTTGCCCCTGGGTTGTGTGGGACCTTATTGTTGGTGGGCTAGGTGGAATCGGTCGCTAAATGCATTATTTCCTTAAGTTTGTCGGAACCCTCGGTTTCATGGGTTAGACTCCATGTTGGTCAGTCGGAAACGGATGGTTCAGTTATGAACCTTTTCTTTGAGTGGTTAGAAATAGTGATATGTTCGGATTTGGTTAGAAGCTTGTTGGATTGAAAAGCCTTGTGTGGCTGCGTGGTTCAAACTAAACGGCCCATGGTATAACTATGATATGGTGGGCTAACTCGTTCGATGATGTGGCTTGATAATGGTCATGTGATTATAAAGGTTAATCATTGAGGAGAGATGTGAATCAGGGTTTTCTTGGTTCTTAGGGGATTTGAGTTTAGAACCCCAACTGTTCAATTGAATAGAATTCAGTGATTCGGTGAAAATTGGGTGGATGCTTAATAGAGTGTTGTGACTTGCGGTAATCATGTCATCATGCCTTGATGATTTGTGGTATAATTTGGGAATTTAGCTGCCTGCCCGGCTCCAATAGCGCCTCCGTGTGTGAGATGTGAATTCTCAAGTTGAAAAGAGAAGTGATTCGAGTTTTGGAGTCTTGTGCGTGAGAAGTACCCAACTTTGTTCTTTTTGGATGTTTTTGCTTTATCGGTCTGTGTCCGTTGTTCTTTTTGGTGTTCTTGTGGGTATGATTCATGAATTTTGCTTACTGTTGATCTTTTGTCAAGTAGTAGCTTGTTTGGGATTCGGGGACGAATCCTATTAAGGGGGGAGAGTGTAATACCCGAAGTAAATTTTTTTGGGTTGTGCAGTTGTTGTGGGTTATTAAATAGTGAAGATTAGCCGCGAGGACATGTACTTACATTAAAAATAAAATGATAATGATGGAATGTAATATCCGAATTTAATTTTTTTGGGTTCGTGTGTGTTTTTGCGGGGTTTTGTGGGCTGCTGCAGGACCCACAAGGGGGTATGGGCTATTAAGGAATGAATGTTGGGCTTGAGGAAGGCTTTCCACTAAAAATAAAAGGGAGAAATGATTAAAAAATTCTGCAGCCCATGTGCATTTGGCCCAACCGGCCACCCCCTTAACCTAGTGGCATTTTGTTAATTCCTTCTTCTCCCACTCCAAGCCGCCACACCCATCCCTCCATGGCTGAACTGCAAGCCTTCCTAGGGTTCCTCCTCTAGCTCTTTCCTGTCACTAGAAATCGAGTTTGCTCCATACAAATTGTTCCCCCTGCTGCGGTGATTGGTTCTATTGCGAAGAAACGCGAAGAACAGCGAAGATCGGCCTCCTTTCTTCTCCTCAAGGTGAGACCAAATCTTGGGGCTTTGAGTTATGTTTTAGGGTGATCTTAGGAGGGTTTTGGATCTCTTTTTCATTGTGGATACGTTGAGGAGATCGATTTAGTGGTTGCCCTGTTTTCGGGTCCATCTGCAGGGAGCTCGAGCAATTTGAGCAGTCGGGTTGCGTCGCGGTTTTGATGACCTAGATGATTTTTCCTGCAAAAACGTATAACTAGAAAGTTGTAGATAACGTCGAGATCTATTTTTAATATTTTTTTCAGAATTTTTTCACAAATGGTCTGTGAGTTATCGCTGATGGAAAATTGCTGTTAGAAATTGGAGGCAGAGTATGTTATCTATTTTAAAATGCTGTTTAGGCATAGATAACATCAAAATTAAAATTTCTTGTCTGCATGAAAGTTGTAGCTAACGTCGATACCTAGCTTCTGTAAAATTTTCAGATTTTTATGTGCAGTACAAAAATAGACACAAAATTGTGAAGCAGACGTACTGTTGTATGTTTTCGGCAGATTGTGAGGTTGTCGTTTTGCGGAGGTTTCGGGACGTAGGAAGCGGGTAATTGGGTTGCGTCAGCCTTTGTATTGTTATTATGTACTGAGGATATGTTTGTATTAGGTGGTGCCGTTTTTGGACGCAACTGGCCTCCTCATCCATGAAATTAAAGGCAAGTGCATCACTTGTTTGTTTGATATGTGTGTTGATTGATGAAACGTGTGCCTTGCTAATATGACACATTGCAACTTCTTATAACTCAAGATGATGCTACTAGTATGAATAGGTTAAATTGATTCGTGGAGTTATGGGACTAGTTCAAAAATTGTGAATATGGTAATTATATGGAAATCGATGAAAATGTGACTATGTGAAAAATGAAAGATGAGAATATGGTTATGAATGTTGAGAATGGCATTTGCATATGTGCATTCACGAAATGCATCGAGCCAGGGTGGTGAGAAAGTCATATGGAATGTATGACTAATCCGGAGTGCTCGGGATCCTACCCCGTAGTCCCATCCACGGTATGGATGGGAGCGGAGAAGTGTAGGACCCGCTACTGGGTAGCGGGCAAGTCCTGCTTCGGTAGGCCCCTTCCACGGGATGGATGGGTTTGAGGGCACGCATCGACGGGTGGTGCTCGGCAATACCGGTATGTGCTAAAAAGGAAATGAGACATGCATGATGCATCAAATGAGATGAGTTAAGACATGTATAAGCATGAACGATGCATTGTATGGATAGAAATCGTGTATGTTATGTTCTTGCGTTATACCCCTTCTTGATGGCTAAAGGACCGGCGGTATGTGATATGTTATTGTTTGCTTGTTAATTATTTGAATGCGCTTGCTGAGTCTTTTGACTCACCCTTATTGTTTCATGTTTTTTTTGTAGGTGTTATGATGAGCGACATGCGGGAAAAGGGACTAGAATAATCACTCACGCCACTTTACTTACATAGTCTTTGTTTTACTTGAGATGATACTTTATGTTGAACTCCGTAGATGTTTTTCTTGATATCATGGATGTTTAGCGCTAAACTAGCTAGTGCGACGTGATTGATACATTTACTGTGAGATGGAACGTTTGCAACTTATTATGCACCATTTATGATATCCTGCGTTATTTCTTGTGTTAGTGTATCGAATGGTTCTTATGTCTGCTGAGTGGATGTCCCTATATTTAGGGGAGGTGCTGCCAAAATTTCTAGTTAAATTGGGAGTTAGTAGCACTCGGGGTTCATTTGTGGAGCCGGGGTGTTACAAGAGGGAAGTTCGTTCGGCCCCGCAGCCTATGACTGGAAGGCAAGTATATTCACGTGTGGAGGATATCGACGTTCAATATGGAAAGAGCCATAAATCTGTTTGTCCCAGAACCATGTGGAAGAAGAGGTCGATATTTTGGGAACTACCATACTAGAAGGAGTTAGATGTACGACACTGTGTTGATGTCATGCACGTTGAGAAGAATGTTTGCGATAATTTGGTTGGCATCCTGCTGAACATACCTAGGAAGACCAAAGATGGTATGAATGCTCGTTGTGACATGGTCTACATGGGAATCAGGCCCAAGCTTGCAGTGATAGAGGAGGATGGAAAAGGTCCGTACATCCCCGCTGCATGCTACACCCTATCCAAGAAGGAGAAAGAAGACCTTTGCAAGTGTCTCCAAGGTATTAAAGTTCCATCGAGCTACTCACTAAATATTAAGAAGCTCTTGTCTATGGATCATTTGAAGTTGGTTGGAATGAAGTCCCATGACTGCCATGTCTTGATGACCCAAATGCTCCCTGTTGCAATTAGAAATATTCTGCTAGAGGATGTCAAATTCGCAATCACGAAGCTATGTTATTTCTTCAATGTGATCTCTTGCAAGGTTATCGACCCTGATGTGCTTGACAATTTACAGCGTGAGGTGGTGCAGACTCTATGTCACCTTGAGATGCATTTTCCCCTGTCCTTATTTGACGTGATGGTCCACCTTGTAGTACACTCTATTATAGAGATTAAGATATATGAACCTGCATTCCTATGTTACATGTATCCTTTCGAGAGGTATATGGGTATATTAAAGTCATACGTGAGGAATCGGTCGAAGCCTAAGGGTAGTATTGTTGAAGGTTATGGGACTGAAGAGGTTATTGAGTTCTGCGTGGACTATCTCAGAAAAAGACAAGCAATCGGTGTTCCTGTATCTTGCCATGAGGACAGACTTGCTGGCAAAGGAACCATTGGGTCGAAACTAATGAGGCCACGGTTTGGTATGTATTGTAAAGTGCATTTGATAATCTTGCAACACAACGCAGAAGTTGGAAGGTACACCGAGCAGCATAAATTAATATTATGGGAAGAGAATCCATATATGAATGAGCTTTCCATCACGCAAGAACACAACGATAGATTTCTCACATGGTTCAAAGAAAAGGCGGAGGTCTTCGTTAGTGAGAATGTGAAATGGTTGGCTGATGGACCTAAATTTAATATACAGACATGGCAAGGGTATGATATTAATGGATACACATTTTACACTGAAAGTCAGAATGCTAAGAGTACTGTTCAAAACAATGGTGTAAGCATAGATGCTTTGTCCAATGAACATCACTCAAAAGGAGGATCCTCAACGGCAATGAAGTCGTACTATGGGATGATCAAAGAAATTTGGGAGCTTGATTACAGAATATATCAAGTTCCATTGTTCTGATGTAAGTGGGTGGGACTTCCACATAGAGTGAAGGTCGACAAGAGAGGTTTTACTCTTGTGGATCTGAATAGACTTGCCTATGAAGATGATCCGTTTATTCTTACGAAGCAAGCAAATCAAGTCTTCTACATGCGTGATCCCACCAATTCGAGATTGTATGTCGTCCTTCATGGCAAGCGGTGGATCGTTGGCATTGAAAATGTCATAGATGAAGAAGAATACGACCAATTCTATGAAATACCTCTATTTTGTAGATGGGGCCTGTCTTAGCGGGGTCGACGATGACACACATGGATCCAATTACATGTGAGTAGATCATCAAGAAGGGCAATATTGTAAATAAATGTACTATTGTAATGTTTGTAAAATATTTTACAATGCTTGCAGTGTAAAAATCCAAGTTGAAATGCTTTTGGAGGCTATGATGGAAATTCAATATCTCTTTATGCGTAAATAGCACTTTTGCCATATGTTGTGAAAGAAAATTTCTTTGCATAAAATTATAGTTGGGAAAGCTTGTAAGTAATTAAAAGTTTATTTCTGAGAATGTTTGAACAATTCAGGATTAATTTGAAAAAGGTTTGACTTTTCTACACTTTACAGAAAAATGATGCCTACGAAATAAATTTTAGCATATTTCTTGAATGAGAACTCTTTTTCCAAAAATTCTTTTTTGAAAAGCTTTGCAGTATCCTAAAGTATGTTTTTGCAAAATTTCTAATAATTTTAACAATGTATGAAAAAGTTATGGCCTTTTGAACCTTTGATAAATTGCTAAAAATTCAAAACATACAGAGGTATGATAAAGTTTATGTTAGTATCAGTTCTATCTCAAAACCGATATAGATAGTGGTCTCGGTCAATATTACAAACAATGCTTATTAGTATCGGTTCTTTATGAAAATCGATACAGATAGTTATTATTAGTATCGGTTCTTTCTACAAACCGATATAGATAGTTTTCTCCACCAACAAATACATAAAACGATTATTAGTATCAGTTGTATATGAAAACTGATATAGATAGTTCCCTTGGTCATCAGAATCGATTTTTTCCATGGACCGATACAGATAGTAACCTTATCACAATCGGTTTTATTCTTGAACTGATACATATAGTATTCCTCATTTGAATCGGTTCTATTCTTAAACCGTTACAGATAATATTGTTTGTCCGAATCGGTTTTCATCGAGAACTATTACAGATAACATTGTTAATCTAAATCAGTTTTCTACAGGAACCAATATAGATAGGATATCATCATAATCAATTTTCTTGTTGAACTGACACAGATAACATTTTTCATCTGAATCGGTTTTCTACGTGAACCGATACAGATTGGATATCATCAGAATTGGTTTTCTTATTGAACCAATACAAATAACATTTTTCATCTGAATCAGTTTTATACGTGAACTGATACAGATAGGATATCATTAGAATCGGGTTTCTTGTTTGTCGGAACTGGATTTCCAAATCCAAACCCTTTGTGTTTACCCGTGCTAGTCCAGGAAAAGCTAGCACACACAACGGAAACAGTGATGATAACACAGTCATATCATGAAGCAGATAACAGTAATTAAGCAAAAAGGAGAAAGCTTTGTAACCACATTATTACAAGTAAACAAGCCTTATGGCTTAAGTTGATAAGTAGCAGCGGAAATAAAAATAGTAGTAGCAATATGAGCCCATCCATATGCCCAACAGGCAATCGACTGGGGTACGCGCCCTAGTAGTCCGGATCGCCTTCATCAAATCCACACGCATAGAAATCATAATCACCTTCAGCTTCATCAAACTCCTCTGGGAAATATTTGGATGTTGCAAGGGTGAGTACACACCGTACTCCTCAAGTCTTGGAAACATAATGCATGATAACTATATGCAAGGCTGAACAATTGAAGGCATAATATGGTTCATTTGCATAAAGCAGAATTTAACTTGAAAATACCAATAGTAATTCCATAAAGCAATATTTGACAAAATGTAAGTAAAATAATAATTGAATTTGATGTATAACAATGACACAGGTTCCAATCACCCGATTGGCTCTAACCGCCAAACCAAAATCCGAGAGTTCCATCTACTCAAGGTTTTCCAAAACATTATTTTCTTTTAAAACCAAAACCATAAAATCTACAATGTGCTAGCGTACCTCGCCTGCCCTTGACCGTGGGCACGGCTACACAAATAGTTTTAACTCTGCAGAGTGTGTACACTTTACCCACAAGACATGATCGACTCTTGTTGCCATGCAATTAACACACTTCCTTTGGTGTGTCTGTAACATCCCCAATTTCGGGTTTTTGCTAAAAGCTAATTTAAAATTAATTAATTTCAAATTTTGGTTTTTCTTCGGTGTTCTAATTAACCTGGCATCCATATCCTTCCGAAATTAAAGTTCAATCCTTTACCGTCCGCAAAGTCAGAATTCCAAATTTCGGTCCTTAATCGAAATTTCACTCGAGTTCCAAAATACTCCAAAAATCTCAAAATCCATTGAATTAGGTTCCAAATATTCCAAAACATTTTTAGGAATTTTCTCAAGATTTATAGAATCTCTCTGGTATTTTATCCCTCGCGGTCTTTCCTCAAATTCAGTTTATTCGTTCCGAAATTGTCTAAATTCTAAAATTCATCAAAATTCAGTGAAACCAATTTTGTTGGGTTCCAAATAATCTCTAGTATTTTTAAGAATTTTACCAGGATTTTTAGATTATTTTTGCTATTTTATTCCTCGCGTTTTTGTCCCTTCATTTCTTCCAACCAATAAGAAATAGACAAGTGGTAGGTACCGTTCAGCCTTCTTCCACCTTCAGCAAGCCACTTCCAGAGCACCATTCTTCTTCCGTTCATGGCCTTCCAAATTCAAATCACCGTAACTTCTCATTTCCTCTACCAAATCATGCGTGGTTGGATCCATTGCGAAGAGGGAGACGAGGAGAACCCATTTTTCATGACCATTCATCTTTTAACCCACCGGAATTTGATTAATTGACTGGAAACCATTTTGCAGTAAAACTTCAATAACTCGGCCGTTTCTCAACAAAATGACGAGCTTCCACCTCTCAACTCTTCGTCTCAGCGTCCTCCATCCCGTGCTCACCCTAACCCGTTGCTCCTGTGCTGTCTCCTTCTCGAAAACTCGCAAAAACCGACGCCCGGCGTTCTCCAAAGACACCGGCGAGCCATCTCTTGCTCCGGTGAGTTTCTAGACAAACCAACCACGTCACTTTGTGCCCCTTGCTTCCATGAACACAACCATTCAATTGGATTTGATTTTCGTTGCAGTTTGACCCCGGATTTCAAGTTTGTTTGTCGTCGACCGTCGCTCCATTCGTCGTCGATTCCTTCCAATTCGGTAACTTCTAGCGCAATTCCTTTTAGCCGTAGAATCACCTTGTCATTCTCTACGTGATGCTCTCTTTCGTTTCATGAAATTTCGAGTTTTTGTGCGGATTTGGCCGTCGTGCCGTCGATCCGTTTTTGGGCGTCGTCGAACTCGCTTCGCCGTTACCGTTCTCGGCCTTCTCGCCACCGGCCACCGTGCTCATGAGCTCCGCGTCGCTTCGCCGCAGCCCCGCCGCCCCTCAGCCGGCCGCCTCCCACCGCCATCGTCACGCCCATGCCTTGGCCGTGCGCTCCTGGCCGCGCCTCCTTGCCGCGCCGCCTTGGCCACCGCCCCTCCGGCGAGCCCCACCGGCGAGCTCCCCCACCGGCGAGTTCCTTTCTTCCTTGGCCGGCTCCTCCTTTGCTGCTTGCTCCCATGGCCATGGCATTTTCCTGCTACGTTCTCTGTACAGAGCATTTGGGAAGAAGAAGCATTAGTCTATGACGCGTGGGGTCCACATGGAAGAGAGACAAGAAAATCAGAAATTGCTGGAAAAAGAAAGATTCTAGAGGAATATTCCTCGGTTTTCAATTTTCAGGATTTTGAGAATTCAAACAATTGTTTCTCCTCCGTCGTAACTCCGAATCGAGTGATTCCAATTGGTAAATTCATCTAAATTCATCCTCTATCTGCCAGTATTTTTATTATAATTTTTAGTTTCTATTTATTCTATTTTATTCTTTTTGTGCTTCGTTTTGCGCGTAGTCGAAGAAGCGGCTGTAGTCGCCGACAAAGGAGAAGACCTTCAGAACAGCGCATCGCACCTCATCGATGAAGGCAAGTCTTCCTTGACGCATTTTGTACCCAGTTTTGTAAATGCTTTTGTAACTGTTTTTTTAAACATGCATTGCTATTTACATAAAAGAATGATGTTAACGTTAGACTGTTAGCTATACCTGTTGTTTATACTTCCTTGATATTGTATCCATGAACCTTTGTCGCCTTAGAACAAGTAATCCACTATAGTAATTATTCTTGATTAAATAATCTTTGATTAGAATGGAAATTGGAGCTAGAACCAAGTTTTTATTGGAGATTACATGAATATTAGTGTTGATGGGGATTAATAATTATTATAGTGATCTAAGAATGTTGATGATTGAAATATTGTGAAGTTGGATTGTTAATATTTGTGGGGAGTTATTATTGAGGAGCTGATTAAGAAAACAAATACTGGTTGAAATATGGATGGTGATAATCATATGTGAATTGGTTGATTAATATGAAATATGCGTGATTGGTCAAGATTAATTGGTTATGATCATAGGAACTACCATTGTCAATAGATTAAAGTAGATGATTTTGAGAGTAATATTTGGGTGGTTTAGTAAATAATATTATGAAGCATTCTCGGTGCACTTAATAGATAATAGTGAGAATCATACTTATGGATTAAATAGATAATGTTGAGAATCATACTCAGTGAATTTAACAAGTATTCTTGGTAGATTTAGTAGATAATTATGTGAAGTATTCTTGGTGAATTAATGTAGATGATGTTGTGAATCATACTTGGTGGATTTAGTAGATGATTATGTGAAGTATTCTCGGTGAATTAATGTAGATGATGTTGTGAATCATACTTGGTGGATTTAGTGAATGATATTGTGAAGTATTTTTCATGGATTAAGTGGATGATAAGATTGATCAATACAAGAATGATGGATAAATCAATAATGTAATTTATAGTTCTAGGAAGATATTTCATATTCAGTGATAATTGTAGCTTAATATGATTTTGGAGTCATGATTACTCTTGATTTAGACTTCACTTGTTGGAATATCATATTGGGTTGGATTATGCAAGTGCCATGATAATAATGTGAGATCTTGGTGACTTCATGATTTTAGGAGATTACATAATTGATTATAATAATTTTTATCAACACTGAGAATTGAAGTTTATTAAATAACTATTGGTGGAATAGAATAGTTCGGTAGAAATGCTTATGCTTGCAAACGGTCAGTATACACCTATGGGTGGGGATTCTTTATAAACTCTTGCAAACTTGTGTTGGAAAATATAGGCAAAAGGTATTGCCGTTTGTTTGTAAAATAAAAATAAAAAGGAAAATGGTTTAGATTGGGGCGGAATGGTTTGTCGGGCGGGTGCAGCCAGAGCACTGGTCTTGGTTTGTGGAAGCCGCCCTAGTCAAATTAAGGACCGACTCTTATGATTGTCCATTCTTAGCACAACAGTACAACCACATGTTAAATGGGCTCTGACCTGGTTGAATAATTTGTAGAAACCTAACTTAGACTCAGCAGATGGTGGAATGTGGGTGCCAGATGGAGGCAAGTCTTATTTTCCCACACGGCGTAAGAGGGGGCTTCTATACTGGGCAGATGGACCCTAATAGCGGTGAAACCTCAGCGGGTGAGTCGGGTTAGGCGTATACATTGTAAAGGCCTTGTCATGATATCTCTACCGACATACCTAAGGAAGTGTGTTAATAGCTTGACATCAAGAGAATATCATGTCTTGTGGGTAAAGTGTACAAACTCTGCAGAGTAAATAAACTATTCGAATAGCCGTGCCTACGGTCAAGGGCGGGCAAAGAATGCTTTGCATATTAGTAGTCTTTTGGTTTTCTTTTCAAGAATGAACTTTGGGATTCGGGAGTGGTTAGGACTTTCGGATGTGCCTCTGGCGGCTAGAGCCAGTCAGGTAGTTGAAACTGTTTTGTAATCTTTAGCGGAAAGAGCCAATGAGCGGATTGAACCCTGATCTTTTTGAAATGTGGCAGATAGAGCCTGTATACTAGTGATTGGTGGCTAGAACCTTCACTAGAATAATATATATATTCAACGGTTAAAAATATTTGTTAAAATGTGCATTGTGAAAATTATTATTATGTATGGTTTGATGAAACTTGGCTTTATGCAAAAGAACCATAATAAGCCTTCTTTGATATAGCCCTCATCATGCATTTTTACCAAGACTTGTGGAGTACTTTATGTACTCACATGCTACACTCAAATCATCTCTTAGAAGGCTGAAGCTGTCGAAGGAGATCACCTGGACTAGGACGCACTCCCCACTTGATTGCCTGTGGGCATATGGTTGGGTCATCACTGGGAGTTTTCGTTTTCCGCTGCAGTTATTCAAGTTGTTCAGCCTGTTAAGGCGGTTTTGGTAAATCTCGACCATAAGGTTATTGTTCTTATTTGATGTTATTTATTACTTCAATATTTAATCTGATATGGTCATTGATTTACCATCGTTTCGATCGTGTGTACTAGCTCTTGATCCGGGACTAGTATGTAAATGCACAGAGGTTAGGATGGTAAATCTGGGGTCTCACAAAGGTGTCGGTAGAGATCATGACAAGGCCTTTACAATGTACGACACGCTACCAACCGCCGCTAAGGTTTCACATTTGTTAGGGTTAAATCCACCAAAGATCTGAAGCCCCTCTTGCGCCTTGTGAGTGTCTCCATCCGACACCCACATTCAACCCAATGACAAAGCCAATAACGATACACACAAATTAATTAGCCAGGTCGTACCCATATAGACTTGTGGTTGTACGGTAAAGCTCGGTCCAAGGTAACACAAACTTCGGTCCTTAATTGATTAGGGCGGAACAAACACTGTACAAGATCTCGTGCATCCCGCACCCACCAAACATCCATCCGCCCCGGTCTAAACCATTTTCATTTTATTTCAATTAAATAATACTAGCAATACCAATTGTCATAATTTCATAATTCAGTTTAAATAGTGATTGAAAATATTTTCCATAATGGCAAAATACCGAAACGCTTAAGCAGGACTAAGCAATTCTACCGTCCCAAACTACATTATTAGTTATCATCAATTACAGTGATTAATATTACCTAAGGTGTCAATGGTTGTCATGATTAGGGCATAACAATTCAGGGATTTAGCTAAACCTTAAAACCGAATTTAAAGTATGTTACGCAAAGTAATAAGCATGCATAATTTAAAACAACATAATATTCTCATAAAATTTGGGATTAACATGTTCAAGGAAGACTTGCCCTCAATGCCTCCCGCTGGTTCCACCTCTGCTGGAAGATTCGCCTGTGCTTCAACTACGTCATCTACACGTAAAACGAGAACAAAATAAATAAAATAAATTCAAATAAAATTAAAAAATCAAAAGAAAGGCACTAACAGATAGATCATGAATTTAGATGAATTTAGAAATTTGAATCACTTGAATCGGAGTTCGGACGGAGGAGAACGGGCCTTTGGAAGTTTCTCGGGAGAGAAAATCAGAAAAATTACTAAGGGTGACACGTGTCGACATGTGATTGGCTGGATATTCGAAATTTTAGAAAAGACAGAAAATAGAAAAATAAATACCGACTGACATGTGGGGACCACATGTCAGTGGCTCGGTCTACGATGAACCGAGTTCACCGAGGAGCTCACGGGCGAAGTGGCTGGTCACGTTGACGTGGCAACCACGCGGAATGTTAGGGCAGACGTGGCGCTGACGTGGCGGCTAACACGGTGCTGACGCGGCAGCTAGCGGGGTGGCTGACGGGGCGAGACACGCGGCGCGCATCCGAGTGAGGGCAAGCGATCGGACGGCGGCGAGGCTTGGACGCCGGCATGGTAATGTGGAGCGATTCGACGCGTCGTCGGTTGATCGGACGGCAACGAATGCAAGGGTGCGGCGGGAAGACGTGGCAGCATCCTGAGCGTCGGCGCGAAATCGGACGATGTAGAACATGCGAAGAAGGCCGACGATGTGCGGCGCAGCAAACTCGCCGGACGCGAGGAAGATGAAGTGAATCCGGGGCAAAAACGCGGCGAGATGCACACAGGCTAGGGGCAAAAGAAAGAGGGCATCAAGGTGAATTCGACGGTACCTCAAACCACGGCGGAGGTTCACCGGTGGCGGAGAAACATGGTGGAGAAGGTGCGGGACGATGGCGAAACTTTGGTGAGAGCGTGGGAGCCAACGGCGGCGTCCCAGACGGTGAGAAGTGGGGCAAAGTGGGCGGCGCGACGCGGCGAAACTCAAGAGGGAGTGCGGCGTGGCTTTAAATGGGCTTGGGAGGCGTGAAAAGCACGGAAGCCAAGGATCGACCGCACGACAAGGGTTTTCGGCGGCGGCAGCAGTGCGAGCGACGTGGCATAATCCAGGCCACACGCGCGGCGACGATCGAACGTGTACGGGACAAGCAGCGACGTGGCACGATCCAGCCCGCACGATCGGAACCGACGGGTGGGGATTGATTTGGCTAGGGTTAGGGTTTTCGGGCGGAGATGTGACATGGCGTGATCCAAGCCATCGGCAGGGCGGTGATCGGGTGGCCAGATAAGCTCAGCGACGCGGGCGAGTACGAACCGTTTAATCAAGATCCGACGGGCGGGATTGGTGTGAGTTAGGGTTTCCGGTGGGGATTAATGGGCTGGGCTGGCGCGAAGGAATGGGCCGACGCAAGAGCGGGCCAACGCGGAGGGGTAGGCTGGGCCGAAGGTGGGAATAGGATCGGGCCTGGGCAAGGAATTCGGCCCGAGAACAAGAGAGAAAATAAAATCAATATCTGAATTAAAGAAAAAGCTAGAAATTTGATTGAAGGCAAATAAATTCAAATAAATAGCAAATAAAATCAGAAAAATTTCCAAAAATACAAAAAAATTCCTTGAAGCACAAGGAACCTAATAAAAATAGAAAAACTTTAATTTGAGGTATAGATTAGTCAAATTAACACCTTTTGTTTTTGGAAAATTCAAATTAAGCTCGAATTAATTCGAATAAAATGCAGCTGGTTAAATTTTGAAATTCAAGCACTAAGAAACTCAAATTTGGAATGTTACATTGTTGAACCTATACAGATAATGCTTGAGCTTGGAATGAAAAGCTATTTCGGTTCTTCCTCCCACACCATTTCACCCTAGCTTCGGTTCTTCCTGCTCGGTTCCTGAGCCTTAATGCCGCTGCCTTCTTCCCCAACTGCCACATCCTCCCTGCTCCTCCCCCCACTGTCGCCTTCGCCGCCTACCACCACCTCTTCCCACCACCAGTGCCTCCTCCACCCATCGATGCCTCACCGCAACCTACCAGCCCCCACTGTGCCCCACCGGCGACCCCTCACCGCACCGACCGTACCCCACCACCCCCAATGGTGACCCCCACCGTAACTCCCTCCTCCATGACTCTGTCCACCGCCGACTCCCTCACTGTGGCCTAGCGCGACTCTCTCCATCTGATTGGCTCCCCCCTTTGCCTCGGCCTCCCCTTAGCGACAATGAGCCGTGCCTAGCCTGTTCTACTGAACAACTTTGAGTGATATTTTGTTGTGAGTATATATTCAAATTACTCATTTCTTTATCGGCTGCCTATGGGATTGATTGCTCTGTGATGATATTGGGTTTCTTAATGATTATAACAATTAACTTTGTGAATGAGGCCTAGAATTATTAAACTTGCATGCTAGACATTGTTGATTTGTTTCACTATCTTGTTGAATATTAATCACCAGTAGCTGTTGTCTTGTAATATCTTAATTGCTTAATTTATCTTTGGACTATCTGGTTGGTTGGCTACTTATGTAAACATAACTAGTTGGTTTATTGACTTGCTTTACAACCGAATGCTATCTGTTGTTTTGGTTGGTTTAATGTCCATTAGCTAATCTAATCTTGTTCAGTTGTTCTGCATTAGATTCTGGTCTAGTGATAATTGATGTTCCGCTAGCTCAGTAGGTTCGGTTGCTAAACAATTTAAATACTAATCTGAACATTGACTGAACTTGAATTATTCCTTAAGTGAACTCAATTAACTCTTATTATGCATGATAAGGTGGTAAGGATTCGAGGCCTTATTCACTTAATTAATTGTTTTACCCATTCGTAATTGATGTTGAAGATTTATAATCCTCAAACAAGACCCTAAATTTGAGAGCAACATTATTCAATCTCCCTCCATATTGTTGTAGACATGATTCATGGCTTATAAGTATGATGGCATTGGCAATACAATAGATAGATCAAATTTACAGTACCAGCTCGATCAATATCCATCAAACAATGATGCTTTTTTTATTATTATGCAACTTTTAACTTTGTTAATTCAGGCTGCTATTTAAGTTATAATTGCATATTACTTTTGTTTTTTTATCTCAGCATATGTTAGAGTTTAGGCTACGGAACCTACGTCTCACGTTCGAGGGTGCTTGTTTATAAATATGTCAATTGAAATGGCATATTTATAAGCAAGTAGTCTTGGATTGTCCACATTTTTTGGATAGTTCGATGATATGTGGTTTGAACAAGTTCTTGAGCTGTTGTACAACTCCAAAGTAGATTTCGGTATCGTTTCCCTAGTGTTCTCCGGATACACACCCCTCTTGACTTTTTGTCGAGATGTGTATCTAGAGAACAACAGGAGATGCTGCCGAAATTTTCTTTGGAGTGGTAAAACGGCTTAGGAACTTGCTTGAACCATGTATTCTTGAATGGGATTAGGACCAAACCTACTTAGAGATTAGGGGTTATCATTGGTACATATTTAGTTAGTCAATAGATAGACTTTTCTTGAAGATCATTCATTCATCTGTTACTCTACTCAAAATGCTAGAACAATTAAATGCTATGAATTATCCATTGAACTATTGCTTTACATGATTTATTATCAAGGTCACATAATAGCTATGAATTGCTTTCTCTCATGTCAAATATATGACCATGTTAGATAAGAAATCTCAAAATGTCGCAATTAGAGAGCATCGGCTCATCGCCAAATAGAGTAGAAGGTACTCCTCAGGGGCCGAGCTAAGTTCCAAGTGTTAAGCTGAGCCAAGTTCCAAATGTTGAGGGACCGAGTAAGGTGAGGAAGGCTTAAGGACCGAACAATGGGGCCATCGGGAGAACACCGCAGGTTCTCCACTTCAATGCCATGGGAGTCTACACGGGTCCTCCCAAGTACAAGGGGCGATATCGATCATTTTTTGGCCAATTGGTAAGGTAGAGAGCGCCCATAATGGTTAAGGATTGGAGAAAAGAAGTTAGCGTCGAGAAGAAGAGTCGACTATGGGACGAGGTTAAGGGCAAATGGATTATAGAGGAGGAAGATGAATGCAACGTGAGGTGTTACACCTTGAAGAGGATGGGTGTGGCCTTGAGGCACTTCAGGGTCCTCATGCACAATGAGTACGTGCTGAAAGGCCGTACACCATTTGAGAGGTATTTGTTCCTGACTCCTGATGTTTGGGAGTTCACGAGGATGAAGTGTACGCCCAAGGCAGAGTAGCTGAGAAAAAGGAACACCGCTATCCAGAGGCATAATACGCACCCGCATCACCTCGGTACAAGCAGCTATGAGGGGAAGAAGGTAGAGTGGGCACGACTAGCCGAGGAGTGTGCAAACTCCGGGATGGCGATGTCTTACTCCCACATATGTGAGAAGCAGGCATGTGACTGGGTATTAGTGTGGACAAAAAAAACTGCCAACAGGCAGCTTGTAGTTGCAAACCCCACTACTGTGCATGTCTCCACTATCGTAAGGCATCTAACTTAATACATTGTAGTTGACCCAACTAGTATTTCAGATCTAATTTGTACTTGCTTACTGCAGGAGGAGGTAAGCCAGTGGAAAGTGCAGGGGACCTTTTAGAGCCAGGGTCCAATGACATCCTGTCGTCTATGATCGGGAAGCCCAACCATAAGGGCCAGGTGCTTGTCGTAGGGACGGGGCATACGAAGAAGTCCTACTTCCAAGATGACGCTGTGAGTGCCAGATCAAGATCATGGAAGGCACATGCGGAGTGCCTCAAGGACATGCTTAGGGAGTAGCTATGGGAGGAGATCAAGGAGGAGATGAGGAGGAGATGATGACACGTGAAGAGGAGATGAGGGAGGAGATGATGACACGTGAGGAGTAGGGCTGGAAACGACCCGAGCCGAGATAGGCTTGGCTCGGCTCGGTGCGGCTCGATCAAGTGGCGAGCTGAGCCAGGCTCGGCTCGGCTCGGCTCGAGGTCGGCTCGCGAGCCGGCTTGTTGGCTCGCTAAGCCAGGGCATCCAACTTGTCTAGTAGGCAGTAGCAAGCAGCAAATGGTTCACTTCAACATCTTTCTTAGCAGGAGAAGTCTAAAGTTTATATCCAATTCTCTAGCACAATACTGATTTCTTAGTAGGAGAAATCAGTGTGTTATATGTAGCAGTATCTCATTCTATCATCAAGTGAAAAATGTCTTTGGCCTTTTCCAGCAACCACATTTGCGATACATATGTATAAGTGCATTGCTAATCGAAAGCGGTGAACTAATGCAATTGCCTAATTACTTAACCATGTAGTTCCTTACCATGTATGAACCTAGAATGTTCATTGCATACTGGAAGAATTGAAACAATAGTGACATGATCAGGTCTAAATCCTACTTTCTAGAGTACGCTCAATGCACACAATGCAGAATCTGTAGCCCCATTCATGGCATATCGAGCAACCATTGCATTCCATATGACTAAATCTCTCTTTGGCATGAGCTCAAATATATAGTTTCTGCCTCCTTATGAATCCTTGTCTACTGTAGAAAACTATAAATGCACTGCCTAGAAACTCACTCTACTCAAGTCCATTTCTTAAGGGGAAGCAATGAATTTCTTTTCCATGCTTGAATAACCTTAGCTCAGAAAGACTAGGAAGAACTCTTGCCAGGGTTGTAGAATTTGGTCTTAACCCTGAAGTAACCATTTCAGTAAACAAATCGACACTCACATGATACATTCCATTCCATGAATGCCCCACAATTAAAGTGCTTCAAGAGACAACATCCTTGAAGTCTAGTAGTACTCTCCAATAGCTAACCTTTGGGGAAGGAGTACGACGTTTGCGCCTAGGGTCGCCGCCGTGGACGCCGGGTCACTACTCATCATCGTGGAAGCTGGGTCGCTGCTCGCTGCCGTGGAAGCCAGGTCGCCGCTCGCCGCCGTGTATGCGTTCTAATATTCATACTATTGCTGAGGAATGCATGGGCCGAACAGAGAGATAAGGATGTGAATGAGGGATGTGATAATGGGGCTTACTAGCCTAGAGCCGGGCGGTGGTTGGTGGCGGCAACCAGCAGTGGCACTATGGCAGGTGATGGCTAGGGCACATGGGAACTGGAGATGGCGACCAACGGGGTGTGCTGCAGGAGTGACCTTGTGACTACCACTAACCTTGTGACCTAATGGCTGATGGGTTGAATGAATAGCTAAAGGGCTAGGCTGGGCTTCCACCGAGCCGGTTTGGCTCGTGAGCCAACTCGATGGTCGAGCCGATCTAGCTCGGTGTTTTCGCGAGCCTAAAAAGCAGGCTTGGCTCGGGCTCGGTCCGAGCCACAAGCTTGTGCGAGCCGAACCCGGCTGGGGCGAGCCCGAGCTGAGCCAGAGCTTTTTTCCAGCCCTAGTGAGGAGCGCCTGAGGACCGAGATGATGGCGATGATCTCCCAGAGTTAGAGTCAGATGCCCTCGCCTCTCATAAAGAAGATTGTGCTCTGACCCAGCAGCTGCGGTTCTAAAAATGATAAGACCAGTACCCAGCCAGATATAATAATTAATTTTTCCTGACTTAAAGCTATCAGTGTGACTCCCACAACGTTTTTCCTTAAGTTGCGCACTTTTTGCAGGCGCCTGCCAAGTGCTAGCTCACCCTAACGGAGGACAGATTTCTCGTTGAGGCTACATGTGGGGTTACATTTCCATGCAAGGAGATCGATATTGTGCATGGTCAGCCTTTAGGGAAGGGCTATATGAGGGTGCAGGTGGACTACGTTCATGAAGACTTCATATCACATGTGTTGGAGTTTCCCCCAACGAAGATATCACCACTCTCAGGCAGGCACACATGTCATTCATCAAGTGGCCCACGATGGGTGTCGTACTGGTCAAGGTAAAAATCCTCAGCATCTTCTCTACTATTCCAGTAGTATTGCAACAAGATATATATGCACGTGTTTTGTAGGTTCCTACAGTACCTGCTCCTGGTCCCACCATCGAGATGAGTCCTACGCAAGGTGTAGAGCTCGCACGTAAAAGGACTAGAATGATAGTCACTAAACCGCAGGAGGCCTCAGAGACTCCTTCCAAGAAGGCAAAGCTAACAAAGGCCACAGCGCCCCCTCCAACACATGAAAAACCCCTTACCTGGACCTTGAAGACTCCTTCTGCGCAAAAAGGAAAGTTGGCAGACAATACGAAGACCCCTCAAGATTTTAAGGCCTACGTACATGGAAAATCCTTGATTGCATCCAACCTATTGAATGGTCTAGGCAAGTTTACTCGCATGCTCCATGGATGGTACATTGATAGAGTCAAAGAGGAAGAGCGTCAAGTCAACTTCACTGTGAGGCATAGAAGGGGACATTTCCTCTGCGGCGAATATGGGACATTCCCAATCAGTTTTGAGGATCTGTTCCGAGTGTACCAACTGATAGCCATTGATATTTCTACTTTAGGATCTTGGACGCTATGAGTAATGCACCATACAACATGAGCTGATGACTTTCATAGAATTTCGCATTATGCTTTCTAACGTTCAACAAGAGTTGCAGGGCAATAAAGTAGCGAGCCGTGATGAATCAACACCTAGTTGGGTTCATCAACCCCGAGCTTGTGTCTGTGACCATGGCTAGGCTTCAACCAGACTTCGTTGCTAGCTAAATCAATAGGGCATTGAATGCTGAGTCGAAGAGGGACTTCGTTCTATTCCCGTACCATGAGGAGTAAGTAGCACTTTACTCTTTAATTACTTGTACGCACTTAAACCGTACATGAACTTATTTCCTTGTACTGAATACCATTTAATAAGCAACCATTGGGTTCTATTTGTTCTCGTTCCGAGTGAAAACATGGTTTACACTTTTAACTTGATCGAGCAGAGACCTATGGCCTACGCGATCAAGCCTCCATTGGAGCAGTAAATACATTATTGTAACCTAACACTTTCTAAATTTAACTACGTTCACTTTTTTTGACTCAATGGCATCTCTTGAATGTATGTAGGGGTTTCTCAGCCTACGTTGATGAAGGAGGGACACACGATGATGAAAAAGGCAAGAAGCTAGAGTATAAGCGCTTCAAGGTATAAGTGCCTAGCATATATACGATTAATTTTTTCTGACATCTAATCTTTGTGTGTTAAATTCTTTCTCTCTTCACATTGTCATCAATAGAGCAGCGATAACCTGTGTGGCTTCTACTTCATGCAGTATATATTGATCATGGTCAGTGGCTCGTATCTTTTCCCTAAGGTATATGTACATGCATAATAATACACTTAGCCTTTTACATATAAATTTTAAAACTTCAATTAGTGCACTCATTTTTATTTTGTAGAAGATCAATATCCCCCAGAGGAACTTAGACAGCAAAGCACTCAACTATACACGTGACCACTTATGCCGGTGGTATTAGTTAGAAGTTATATCGGAGGACGACAGGTTTAGAGATCCTAAAGGCTTCTGCTAGTCCATATGTAAACAATATTAATTGTATATGTCAATGTGATATATATATATATATATATGCATGTGTATTGATTGTTAAGCATGTTTGTGTTGTATATTGTCACCGAATATGATATATGTGTTGTAATTAAAGTGTTTGTGTTCTGTGAATGTGATATGTGCATTGTGTTCTGTACTGCGAATGTGATATATATGTGCATACTATTAATATGTGCTATTTTGGAGAATAAGCAAAAATGACACACCCCTATGAGGGTCATCACAATCGGTTCTTATGTAGAATCGATTCTGATAACACATCATCAGAATCGGTTCTTATGTGCAACCAATTGTGATGATTGGGTCATCAAAATCGGTTCCATCAGAATCGGTTCCATATATGAGAACCGATTTTGATGACCCCATCACCACAATAGGTTACACATAAGAACCGATTCTAATGATGTATTTATCAGAATCGGTTCCTATATGGAACCGATTCTGATGATTGGGTCATCAGAATCGGTTCCATATAGGAATCGATTCTGATGATGTAGTTATTAGCATCGGTTCCTATATGGAATGATTCTTTTGAGAAACCGATTGTGATGACCCTATCATCACAATCAGTTTCTCAAAAGAGCTGATTCTGATGAGGCTCTATCACAATTAGGCTAAAGCCGACTATAATTGCTCTTCCCCATTGCTATCTAAAGACTTTGTATTACCACTAGAACCGACTGTAATGACAAAAAAGAATTGATTCTGATATACAATCTTGTAGTAGTGAAAACAATTTAAATTGTTCATAAAGCTAATTAATATCGTAAATGCTGAACTGAAGTGAAATCATATCAAACATACTTTAGATCTTTGAAAAATATATCAATATGCCATAGAGTCATAAAGCTCAATAGATATTTTAAAGTTTTCTACAAAAATTCATGCATGAGAATTTGCTACATGGTGCTAATAAATGTAGATATTTAAGTAATATCGTTGCAACTTGTGCTACTGTCTACATACATACCACTGCAAAATAGAAATAGATCCTTTTGAAAATGTCACTTCGACAATGTTGAAGAGTTTTCCCTTGGTGCTATTGTCTATTGTCTAAAACTATACATTTTCATTTTCATACCGAAGCTTTAGGAACCATGCACGTGCAATTGTGTGTATAACTAAAAAAAGCATATATGCAAGCATGCTTAGAGAAGCTTCAAACTGAGAACCTTTATACTCTAATAACTTTCAACTAACTGAAAACCATCCAACTTTTGGTGCACTAACCTGATAACTTTCGTACAGAGAGCGCACAACATGGACATGTGAATTTACTAACTGAAATATACTATCTAGAAATGAAGGCAATTAAGAATCATCTAACAAAAGCTGCACCTCTTCTATATAAAAAAAAGGGGACCACAACATCGATCTTATAAAACATGAATTGGTTAAGAGGGGGAACTACTGAAATTTGATCTACATCTGTTTATACATGAGGTGATATGAAATATAAACTACTTTGTTGTAAAGGACCACCATATCATATAATCCAATGAGTAGAGCTTCATTGTACCTGAAACTCCAAAATGCAAATCCAATATATGAGTAGAGCTTCACTGTACGTACAAGACGCAAGCTTGCAACAAAAATATCAATGAGAGACATAATGCAAACATAGAAAGCATGACACTCACTAGTTGCTCTCTACCATGCTTTGAGGAAATATAATGGTTGTCGGGACCCGAATTCGCAATCCAGAAACCCTCTATGTTTTCAACACTAGTCCCAGAATCAGTAGCTAGTGCCCACAGTTAACAAAGATGAATATCACAATCATACACAACGGAATAATAAATAAAGAAATCATCTTTTAATATAACATGTTGAACAACCTTAAGGTCAACTTACAATTGTGAAGCCTAGAACAGCAGCGGAACGAAGAACGTCAGTGAATCCCATCAAAATACCACAGACATTTGACAAGGTTCAACTCCTAGATATTCGCCTTCTTGCAGAACTTCTCCCTTCTTCGAAGACAAAGATCTCTCCTCAATTGGTGATGTTTTGTTATAGCAAGGGTGAGTACACAACCGTACTCAACAAGTCGTGAATAGAATGCAAGTCTAAATAACTATATGCACAGCTTATTCCAATTGAATGGCTGAATGGTTCTTTTTCAATAAAGCAGCATTCACAAATAATCATAAATAGATAGAAAAACAGTAAAACAAGTAATACCCATAATAAATTTCGTAATCATTCTCAAGTAAAGCATTTCTCTTCCTTAACCAATTTCCATATCATATTGTCCATATTCCCAACCTCATTTTTATCAAAATCTTACCCTTGACTGTAATCCCTAAGCGATGTCCAATACCGCAGACACGGCTATTTGAATAGTTTTTACACTCTGCAGAGGTTGTACACTTTTCCCACAAGATACAATCAACTCACCACGTCAGCCGTGAATCGCCATACAAGAGTATGCAAATGAGCGATCATAACAAAGCCTTTCAGAAACTTCTAGCTCAACCTAGGAACCTCTCCGGGTTGCCTTCACTATCACTTCCCTCACACTGAGCTGAAGTATAGGACCGACGAACACCGTTGGACAGGTACCAAGCCGCAGCACAGGTACGCTCCCCCATACAGTTACCCCTGTGTAACTACCACCCCAAGGTATCAAAGGTGAGATATCAGAATCCTACTAAACTAGGTCTTCCCACTCAGACATGTGGTTGTACGAGTGACTCAGGTCAAAGGCTCGCAAGGTGAAGTCCTTAGGGTGACCAAGGCAAGACTACCCCGAATAATTCACCAACAATACCATCACATAATTCACCAACAATACCATCACATAATTCACCAACAACACCGCTAAATACCAAAGCGACATATCCAATGCCACTCTTGCCACTTGCCTTAGTCTAAAACATTTTATCACCCCAGTTGATTATTGCGCAACACAATGCCAACAACAACGCGACATCCATGCAAAACCACACTGGTTCCACATATCAACATCATCGTGTGGCAACACGTCACACCATTTCACAAACGCATTTCATAATATATTAATCAGTATTATCCTTTTATTTTCAAAGGACATGAGTTGCGTGGCATGGCTAAGCAATTATACACGGTCTAACCAACCTACGTTGGCAAGTAATAACAACCAACTAATATTCAACCATCTTAGGGTGACAAATGAATTATGGCATACAAATAATCATGGCAAGGTGATATTAGCAATTGGATTGAATAACTAATCCCAAATTAATTTAAATCATTTTAATCTTGAACTAGCATGCAATAATTTGAATCAAAGTAAATTTGTAAAACTGGGAGCAATATGATCAAAGCACAACTTGCCTGGCACTTGCTATAAACTGCTCTTTACTCTTGATAATTGATCTTCGGCTTCCTCAACCTGTGGCTCTTCAATCGAATGCTTCGACTTCCTCGTCCTTCAGCTACTTCGGGTAACTTCTGGACGACACGTCTAATGACAAAGAAGCACAAATACAACAAATCTCAAAAGCAATTCAAATAAACTCCAATTTAATATTAGATTGGTACTGAACGGAAGGGATTGAATTTAGGAACTTGAATAGATTTGATCAAAGATCGGATGAAAGAGAACAGGCTTTCAGAAGATTTATCGAGAAGGCTACGACTGATAATTAGGAAAGAACGGAGTATAGTCCAGAGAATATCCTTCGAGATTAATTAACTCGATTGGACAGATATTGACATATGGGCAATGATGTATCAACCAAGTCCATGAATGATTTCCCAATCAATGGCAGATTAGATTTTCAGAGATAAGACAAGGACAAGTGGGATCAACATCCACTGCGATTCGATATGGGGTTTAGTCATAAATCGATGAAAAGGCTTAATGATGACAAGACGGCGATGATAACAAGACGGGGCTAAACTCAAGGTGATAGGGTTAGATCACATCAAAACGATAGAAAAGATGATGACATCGCACTAGAGAATTTACTTGCATGCACACGTGTGATGAGAGCAAAGCGTTAACGGCGGGTTGTTAATGATGGAACGTTAACGGCGAAACGTTAACGATGAAGGTGAAGCGTTAACAGAACACATATGAGATTACAAGGTGGCAACCATCGGTGCAACGACATAGCAGCGATAGAATGCTACCAAGGATGACAACCAAGACGCGAATGGATAATAGAGGGCTAGGTTGAAAAGTCGACGGGTAGATTCTAGAACATGGCTTTGACGGCAATCGGAAATCAAATGAACTTCACCGATGGGCAAAATAGGGAATAATAATCTACTGGACACAATGGCATGGCCACGACAAACCAAAATGGTTGGCGGCGCAAGACGACGTGCGACGGCGGCAAAAGGCGGCGGCCGACGAATAAAAATAATTTCGGTAGATGCAACAGCAAAGGGGAAGTGAACACCACGTAGAACACGGCAACAAGAACTCAACGATATTGCCGGATTGGGCAGCAACCCAACGGACAGATCACAAACTGCCGATGAACGGCTCCCAGAGCTAATAGATCAAACGGTCATAACTATTAAAATAATAGATGAAACATAACCAAATTTTACAGAGAGCTATCTGGGAATATTTGGCACAATATGACATGAATGGATCAGAGTTTTACCATCTGGATGAACAGGGAATGTGCGATGAAGTTTTCTGCTGTCTGCAACGTAGTCTGATCGGAGAAAAGAATTTTCTGTGCAGAATCACGAGATCAAAACCTTGAGTTAGGGTGAGCACCATGTAGGGGACATCACCAGGAGTCTACCATAAAAATTTCACGGCCAAACTCACAAAAACGAGGGAGAACGGGCAGAAACACAATTTGAGATTGGATTGGCCATAACTTTTGATTCCATGAACCAAATTGCATGAAATTTGAAAGGGAGACAGAGGGTACTATATATCACAAGGTGACATGGTTAGATTACCAAAAATCATGACGAGCCCATAGGGAACGCGACGCCAAAACAGGCCGACGTTCATGGCGTTTCGGAGGATGAGGGATGGATTTCTAGTGTTTGGGGGAGGTCCATGGGGTGGCATATGTGTGGGAGAGGCCATGGGAGGTCTACACAAGATTGGGGTGGTGGCTAGGTCAAGAGAAACTAGATTTGGAGCAAAAACGGATCAAATCGGCATTTATACGAGCATGTGGCGTGCATGCACAGAATTGGGGCGACGTGGCCAATTGAGGGCCGGCCAGTGGTGGGGATGGGGCGGCGAGGTGAGGGGAGCCCGTGGGTACGACGGCCGACGGCGGGGATGGCCGGAGCGACGGCGAGGGCGACGGCCGACGTGACCAAAAACCATCCGAATGACATGGTGGCCAAAAACACAATAAAACGCAGAATTTCTCAAAACTAGCGGAGCACAGCGTAGATTACTACTATACTAGGCTATATTCAGAAGGAATTTGATTGGGGATTACCGGTTTGGGAGGAATCGACGACGAACGGAACTCTACTTGATGACGAACGAACGCAAATTCCCGGAGCAATTCTTGACGAAACATGGATTTTCTTGAGGGGTTATGATCTACACACTAATGCACACAAGATGACATGAACGGAAGTCGATTTGCCTTATCGGATCAAAAGATGGCACGGCGATGCCAACGGAGGACGTCCGGCGACTGTTTCTTTGATTTTTGGAAGGGCAAATGTTCTGGAAATGGAGGGCAAGGGTGAGCACCGTGTTGGGGAGACTAAAATGCACATTTTGGGTGGTCACATGCGTTGAGGGAAGGAGAAACGGAAAAGTTATGGCTTGAACAAGAAACGGCAAAGAAGTGATTGCAGCGTCCGTTTCACTTGATTTCAAAGGGGTAACTATAGGGGAATTGAAGCCCTTAACTAGGCCGACGATTTGCAACAGACCTCACTCGATTTCGTTGTGAATTGCAAAAGTTATGAACATTTGAAGATTGGCTTGCAAAATGGGCTGGACATGAACAGTGCTGGCGGGAGGTTGAAGACGATGAACAGTGCTATTTTTAAAGCACGTGAGATAAAATAGATAACAAGATCTAAAAATACCAGAAAAGATCCTATAAATCATAATTAATAGAATGGAACCCAATAAAATTGATTTCGCTGATTTTGGATGAATTTTGAAATTTAGATTATTTCGGAACGGAAATAATGGATTTGATGAAAGCGCGAGAGAAAAAATACTAGATAAATTCCATAAATCTTGGAAAAATTCCCAAAATCATTTTAGAATATTTGGAACCTAATTCTATAAATTTTGAGATTTTTAGAGTATTTTGGAACTCGGGTGAAATTTCGAATAAGGACCGGTAATTTGAAATTTTAGCTTTGTGGACGGAAAAGGATTGAACTCCAATTTCAGAAGGATATGGATGCTAGTTTAATTAGAACACCGAGGGAAATCCAAATTTTGAATTTAAATGGAATTTCAAAGGAAAGGTTTGATTTGGAATTTGGTTATAGAATTGCCCGAACAATTAATAATTCGAATTAAAAATCCAATAAAAATCCAATTAACATCCAAATGTCGAAATTAATAATTTTAATTAATTTTTAGCAAATCTCAAATTTGGGAAATTCCCTAAGATACAAAGGACACTGTAAAAACTAAATTTTAAATTACTTGATGTACACAGAAGGCACATTAAATTGTTTTGGATTTAGAAAATTCTAAATTAAGCTTCTTTAATCAAATAAGATTGATGTAAAATTTTTGGAAAGCTAATTTAATATAATTTTTGAAAACCCAAATTTTAGGATGTTACAAACCTCCCCCCTTAACAGAATCTCGTCCCCGAGATTCGGGCTGACTAAAGAATAGGTTCGGGGAAACTCGACCTTCGAGACTCTCTGCACTTGAAGTCAACTGCACACTTGACGGGATTGCTTCGAGGTCAAACGCTGGATAACATCTTTCTACTGGGTCAAATTCTGATAGGCTGCACCTTGCAGGCAGGATCCTTTTGCAAACTTAATTGGCTTCAAGTAGTCTACTTTTTGGCATATGAAACACTTCTTCCACTAAGGCCCTTGGAAAACAATCTGCACTCTTTCTAACAATGCTGACAACTTCCATTGTTAAGCAACCTTTTTTTCCATTGACACTTAATTCTTTGCTTCTCTTGGAAACTGGACAAGCTACTCCTAATAGCGAAAGCAACTTGCTATTCTGCGGATTGAACATCATTTCTGTTGAGTTGGTTCTTGAGAACAGCTCTTGATCTGAAGAACTCAAGCTGATTGATATTTGCTTTACGGCAATTCAAAGTCTTGAACAATTCCTTGATCCTTGCAAATTCACTACCAATGACCCACGGGGTAAGGGACATTGATCGAAATGAATCTGGCAACTCTTAATCATCACGGCTGAGTCATGGGATTCTCAAGGTTTTGAATTAGTTTTATCTTATTGGACTTGTCAAAAGCATGGATAAAAATACCAACTCTGTTGATCTGTTGGTCTGATACTATCTTTGTCGGTTTGGTTCTCGAGTAGCGACTGGAAATTCTATATCAGCTAGATATTCTTTCCATAATGAATTAATACTTCAATTACCACTGAAGTAAAGGTACTGGTCTTCAATATGCTAAATCAACAAATTTTGTCTTTTCATCACATTACTGAGAACTCAGACTTTATGGTCAACATACACATGAACATTATCTGATAAAGTGAATGCTCAAAGACATATCAAATCCTTTATTGCCATTAATACTTTTGATTTTGAATTCTGGGTACATTTATTCCACAAATAAGAATTGCTAAGAGAATTCCTTGACATTACTCTTATAGACTAGAGTATGGCATCACGGCTTTTGAAACTTATTGGTAGCTTCATCAGTCAACCGTCTTTTCTTCAACTAATTCTTGGAACAATCGGCTTCTATTGTTGCTTCAGGCATACTTGGCAATACAGGCTCAACCGAGGTAGCTTCAGGGACAATCTCAATTTCCACAAGGTACTTTATATTTGAACGGGCATTGCTTGGCAAAGTGACCTCTTTTACGGCAGGCATAGCATAATCGATTCTTTGATGCTGCACCATGCGATCTTGGTGTTATGCTTTGAACCAAACTGACTTCTGGAATGACTGAAGGTAAAGTGAATGCTTGATGCTTCTGGGGACATTGTTTGGCATAGTGACCTTGTTCACCACAAAGGAAACAACTTCCTGGTGTCATTGACTTGCTTCTTTTCTGAGGTGGATTGCTAGATTCATGGTATTTCTCCTTTAACTGCTCCTGTGATAAGGCATGGGTAGATGAAAACATGCCTTTCCTTGCTAACTCTTGAACCACAGTGATTCGGAAATTTTCTCGTTGACGTTGCATTGCAGAGGTCAATACTGAATACATAGCGCACTGACTTGGGCAATGATCTTGGCCTTCACAAAGAAAACATGAAATTTTATTATTCGGACATTCTCCAAGAGGATGGTTCCCTTCACAATTGGAACAATTGATATGATGCTCGTCCGAGGTATGTCCTATTGCTCCACAACAGGTACATGCACGATCCTCTAATTTGCCTAGTTCTATGAACTTTGCAAACTTGCACTGAGAACGCACTGTTGAATTTTCAACCGGTGGAACAATGCTATTGATTTCATTATTGTTCATCTTTTGCATCACCATATGCATAAACAGAGTTTGGGTAACAAGGAACTGATTCAGATACTGATACGACACTACTAGTATTGGGAATTGCGGTTGATCATCAATTATCCTATTACTGACACTGGCGAGTAACTGAGCTGACTTAGACTGCTTGGAAATCACTGCCAAGGCTGTCACTGGAAAATTTCTCCATCTGTTGACTAACCATGGGTAATAGGCAAGAAGGAAAAGCATAGATAAGTATCCAAGAACTATTACGGGGATTAGGTTTAACCCAAAACCTCAAATTATACAATCATTATTTACAACTTGATATGGTCGCTCACAAAAGCCTAAGGGCCATGCAACACATACTGCAAACTCAGCAAACAGAAAACCAAATTAACCTAAGCACACAAGTCTAACGTCTAGAAAGGGTAACACTCCTAACTTAGATTGACGCGACTCTTACACATGAGTCTCAACAGCTACTCAAGCACTAATTCTTCAAATTTCTTGAACACTTCACGGCACTGGTTCTTCTACCTTTTGGAACACTTCATCGGCACTCTTTTCTTGAGCTCGACGATTCTTGTCTTCATGATCTTAAGGTTCAGCAACAGCACTCAATGCTTTCTCCTAAAGTGTGAAACATCGTTATCTATT